>VZRH01004251.1:360165-400256 GCA_013397555.1 Urocynchramus pylzowi | reverse complement strand
CCTTTTTTTTTTTTTTTTTTGCAGAGGTATACTGAAGGACAGATGTGGAGGTGCATTCCCCCTCCGCCTCAGCCCGTGTGTGTGTTTGTGTGTCCGCGCGTGTTTACAGAGAGGCGAGCAGTTGAGCTGACTTTTGAGAATCTTTCCTTATCCGCAAAGAGGGCTTCTGCTGTAACATAAAGCCCTGTGAGAGTGGCTTAGCGGACTAGAACTCAGCTCAGGGAACTCGCTGAACCCTCCCCTAACCCTGTTCAAATGAGAGCTAGATGCTAGATACTAACACCGAGAGAGATCTTGCCTGCGGGCAGCGAGAGACAGGGAGAGGGAGGGAGGGAGGGAAAGAGGGAGGGAGGGAGAGGCAGACAGCAAGGAAGGGAGAGAGACAGAGCGAAGTTTGGAAGGAGTGAGCCGAGAGCTCAGAAAGTTTGCTTTTCCTTCGGAGCCTCGGAGCTGGTAGAGCCGAAGAGGGGACTCCTTGAGGACGGCGCTGGCGCATCTATCCCTCGGGACTGACCTCTCTTTCCTTGCAGGTTTTAAGCCCCGGAGGATACAATGTTCGCTAAACTCTTCCAGCAGTGGAGCTTCGCAGTGTTCCTGCTGAGTTATTCCGTGCCCTCCTACGGGAGATCAGTAGAGGGGATCAGCCGCAGACTGTGAGTTTCTCTTTTTCTTTTCTTCTTTCCCTTTATTCGCCCTCGCCGCGGCGGCGGGGAGGGTGGGGAGGCAGGGAGGGAGGCAGCCCGGGAGGCTCCGCGGCGCTGCCGGCTTTGCGCGGGGCCAGCCCGGGTTACCTGCCCCAGGTGCTCACCGGCGGTGCCTGGGAGCCAGGAAGAGGCATTCGGGGCAGGGAAAGGGCGTTTTGCAGCTGTCTGACCTTACAAAGCTTTGGGGGAGGCGGTGTGTGAGCTGAGGGGCTTCTCTTGCGACACACCTGGGTGATTGTTGTGCAGTTGCCCGGGCCCCGCGCCGGGAGCATCCCCGTGTATCCAAACGCTGTGTGTTACACTAACTTACAGACACTTCCTCGGCTCTGGCGTGGAGCCAGTATTGATAGGGGTAGGGGAAACACGCAGAAGTGAGTGCCATCATGACACTGAAGTACTGAACAATTTCTTTGGATTTCTGCCACTTCAGGGGGAAAAAAAAATCCAAAGGGAGTCCAGTATCTTACTTATAGGCAGAAACATATTTTTTGATAAATGATAGTGTTAAGACAGTCTGTTCAGAAAATGACCTTTTTGCTTCTTCCAAAATAGTCGGTCTGGTTTATAGTAATACCCATACACAAAGTTCAGGAGAAGCCTCTGTGCTGATACAGGAGCAGCTGTCTCACACATCTAACTCGCTGTCTTTCTCTGGACTTGCATCAGATTTTCTAAGGAAGAAACACCTCAGTCACACTGGGTAGGGCTGTATTGTTATTCAGTTCCAAAGGAAGCCAAGTTGGAGAAAGAGTGATGGAAAATCCAATCACAACTTACAGGGAAACATGACACAGCAAACAATTTCAGATGGGTTTCCTTGTAAATGTTTTATTACATACATAAGGACAAGATCTCCTAATAGCACTTCCTCTGCCAGTTAAGAAACACACATAATAATAATAATAATTTTTTAAAAAACCCCAAACACCCAAAAAAAAAAAAAAATACCCCAGGTGAAGCGACTTCAGACACACCTAAAGTTTGGCACCAGGCAGAGAGCTATTACAAATCTCCTACAGCAAATTGTGTAGAACATGTTATTGCTGATAATGTTACAGTGTATTATTCTCAATCCATTAACTTTTAACTGTTTTGTACTCCTGAAAGCTATTCTTGGGCTATTTCTTTCTTTTGGGACCATATTAAATAGAGAAATCAAACTTCTGTTTCAAAAATAAATTAAAAAAAGAAAATAGTTGAAGTGCAGTTAGATGCTGTTATTTTCTTGGCTAGGAAACTCTGAACTGGATCTAAGCCAAACTTGGTTGTTAAAAAAAATAAAAATTTGATTTGCAAAGAAATACTCTTTTTGAAGTTAGTGTAGTTCTAACACTTGTTTTAAAAGGTCAGGATTAGAGGTCTTCCCAACTTCCCCATTCTGTCCTGACAGGGGGGAAGAAAAGTGTAAGCTAACCAGTGAAAATGCATTTCTCAGCTCCCTCTTTGCTCTGGCATGTAAAACACACACAAGAAACCAGTCAGCTGTCAGTTAGTGGCATTCATGTAGTTTTGTTTGTGGGCACAGCACAAACACAGACACCACACTCAAACATGTGTCCTGTTTTAATATCACCACAAACCATTCCTATAGTTAATGGTTAATAACTCATTTAGGCTTTGAGATCTTTTTTTTCTCAGTCAAAAACTTAAGCCAGTAATGGATGAAAATACTGAAGCGCATAATTATAGACATGCAAAAATGATTAAAATTACATAGGCCTGGTTCTACAGACTTTGCTGAAGCAAATATCTCATGGAAAGCAATAGCAAATTGTCCCAAGAAAAGATTTCCAGACATGTTTTTTGTTATAGGAGTGCTTTAGCTGCTAAAGAACTTCTGAGAAACAAATAATGCCTCAAATGAAATTACATATTTTTTATCATCATGTCCAGACATCGCAACATCATGTCCCTGGATCTGTTCAAAATATTTTTCTGAAGCCTGAGATATGTTGAGCAGATTTCCCTCCCTTTGGAGTCAGTGGCAAGGGCACTCAGTCTTGCAAAATACAGAGAGCTGACTGAATCCTCCTCAGTTATTTTGCTGAATTTAGGATCAGACCCAACATGAACAGTCAAGGATAATTACAGCTAAATAAGTGCAGCTCTCTGAGATAGAAAGTGGTAGCTTGAAGAATGCTGCCTTTTAGAAATACTAGCTNAAAAAAAAAAAAGAAAGAAGGAGGAATGTACCTGAAAAGAGCAGCTTATCTGGAAGTACGTGAAGAGAGGATAGTCACAAGTCATGGATTTCTACTGCTCTCCCCATGATGAGACACTCAGCCTCATATGTACACAGTGTACTTGGATCCAGTAATTAGTTTGGATGCTCTGGTCAAGTACAAACCATTAACATCCCTCTCTCAAAAGTATCTGCCACATGTAAGCTTAGCATTTACTGCTCTTGGTTTGGGTACAGGATCCTTTTCCTTGGATGTGAGGTGTGCTTTATAGAAGGATGGAAGGGACCTCTAGTGGGTCATCTTAACCCTAACAGCCTAATGTTTTTTTTTTTTCCATATTGTGGCCTATATGTGAATGCAATCATTGCAGTCTTCATTGCCTTCCTACTCTGAGTGTGTGGGTGAGATGTTGTTGATATCTCCATTATGAAGCACTTCTTACATCAGTCCTCTTGGGCAAGCCTTTCTTCATGACTTACAAACATAGGAGTTATTTGAATAACTGAAGCAGAAGGAGGCAGAAGGTCAAAGAGATACGTATCTACCACATCTTTGTTTCAAGGAGGTTTTTTGATCTAGAGTATACAAAGGAAGACGGTAGGCAAAATGTAATCCTTAAGTCTGGCTGAGTAATAAAAGTCATGTGAAATGTAACCCTACATAATGTTATACAATCATCTGGAATAGCAGAATGTTATTTGGGGCCAGACTTGATGCTAAATATCATACAGACATTTAAAGAGAAACCTACCCTCTTTGGCACACCAATCCCTCACATGTCAATCCCTGCATTATTTTGGAAATGCATACTCACTCAAGATGTAGATCTTGTAATGCTCTCTGACTGCCTTGTGTGTACTGGAACCAAATGTTTAGGTTTCAGCTCTGTAAAATGGAATAGGTTTTCAATCAAGAGGACTTTAATAACAGGCTTTGGAGAGTCAAGATTTTGTCACAGTGGGGAAGTTGACCAAATACACATTAGAGAATTAAGGCAGCTTTGGGTTGTCTGTGATAGAAGGAATTATCCTTGGTAGCTCACAAGAGGCAGTAGGAAAGCTTTGCTCATCACATGAGACACTGGTTTACACTCCCTAAAGCACAGAGATTTCAAATACTTTCTATGAACTAGAAGAGTGAAAGCAGAACTGCATTTCCCATGCAAATTTCCTGAGAAAATAGACTACTGAAGCTCGGAATGTAACCTGGGTCACACTGGACAGCCTGACAGGCAGCACATAGGCAGCCACACAGAGGATCCCAAGGTGCTGGTTTTATTGGCCTACTTGCCAGTCAGACTGACCCTAATGAGAAGGGTGTTGGAGATGGCTCTTGTTCAAAAAACTTCTTCTGAGGGAGATCAAGAGCTTCTGTTAATGGTCACAGCTGCACTGAAGAGAAAGACATGATATGGGATCAGCTTAGCATTATCACATTGCATTTTTGCTTAGGAACATTTAGAAGAGGGGCATAAAATATTTGTCCTAAAGGCTGAAGTCATCCAAAACTGATTTTGGGACACTTAAAACACAGACAACATTTGATTACATGTGTACTCACAAACCTCTGTACATGCAGAGCTGATTTTGAGCAAGATTTTGACAGTCATCTTCCAGTCTCATTGTGGAACGGGGGAAAGCTGCTGTTTGAATTTTGCACTGAGCAATGGAGATGTAGTATCACTTCAATCCATTGCTTGAACCCAATACTCAAAAAGTGCAGCCCTACAAAGACAGAAATTGAAGGGGATGCTCTTAAAACAGAGCTACTTGAAATTGCCAACTTCCAATAGCTCTATTGTTGATCAAGTCATAAACTTGAAGAGTTTCGCTGAGGGGACTGAGAAGAAGAACATGCAGAACACACCCAAATATTTTACGTTTTCAAAACTGGTAATGTAGCAGGAAAAAGAGGGTTGGGATGGAAGGAGGGAATATTCACTCCCAATGATGTGTCTTCTTCCAGTTCACCCATATGCAGAAAGCACTTCTGATCCAGCTAATTGACCAAATGATTATAGGACAAGCAAGGCAGTGAATGGAATTTCTTTGGCCAGTGAGAATCCAGTCACATGCCATACCCTGATGCAAGAGGAGAGATTCCATAGCCAAAGTCTGTATGGATGTTTGGAGTAAAGTATGCTGGAGTAGAGCAATTGGAAGGATAAACTGCATGATTGCATTCATGGGAACGCAGCTAAAAATCCCAGCTTGTGCTCTGTCTGTGGTTCACAGCTGTGCATCTATTCCACTTCAAGGAAAAAACATGTATTTTCCACATTTTCTCTGGTTACTTATTATCCAGGTGTCATTTTTATCTTCTTTCCTCAGATGCTTAATACATTCCTTGCCAGTACAACATCTCTAAAAGACAGATAGCTGCTCAACTCCCAGTTCCTCGAAAACAAGACAGAGCTCAGTGCACCAAAAGGTCAGGATGAACTCTGGAAAAACCACTCTAACAAATCAGGATGCTCTTGAAGAAGATCCAGTGAAGAGGGTTAGCATAAAATTCAAACAGCACAGCAGACAAGAAATTTGGCCCCAGAAGTTCATACTTCAAGCAATACTAGGAGGGCATCTAAAACCATAATTAGACACAAGTTACCAAGCAGTAAATCCACAGGAGTGGCTGAGGCTCATCTCTGCTGATGCTCAGGCTGCCTCCTTGGATAGCTCATTATGGACTGAAGTGCCTGTGCTTTAGGCACCCAAATTCAAATATTTTTTCCTTACACTCCTGCAATTGCACTTATTTAAATGTAGGAGTAAAATGCACTTTTATGTGCTTGTTTATGTTTTTGAAGTACATGACTGAGCAGAAGAAAATCACTAGAATGATGCTGTATAAACACTGCTTCCGGCTCCAGTACAAGTGCTGGGTTTTCCCTCTCTTGCTGCATTATCTGACCCTTTAGTTTTCCTGTCTCTGACAACTGCCTTCCTGCTTTTACTACCTCAAGTGTGATATATTAAGAGTCATGATGCTTTCCTAGAACAGAGCAGTGACTAATCCAGCTCCAGATCGGTCAGCTGAGAATTATTACCCGCTTAGGTCTTTCTCTTCTCTGCTGAAAGCAGCTACTCTGAGGATGAAGCAGGGCTTGCTCCAGCAGTCTGGCTTCATTGGATGTCTCCAAGCCTGGTACATGGCCACTGTGGCCACCACAGCCAGAGAAGAGAGGAGCTCTGCCAAACACTGGGCAATAACCAAATCCTAAACATTTTTTCTCTCTCTTTTCTTCCTTTAGCAAACGGGCTGTATCAGAGCACCAGCTATTGCATGACAAGGGCAAGTCAATCCAAGACTTACGAAGAAGAATATTCCTTCAAAATTTAATCGAAGGTGTCAACACTGCAGAGATCCGTGCAACGTCAGAGGTGTCACCTAACCCAAAACCTGCCACCAACACAAAGAACTACCCTGTCCGGTTTGGCAGTGAAGATGAGGGCAGATACCTAACTCAGGAGACAAACAAATCACAGACCTACAAGGAGCAGCCCCTGAAGGTGCCAGGGAAGAAAAAGAAAGCAAAGCCTGGGAAACGTAAGGAACAAGAGAAGAAAAAGAGGCGAACCCGCTCAGCTTGGCTAAATTCTGGCATGTATGGAGACGTCGTGACTGAGAGCCCACTCTTGGACATCTCTGTTACTACACATAATCAAACTTTAAGGTAATTCTGCTATATTCTTTTGGGGAGCATGCCATGTATTTGACTGAACTTGTTATCCCTTGGTGTGAGAGGCCGAGGCCAAGGCCTCACTCAAACTGAGAGTAAAAGCAGATCTTTGTGCTCATGACTTGGCAGTGGCTTTTCAAGCACAGCCTCAAGGTGCTCTCTGCAGGTAAGTGCTGCTTCCACTTTGCACTGGGGACAGAGCCTTTCTTTCCTATGAGATACAATTCACTCAAACAACTCATTGCCAAAATCTGCTTCCGGAGTAGTAAGTGAAGGTAAGTCTGTAAAAAGGAAGCATATCACAGTCACTAAATTTTCCCTTCCTGCTTTAACCGTAGTGCATCTCACATTGTATCTTGGTCCCACGCTTGGGCCTCAGCAGATTGAAAGCTTTGACTTTTATTTAAGGCTTTGCATCTATAAAATGGTGAAGTTTTCTTTCCTTCCTCTCAACACCTCCCCTTTTTGGCAACTTTCCTACCCTTGCTTTACAGTTTTTCATTTTACTGTTTAACCTTAGGGGAGACCATGGAAAAATTCTCTCTCAGTAATATCTGCAAACAACGCAGACCAAACACCCACTGTAAAATTTTCCCTGCCATTAGGATTTTTTAAATTCAGTTCCATCCTTTTGCCAGCTTGTGAAGCAATTACGTTGCTGCTTAAAAATGTTTAGCATTGCTCTTGGAGAGGGACATGCTTCCCTCATGCATGACAGGGAAGGGTTTTTAGGGCAGTGGCCTGGACACATCAGCCTAGATGTCCCAAGTGAATCATCCCCTTGCAGTCATCTCAGCTTGAGTGACTACACACTTGCAGGCAAAGCCAAGGATTCCACTCTTCAGTTCTCCTCACATGTTTGCATTTCACCAGCAAAACTCCATCCTTTTCTCTCCTCCTCCCCTTTACCTTGGCAGAACAGAGACATCAGAGAAGTGCCACTTGCTTGCAGTAATTCCCTTGGAAAGAAACACCAGCTGTGGGATTTACTAAAATCCAGCCTGGGGTTAAGCTTTACAGGCCACAGTTTGCAATGTGCTCCATCACCTCAGCTCGTGCTGGCATCTACAGGAGCTACCAACACCTGGGGCTGGGCACTCAGACCATAGGCCAGGGTATCCCTGACCATAAACCAGGATATCCCAGACCATAGACCAGTTGGCATGGCTGTAGCAGTAGGAGGGAAGTAAGAGCTGGTTTGTCTCAGCACCTTAGGAAAGGAAAACGTCTGGATTCTGCTCAGGAGGTGCCTGAGGTTTCAACAGATGTCAAGAGACTGTGTTGTTCAGTAAATAACACCTGTCTTGAGCGCAAAGAAATCTAGAATGTAGGGAAAAACATCCTAGGGAATTTCAACAGTTATTTATTTTTCTTGCTGTTCTGTCTTTGGTGTCTATCTAATGGGATACTCAAATGAGCTACAACTACAACCCTGTTGATTTTCTCAGTTCAGCCTTTCTGTTTGAAGTGTGTCGGGATGGCTGAAGGCTCTCAGCTTTACTGTGGAGTCCAACATCCAAATGCAGCATTTCTCACAGATTCCTAAAAAGAACCTATATTTTAGATAATTAGTTGGAGATGATTAAACAAGGAGAATCCATAAAAAAGGGAAAAGGGAATTCCTCCTTCACAAGTACAGAGAACATGTTGGTTCAGCCCTAACAAACTTCTGATACCTGAGTTTTTAGTTATCTCAGTAGGCTGGCAAAAGATGTAAACTTTAAGCATGATTTTCACTGTATTTCTGTGCTTCTTTTCTGCTGAACACCTTGGATTAAATCTTCATGCCAGTTCTCTCTGATCAGTCTTTGTCACCCTGGTCTTTTGAGATTTTCTAAACCTTCTGATGTTTACATTTTTGTAATGGAGTTTCTCACACACTTTTATATAAATAATGATTGTTTGCATTCTTCTATGTAGGATGAGTAGTCTGATGGACTGTTAGTCTGACCAGTGTGGTTGGAAAGGTGGCAATGCCATCCTCCAATCCACTGTCACTTTTGGAATTCTAGAAATGTTGAGGTCTGAAAAATAAAGGGCTCTTTTTTCCTGTTCCTGTTCCTGTTCGGATGCTGGAACATTGTGTGTGAGTTGTGTTATTCTTGTGTCGCAGCCACCACAAGTCTTGAAAACAAAATTTTGGGTTTAGTCCAAAACAAAATGGACAACAATAATATAAACTCTAGATCTTTTGACTTACTACTAGGAGTATCTCATGGAAGAAGCCAATCTTGCAAAACCTAGGTCCAAATCACAGAACGCTTGCAAATTATCATTAGTACAGACCCCACTGTCAAGATGTGGCTTAGTTTAAACTTTAAAACCAAGCCTAAAATCCAGGCTAAATTGAAAATGTCACCCTCTTAGAAATAGGCCTGAGCAGTGCAGACACACGCACATACACAGACATGCTGTATGAATTGTGTGCCATTGTTATACCTGTTGGAATATATCCTGAAATGGACCCTAATATTGTTGCTAGATAATTATCAAGGAGCTTCATGTTAGCATTTCCATTCCAGGCACTTCAAAATTCATTTCTCATGAACATTCCAGCTATATTTCCATTTGAATTAAATTAAGGTGCTCTTACTTAATTTCCAAAAAAACTCGTTTTGAATTAGTAAACTCCTGAATGATAGATGTAGCTTCCCTTTCAATGTGCATGTTAAGAAAACCTTTTAAACTCTCCAGGAGCTGAGTTTTGTTGTGCCTCACACCCACACAGTTTTGCCACATGGGTTGTTACCCCCAGCTCTGGTGATCAGTCCTGCAGCAGAGACAATCCCACTCCATCCTACATCTCCACATTCCACCCTTAGGTGTTTCCCAGGGAATCCCTAAAAAACATATGCTGTTCACAGGGAAAGGAAAAAAAGCCCAACCCTTCAGCATTTCCTGCAGCACCTCTGAGCAACTTCATGTTGGAGTACAAGGAATACACTGACAGGGTGCAAGCAGACTCTGCTTTGCTCTCATGGGGAGAGAACGCACACCAGCCTGCAGCATCCCCTAGAAAACTCCCAGGTCTCAGGACTGGGTGCAGCTGATAGCTTCAGCTGGGCTGAATGCAACAGGAGCTGGAGGGTAACAGGGTGGGATGGTTGCTTTCTTTCAGGACCAAGCTCTCTGGCTCCCAGAGGGAAAGTTTCAGGATTACAGCCTTTTCACTCAGTCAGGCACAGGAAGAGATGCTATCAAGGGTGTGCTCACTCCAAGCCCTGAGCAGCTTTTGCTCACGCACACACCACAGCCCCCTGCTGAAGGGATGGTATATCAGTGGGAAAAAGAGACCAAACAAGCCCCATGGCACTGTTTTAATCAGAACATGGCATCACACCCCAGCAGCTAACACAGCATTGCCACAGCGTTAACAAGGACTCAAAACTATTTTTGCTTTTCTCCAACTGTACTTTTTTTCTTTTCAGCACTTGACATTTTTATCATAGGGTGATACAATTCTCCTGCCTGTAGCACTCAGGAGTCTTCTTTCATGAGGGTCTATATAAAAAAGAAGCCCCTTTCCATTCCTCTGATGGTACAATGGCCTCAGTGTGAGACAAACTATGGGTCATCACACTTCTAGAGGGGTTGCATTGAGAAAAACATAAAGAGATCTTGAATAAATGTCTAAAACTGTGACTTGGTCAAACAAGACCTGTTATGGCAGATGGTTACTAGCAAGACACACCTGTTACAGTCTGTGGCAGTCTTTCTATTGATTTTATGTCTACACATTTGAAGTGAAAAAGTGAAAATTAATTAATTAATTTTTCTGGTTTTCCTGTCCTTTCTTTTCTTTGCAGGAGGCGCTGACGTTTTCAGCAAGAGATATTTGGAAGACACGTTGCAGTATTCTGTAATAGTGAACATATGGGAAGTATTAAAATATATTTATTACCTGTAAATATTGTAAATGCTCAGAATAAAACCTTTTCCCCCCATTGCTCTCTGAAACTGCACATTTGGTTATTGTGAATTTTCCTTTTTTTTTTTTTTTTGGCTAAGGCTAAGACAATTATTATTGTCACATTTACCATAATTTATTTTGTTGACTGGTGTATTTATTTTGTGAACGTATCTTGGTGCTGCTGACTTTCTATATTTTTTGTAACATAATGCACTTTAGATATACACATTGAGTACATTGACAACTGACATAAAATGTTCCTGTTTTGTGGTTGATTTCAATGAATGCCTACATATAATTGTTCAAACTGATTTTCCTTTATGCATGTATAATAGCAGTATTTTAAAATTTGTAAAGAATGTCTAATAAAATATAATCTAATTAAATCATGACTCAGAACAAAAATGTGTTCTTTGGGAATTTCAAGAGCAGTAACAATTTTTTTATTTACTACATCTGAAAATTGTTTTAAATGTAATGTGCTTACATTGGTCTAAACTCCCACATTTTCACATTAGCTTTTACTTAAAGATCACTCAGAATGTATTTTTGTTCCAGTGGTCTATTTCAAGTTAGTTCAGTTGCTGAGCAACCTGGGGGTGAAAAAAGGTCCCAGAACTCAGACCCCACTGCAGGGGAAGCAGATTCCCAAGCTGCCCAGGCCCCAGCCCTGCAGGGCTGAACCCCTGCACTCTCCAAATTGGAGGGAGTGAGAAGCAGCCCCAGGGGAGGCTTGGCTTCCTTGGCTCTGGGAAGATGCTCGCAGGTCCCAACCTGCTCAAGACCAGGCTCACTGTCCTGGGCTCCCAACATCTCTGCCCCAAGAGCCAGATGGCCACAGCACGAGCAGAGCCTCAGCTCTTTGTGCTTCTGTGTGAGGGGGCAAAACCTGTTTTCTGGGTAAATATATAGAGGGAAAAGAGACTGCAAACTGCGCCAGGGGTCACATCACCAGGTGCTCTTCCATTGCTGGAATAAATTTCCCCCTCTCCCACCACAAAGATGCCTCACATGGCTCTGTTTCCAAAATCATCTGCATTAATCCTGTTTCTGCCTCATCTCCATAGGTGAGACCAGCTAAGAGAGAGACGTCCTTCAAGACTTCATATCCACTGGCTGATGGAAACACGAGAAAAAAAATTATGGTCTATCACTTTTTCTTGCTTTTTATCCTTTTCACGTTCAAATCACAGCAGCTGCTGTGGGGGCAATCTGAGTAAAGGGGATTGTTTTGCAGAGATATCTGAACTTTGCAAAGTCCAACCCAATTTCCTCTGTCCCACTCCTTTAACGCCATCAACACCAGAAAAATGCAAGCATGGAAAAATAAATTACAAATCCTGGGAATTTTAAGATAGTTCTTGTAATTGTTGTTCTTTTCTGTAGTTGCCCAAATTTTCTTTTTTATTTTTCTTTCCTTTTTTTTTAAGTGCCATCTTTTTCCATTGCCAAAGTACAGCCATCATGTAATATAAACCAGATGTATTTCTGCTCCCTACCCAATCTTGCAGAAAACTACCTCCAAGAAAATACTAAAAGCAGGAAAACTTGAGAAAAAAATACCCATCCTTCCCAATCTACTTCTCTGAAGTGTGAAATTCAATGCTTCATTATGTCCAGTTAATTACAACAGCCACAAACACGTGCACGCTGTTTCCTTTTCAGATGAAAAATATTATACATGATGGAGCATAGCACTAAGGAAAAAATGCAGGGTTTCTGCACATTTTTGACTCAGCCTCCTTGTACATCCTGCCTATTTATAGTATCCAGCTAATGCTTGGATTTATACAACTGAAGTTAACTGCAATATATTCAGAAGACAATTTTGTATCTCAGGATTACCAGCATATCCCAGCTGGAACTAAAACTGAAAGCTCTGGTGGGCAGAGGCAATTTATCTTCATCAGAAAGGATGAGCCTTGGCAGACAGGGGCCCAAAGAGCATAAACCAAACCAAAAACCCAAGTGCTTAACCTTGGCTCCACAGAAGTGGCCTCCTCATAAGAGAAAAACTGATTTTGAAGTGTTTCTCGTCTGCCCTGTATCCTTCCCCTGTCAATTAAGGACTTGTAATTTTTTTCCTAGTTTCCTATAGGTAAAATCTGCAATTGTAGAGAGTTTAAGCAAAAGTCCTGTTTTTCTGAAAGACCTTTGCACAGGCCTTACAAAATCTGTGTGTGGAGCCTGTGCTTCACAGACTCTGGTTTGAAAGTCGATGCTGCCGACTCCACCAAGCTGAATTCAATAATTTTTTGAGCTCTCATCTTTGCAGGAAAATAAACCCTGAAGATCACCATTTCTGAGACAAACTAGAGCAGCCTTGCCTTTTTTTTTTTTGTGGTGGGGGGTAAAATTCCCCAGAGATTTCAGTTTCTCAGACAGCTAAACCCTAAGGGTTTAACTAGTCTCAAAGACCCCTGCAGCGATCAAGACCTAAGAATCAGGACTTATCCTGGTATGTTCTAATGTCCATGACACCAAATGCTGGAGGAGAAAAAAATAATGCTCAATCTTCAATATTTCCTGTTTTACTGAATGACTTCTAGGAAGGCTGACATCTTGTGTTCATGTCCTTTCAGCTCTGTTTCTCTTGCTCTCCCTATTCCCAGCTAATCCCAGACCTCACCTCCCCCACAGCACCTTCCCTCACCAGTCTCGTCTCAGCAAGTCCTTTCTTCACATCCTGCTTCACAGCCATTGATCTGGTGTTTCTCCAAGCCCTTCATCCCAGCTTTTCCACTGCTGGGTTGTGCTCTCCCCTCAGCATCCCCACCAGCTTCCTCCTGCTCTCTGCCCACCTCCCAGCAGGAAGAACAGCCGGAACAGAGTGGGGCAGCTTCCTCCTCACTTTGCTTCACACTATCCTAACCCAGTGCCTTTTCCCAAGCTCCTGGCTAAGCAGGAGCTGTGGAGAAAATCATCCTTTGCCTTCATTGTCTCTGAGCATGAGCCTGCTCAGATGGCAGTGTCTGCACTCCTGGAGGGTGGTGGGATGTTCACAGAAAGTCCACTCATGCACAGGAGCTGAACCACAACGAAGGCTGATAAAAGAGATTCCATTAAATTAGTGTGATTTTTCGGAGGCTTACAGCATGCCCAGATGTTCCTTGAGGTGATAAAAGAGCATTCACTATGCAGAGGATGCCCTTCCAAATTTCCACTTTTTCCTCTGTGAGCCATAGAAGTGCTAGGGCTTCTCAGCAGAAATTCCAAAATATTTTTACTACAGGCAATACAATTGGTTTTCCTTGGTTTACATTTAAACACGTTAATTTGGCTGAAATCTTCTGAAAGGCAGTTTCCAAGGTTTCAGCTGGAGAGGTCAAATATGAGTCAGAATTACAAAGAAATGAGTGAGGCCAGAGTGTCACACCTGGCCTCACTCAGGCATGCCCTGAGCAGCGGTCCTGCCTCCCAGATCCAACCAGCACAGTCTGAAACTTTGTTCCTGCCCAAGGCCTCCAAGGGGAGCACAAGTTTGGCACCCCACCACCGCTCTGGTTTTACAGCAGTCCCCGTGTTTACTACAGAACTTAAAAGTGGTTAAGAGACATCAAATGCTGACAGCTCTTCCCAGCAGCTCCCCTGTGCTGGACCTCCATCACAGACCTTTCCCGTTCCATGCACTTGGCACGGGGAGCTCATCCAACTATAGAGTTCCTCTCACAGAGTTTGTTTCGTGGTCCTTTGCAAATACAGACATTTATCTGGCCTTCGAGGCACACAGAAAACAACCAGTGCAGTTTATGCCTGTCCTCTGGAACGGCTCTGTGCTCTCAAGGAAGGCATTTCAGGCACAGGAACTGCTTGGCTTGGTTTGAAGCATTCCCCACCCCAACCTGTGGACAGCACTATCCCAACACAATGCAGCCACAGTGCAGTGATCATGCCTGTTCACTTATGAGTAAGTGCCCTCGATCTGCTGAGCCACCACAGAGAACTTGGCTTTCTTGCAGTGATTCAGAAAGTAGGGGATTCCTGGCTGTATTTAGTTACAGCCTTTGAGAGTTTGAAACATTTTGTTATTTGGTCATAATTTACTGCAGAAGAAAAGTGCTATGATAGTTTCTGTGGAGTCCGAGGAGCTTTATTTATTTAAAAAAGAGATACTGCTAGAGGAAGCACAAGCTACCTTTTAAGCACCACAACATGATACCTCCCAAAATAAAATGGGAACCATCAGCATGAGGAGTTGGATCAGATGAGCAACAAAGTCACTAAAAAGTACATTTTGTCCTCTAGTGAAACCACCACCAGTTTCTGTGAATAGTTTCAAAAACAAAGCAGGGAAAGAGGCACATGCATTCATCCCCAGTTTTAATGGGGAGAGCACTGGGACTCCTTGGAAAAATAATTTCATTTCTTTATCCTAGTTATTATTCAAAATGGAGTCAGATTTGTCCATTTTTCTGAAGGTTTGTGAGCTGTGTGAAAAGCTTGGGGCAGAAATGTAAAGCATTGGTGTGTAGCCTGCCCCCCTCCCCCTCACTGGATTGGTTGGTTGGTTGGTTGATTTTGGTGGTGGTAGTTTTGGTTTGATTTGTTTTGTTTTGTTTTGTTTTGTTTTCTTGGTTTTTTTCCCATAGTTGCTTCTCCCAGTTTTTTAACCAGGCTATGAACACAGTCATCAGGTAATAAGTGACAGATTTCACATCCACCCAGATAAAGGTGATAATGCTTAAAGACATTTTCTCATGGCCCATCCATCCCTCAGGATGCCCCTCTGGACACTGACTTCAGTGGAAGCTATGCACACAGCTTCCCACACAGTTCTCTGAATACATACCCCCTCGAGTCCACTTTTTTAATTGGTTTCCTGGACGGTTCTCCTCACAAATAATTTTTTCCTGCAGTTAATGTTAACTAATTTGCTGTGGAAAATGTCTATGATCTAACCTTCTCCATGCCTTGCTTTCCAGATGTGTGAGTGATCCAAAAGAGTGGTTTGCAATGCCTATGCCATAAACCATCGAACAGCTGGATTCTTCTCTCTGACGGGGCAGGTGAGCACCCTCTGCACATTCATGTACTCACTGCTGTGCTGAAGTACAGGCTTGGACTTTAGAGAGCAAGTTTGAGGCCACTCTGCATATTGTGGACCAAGTTGCCTTAAGAAAAACTTCTGAACATTTGAAGGGATTTTTTTTTTTTTCCAGTGGAACTTACAGGAAAGCCCTACATATTCACTAAGGAAAATCCTTCGTTATGTATTGGAACCACCTTTCTTGCCATGGCTGTGCATCTACAAGCATGTTTGAGGCAGGAGGGATTTGTGGGGATTACTATTGTTGGAAATACATTTTACAAGATCTGGGTTACTGAAGGAGAAAACTAGGGCACAACAAAAGGCAAAAGAAACCTATCTTGTCATCTTGTATATCCATTTTCCTCATTTTGTTACTGCACTAGAGGAGTGAAGATCTACTCTGATCCAGCTCAAGTTTTCACACTGTTAGACACTTTACCCACTTTCATGAACTTATTCTTGCTTTCCCTCACCCTTTACTAGCTGAAAGGCCATGGAAACTCACAAGCACTGGGTGCAGCTAACTCTGATCCAAACCAGATGAGACCTTTGTCCAGTAAGAGGAAAAGTGTCTGTGTAACATTCTGTCAGAGGTTCAGGTCAGCAATCAGATCAGCCCACAGTGTGAAATGAAAACTGCCCCCTGGCCCCTCTCATCCAGGCCAGAGAGCACAGGGGTGGTGGCCCATCCATGTGAGAACTGGAGCTTAAGTAGCCAATTCCTCAGTCCAGCTTTTAGGCCAGTCTCCTTTTGGAATTCTGAGACAAAACAGGGAAGATTTAGGGCTTTGCTGTACTCACTTTAAAATGTCTACAGTTTCCGATGCCAGCAGGCAAGAAGAGTCAGTAAACAGATTCTTTTCCTTTCTACCTTTTGCATTGCTCCTGTTTCTGTTCCAATAACAACCAGGAGAGATTTACCAGGAAAACACATAGGCTTAATACATTTTTCATAAGATAAAATGGGTTTATCATGCTTTTGGAGATAATGATGGATCTTCTTCTTATTGTGTAGCGATGACATTCTACTCGCACACATCAAATCACCGGAGATGAAGGACAAGCTCCTTGTAACTCCCCCAAATATCCTGAGAAACACACCTTAGGTTGGCAGGCTTGCTGCACAGCCTCGAGCAGTTTGAGTCTAATGTACCAATATGAATCCCACATCATTCCTTACCCATAAATAAGCAAGGATTGCATGACCTCCTGGACCACAGAAGAGTTTCTCACATGCACAAATGCTCAGTCCCTGATCACAGGGAGGCTCTGGAGTTTGTTGGATACAGAATCTGCCAGCCACTCACAGCAAAACCATGACGACACACAGACTCTGCAGAGAAGAGGGGAAGAAGAAGACAAGAGCAGGGGCAGAGCCAGCGCCAGAGGCTGGGAGGATGTGTGGGCTCATCTCCTGGGACAACCAGGACAGATTTACTGACAGACGTGAAGGATACACAGTTCCAAGTGATTGCTGGGAGGAATTAGCATCAGTATAAAAACTTAACAAAAGTTTGCGATTTTTGAGTGTGAAAGATCCAGAGAAGCTGTTCTTCAAAAGGCATCTCCTCAAGAAGACTGGATGTTGTGCAATGGCTACAGGAAGTTCCTTACAGGACAGAGTAGATTTGTTAATATCTGGAACATCAGATCATGAAATAAGATACAGAAAATTATATCCACATTAATGAAATCCAGCTGACATCTACTGATTTTGGATTTTATTTTTGTATTGTACTTACTCTTACATCAGGACTCCATAGGGCTAAGCAGATCCAGAACTCTCAGCTTTTCTCAGTCGTAGAGGCTCATTATTGGCACAAGAATGAAAACTTTAAATAAATATATCACAATCACTGTGACTGCATTTGAGCTGCTCAGATAATGATAAGATGACATGGGGTAAATACTTGGAGTTAAGAGTGGTTCTAACAACAGTTGATTTGTCACTTATATTTAATCCATTTAAGAGACGTTTTTATCAGACAAAGATCAACCTACTGGGACCATTAATAGTTACACTTATAAAAAAAGCCAGCAGCCAGAGACCAGCAGAGACAGACGTAGCAGTCTTATGGTTGAAAATCACCAGTAAATTTAGAGCACACTCACATGAACATTTTGCTGTGTGTGTTATTATTTAAACAGCATTGTAGTAAGAGCATATGCATGCATAATCAAAACCATGCCCAAGGATCTAATGAAAATACTGGGAACAAAGGAGCTCAGGAGAATGCCTGGCTCTTCCTAGGTGATTTTAGCAGATGAAGAGGAAAGGGAGCACAAAGTCAAGTTTCCTGGAAGAGCAGTGGTTTGATTTGTCAGAGCCTAGGTGGGATTACATGGAACAATCCACAGCGGAAAATACAGTGTCTGTTAGGTACCGAGAAAGGAATGCTGCTCTGGGTGAACTATAAACACCCTGCAGAGCTTTTGTTGATGTTAGCAGGAGCTATCCCGGGCCCAGCAGATGGCCTCGGGCACTGTTGGATGTGCTCATCGCACACCGGCTGCCTCCTGAGAGGGGGGGGGAAACTCACAGAATCACAGTCACAGAACCACAGAATCACAGCACCACAGATTCATGGAATCCCAGAATCACAAGATCCCAGAATCACAGGATCCCAGAACTACAGAATCCCAGAGTCACAGAATCATCAGAAAATCACAGAAAGACAGAATATCCTGAGCTGGAAGGGTGGAGCCATAAGGATCACTGAGCCCAGCTCCTGGCCCTATAGAGTACTATCCCCAAGAGTCACACCCTGTTCCTGAGAGTGTTATCCAAATACTCCTTGAGCTCGGTCAGGCTTGGTGCTGTGACCAAGCTCGCCTCTCAACCAAACCTCTCAAGGCAGGCTTTTCATCAATCTCAAAAAAATATCAGTAGTTAGCCCAGAAACCAGATGTTGATCTCACATTGGATTCTCAGGACTCATCCCTCATTTCACCAATATTTACCCTTCTGCCTCTAGACAGGGCTATCAAGAATGAGGAAGGTCACAGCAGATCAGACACATAAGCTGTGTCCAAGCAAAACTGCATACTGCAGGCATTTCCAAGCTGGGAAATTTATGTGTAGATTTCCCCCGATACAGTAGGCAATAAATTTATTTGTGAGGATCCTCCTTAAACACCCAGACTTCTGGTTTTTTTTATACTGTTGTGGGGCATGGACAGGCAGGGCAAGGGAGACTGTAGGGCAATATTCAAGGACCTTTAGTCATGCAAACCTTCTCTTGGGTTCACTGGTAGTATTACCTTAATAAAAAATATCTCCCTCCGAATTTGACAGCATTTGACTAATTTTCAACAGAATTTCTCTTCCAGTCTACAGTGATCTGTCTTTTCTTTGCATACAGAGGTGTCTCAGTCTTCGCCACTGATGCCCTCCCCTTTCATCCCCGTTCTCCAAGGCTGTCCCATCAGCTCTCTGTAGAGTACAGATTTATAAGCTGTACATATAAGGTGAGCAGGCTTATAACTTCAGAGCTTCTGGCACAAGGTACAAAGTAAGAGCAACAAAAACACTGACATATGCAGCTGTTTCTTTAAATAAGGGAAGGCCAAGCAAGGTGACTGCTGCCAGCCAAGTCTGAATGTATAAAGAGAACCACTTCCAGAAAGAGGGCTCACAAAGTTCTTGAAACTGGGACCACCTCAGAGATGAAGTTAGTCCCTTCCCCTCCCCCAGTCTTCCCTGACCTGCTTCAAACTTCAGCAAATCAGTTTTTCCAAGCCTCTCACCCCCTCCCTCCCCTTGAGCAGTCTGATTTTTCTATGTGAACATTTTGGCAGATCTGAGAACAGTTTTACTCATTCATTTAATAGTCACAAATAATGGTTCTGTTTCACCAGTTAATTATTTCACCAGTCTCACAGATGCATGCCTTTCCTTCATGTTCAGTGGGGAGGAATCCAGTGCCCACACAAGCAACAATAAAAATCTGATTAAAAGACTGATCCCTTCAACACATTTTGCTCTGTGTATGTTTAAAAAAAAAAAGAAAAAAACAAAGAAAAAAGGGAAAAATTAGTCTATTTTTTTTAGACGGTCACAGCATGAAGGACATAAATGAAGAGAACCACTGGAGGTCACTGTGACAGAAAGGGAGATTGAATCAGATGAAAGCAGGACCTCCAATGCACCAGTTTGCTGGTGGTGGCTGTGGGGCTGAAAGGGTGAGAGAAGAGACTGTATCTTCAGTCTGACTTTACTGGCATTTGGAGCCATTGGCTGCAGAAGCAAGGCAGGAGGTGAGGCTTGTGTCCACATCAAAAGCTTGACTTCTGATCAGGTGTCCCTCCAAAGAACATCAAACTTTTATCTCCTTTAAGTGTTTACCATCTTCAGTCTGACTGTGAAGTGTCCTGCTCTGCTCAGTGTCCCCCAGCTCCATGCCTTGCTGAATGGGAACTTTTGCAAAAGACAAAGTCATGTTATATCTTACGTATATAATACCAATCTGCCTCCAGATATACTGTTTTCCCAGCACTGAGGGAACTTTCAGCTAAGACTTTGCCTCTTCCCCAGCTGGCAGAGAGGTCCCAGCAGTGTACACAGCACACGGGACTCGTTCCTAAAAGGAGAATCACACATTGGTTACAGTGCCGTCGGCTCTCCAGCCTGTTTCCAAGAACTGCATAGCTTGAAATCCTCATTTGCTTTATTAATGTGTGTGTAGGAGGGAGGAAAGGAAGCACTGTGGGGGCAAGGGGGACATGCAAGATACATCACACCTTTCAAATGTAGGGGGTCATTTTCTGCTTTTTCCACCCTTCCCCCAGCCAGCTGTTAGATCCCATGTTTCTCCAACCATGCCTGCTGCCTCTTTGACAGAGGAATGTGCAGCAATCATCACTTGCAATGCCTGAAATCACTTGGCAGGACCCACAGGAGAAGAGGTTTCCAAGTTCATTTGGAATAAGAGCCCAAAAACGGATACAAGTTTGCTTTTTGCTTCTCTTTAGAAGTACCCCCTCTTTACTCTGCAGCTTCCTTCCCATCCCACAGACTGTCTCTCAGTTTTTGATATGCCCTGTTGCTCTCCACAAGTTTCTGGTGACTTCTTATTCAGCTCAGAATACCTTACAAAAGAAGAAGAAAAGTGAAATATCTGTTGTCAAATACAAGAACAAAAATCAAGCTGCAAATGCTGCACCTTGTGAGCAATATCCCTTCAAAAGAAGCTTTCCTTTCTGCCTTGTTTTTTGGGTCTGTCTTCATGTATTTTTGACTAATAACTATGCATACATGCACATGCACGTACAAGTCTGTGTGGGAGTGAGTGCCAGGAAGCACATAAAGGGTATTTGGGGATTCTTTGGTTTTGGACTCTCACACATAGTTGGGGAAGGCAAGTTATAAACATATAGGTAGGTCCAAGAATGAATACTTTAATATTTGCAGATCCTGGTGCCTGCCAAGTGCTAGCATTTCAGGGATACATATTCACATGCAGTTGGAGACACACGGTGGAAGGTACCCAACATTTGTCAGTCAGGTTCCAGACTTGAAATATCTCAGCAGACCCACATGTAGATGTTAACACAAAGCAGGGAATGTTTCCCCTTATTCATACATACTCATTAACTAATCAGCAAGCAAAACAGTTTGCAGAGAATGGAAATCAGTCCTTTACTAGAAATCCTTCTCAAGGCCTCCAAGTCAACCTTCTACCTCCCCAACCTGGAGCAAGACACCAAAACTTATTAAACTCAATAAAAACCAACCCAAAGTCATCCCCCTTTGGGATGCCTCACCTTCAGGATATTTTCTAGGCATTTGTGCTAAATGGTCCTTTGCAGCTGGGCTTTTTATTTTATTTCAGTTTCTTAGGGCCATGTCCCCGCTCCAATATTCCCCAGCTTGTTTACGGCCAGTTTCACCAGTGAGCCGGGTGCCAGTTTCATTTAATTTGGTTTTCCAGTGGCAGAAACAATCTGTGTGGAAAGCATAAACAGAAGAAAAGAATCTGGAATCAGAAATGGTGTGCACAGCTGCGCACCATAATTTCTGCTAGTGAAAGTTTTAAATCCAGTCATCAGAAGAAGAGCAGAAGAGTTGGAGGCTAAGAAGAGGTGGAGTAGTGGAAGAAATATAGCAAGAGGAAATAGTAAAATCCAAGGCAGCTGGAGAATCTTGGAGTCATTATAATTAAGGCCCAACAGGTTACAATTTCTCCAAAAGAAGTCAAAGCCAGAAAGCAGCCAACAGGTCTTCAGGAGGGATTGTTCAAAGATGTGATTCTAAAATATATAGTAGTAGAAACAGGAAAATTTGTTTATTTCTCTTGCAGATAAGAATGTTTCACCAAGATACAAAATGAGGGGGAAACAAGTCATAAGAGAAAGAAAACTTCATGAATTAAAAAAAAAAACTTCTTTATTTCGTAAGGGAAGGGAAGGGAAGGGAAGGGAAGGGAAGGGAAGGGAAGGGAAGGCCTCAGCTCACACCTCCCAGAACAGGATGGACTGGAAGACCTTCCCTCTATGCCCTCACTCCCTTCCCAGGTAAGAGCTCCAATGGGCCTTGTCACGTTCAGATTATTACCCAGATAATTCTTCTTAAGAACTTTATTTAAGAACTTAAATGGCTGCTGATATCAGCGTTAGGTGGTGGCATTAGTACAGAGTGTGGTGATCCCTGTGTGAGGCCTCAAAACCTGTGATAGTTGAATTTGTTCATGAATTGACATCTATGTTGACAACCCTCACTATTTTCTTTTGATCCACCATCACTCATGCTTGAGGACACACAAGTGATTGAAGACTTTACACTTTTATCAGTGGCTGATATTCATATTAGTTTATTTTAAAAAGTGATAAAATATAAAAGTTCAAATTCTTGCATGCCAGACATGCAAAAAGAACTATCAAAAACTAAATAAATGAAATAAACATATAAAATAAAGACTTTTGAAGTAAACAATATATTTTTTATTATTTTTATAGTGCAGTTCAAAAGAGCTATAGATGAACACAGACAAAACTGCATCTGAGTTTTAGCAAAGATTTGAAGGTATTACAATTAAACTTTACTAATTTATTTGAAAACTGACTTGAACTTCTAGACTGAAAAGTGGCTGAAAGACTATAAACAAAAAGGCAATACGAAGGACTGCATTTTTGTCACAGCTGTTATGTGAGCCATGGATTTTCATGTGCTTTCAAAGTATCCATGACTTTTGATATTTAGGGATTTTGCATGTGGGCTGGTAAACGTGATGGTTAAAGAGCTGAACTAATTTCTCTGAAAACCTTGAGTTCTGCCAAGTTAAACCCTCGACTGCACAGGAGGCTAATAGAGAGCAGGAGCTCAGCAGCAACACTGTGGTTACACAAAGGATCAGAGCAGTGAATTCTCACTGAGAGCTTTAATTCCTCCAGGGATAGAGAGATTTCTCTTTCCCCACAACATTTACTGTTAGGTCGGATTTGCAAAGGCCAACTCTGGCAAAACAATGACTAAAGCTAAATGGCTTCTCACAGTAAAACACAGCAAACTAATTACTTGAGGGAAAGAGGAGGGGAGAAAAAGAGAGATGGAAATGAAAGGGAAAAAAATATGTGTTATTTATAACCAAAAAAACCCCACAACACTTATTCACCTGCATCCCTGCATCTGTCACAACTCGCTCGTGACACTTCTGTACAATTGCAACAGCAGTGAGTCAGACCAAAGATCTGTCTCGCTCAAGACCCTGTCTCCAAATCTGGCCAAGGCAGATGCCCAGGGAAAATTATAAGCAAAAGATACAGTGATACTTCCTTGGTACACTCTTCCAACTTCCAGCAATTTGCTGTTTAGAGACTTTCTGGTTTTGTATTTAATAGCCTTAGTAGATTTTTCTGCTATGAATTTGCCCGCACACTTTTTGAAGCTGTGTATCTTTTTCTTGGAGTTACTGTTACTGAAGATTAATCAGAGAATTCATTACTAAACAATGATATTAAATAAATTTTCAGAAAGCACAGGCAAATGTGCCAAAGGAATTGCCTTTGGTCCTGTGGTGAGTATTCCTTATTAAAAAAACAAAAAAGATGGGGAAAAAGAAACATTTCTATTACTCCATCAATTGCCTGGTCACATAACAGGATGAAAAAGTGGTCAAGTGTCTCAGGATACATTTGAGCTAATTATACACCAGAACTTCTATATATACAAAATATACGAATGAGAAATAAAGATAGGAAAATAGTGTTTACAGTAAGAAAGGCTGTTAATAGCTATGACAGCAGGGAGAGGCATTTCAGACAGACAGATGACGGTTTCCTGAAAAAGCCATGATCAGGCTATTCATCCTTTTCCAACTGCACTTGTTCAAACAGAAGATGAGTTTTGCAAAGGGTCACTGAGTTTTCTTCAGCCGAGGCACCGAAGGCTAAATTGATCCCGCCAAAAGTCCTGCTGTTCCTGCTTTACCTTCTGTGCTCTAAACAGAATAGCAGGAGCTGGAGACTTCTGAAAACTCCCTCTCTGAAAAGTCTTACCACAACAGCTCATGAATTTGTCATCAGACTGGCTAAAGAGGCCTTGTATCTTCTTGTCAAGCTCTCCCTTTCTGTTAGAAGGGTAACCCTGTGCTCAAGCATTATGTTCTCCACTAGCAAACAGACCAGTTCTGCTGTCAAACCAGCTAGAAACAAAATTAAATTGCTCTTTTTTTTTTTTTTTTCCTTTCAAGTTCTCATCTTTCTTTCATAAACACAGGTAACAAGAAGTGGCAATCAAAAAGACCCAAACCAACAAGCTGCAGGAAAGACTCATACCAAGGTTGCAGGGAAATCTCTTGCATAAACTTTTAAACCAGACTGGTTAAACTGAGCAAATTGAAATTCTGCATTGAAACCCAGTTCTAGAAAATGACAGGGCAATTCTGTGTCCTTGATTTGCATGTACAGTCACAGATAGCATTCATGCTTAGAAAGGAATATTTTTCAGGGGAATTATTGCAGTGAGACAGCAGTATAAGGCACTTTAAGGGCATTGAGTGTCATGAAAAAGCCATCCTAACACAAGCTCCTCATTCCATTTATCTACAGTCACTGTGGACACAATACAACTCAGAAATAATGATGTGCATTGAGCCAGACCACAGGGGACATTTCAATTAGGTTAGTCAATTCAATATTCAAAGCCCTCTGTAGATGGGGCCTTACAGCCACAGGTAATGCTGCCAGCTCCATCTTACCTGTCTAAACTGCACTTTTCATATCAGGCTTTGGGAAATCCTACTGCCCTGCAAATGATTTTTCCTTGGGCTCCAGAACTTCATGAGCCTGAGGATGCAGCTGTGGTCCAGTTGGAAACCCATCATGGAATGGTTTTACCCAGCTTTGCCTGCTTCTGCCAAGCAAAAATCATTAGTCAATGTAAAGAAAGGTTGGGATGGGGTTTTTTATGCTACTTCCTGAATGTATTGTTTACCTTTTGATATCAAGATTAGTTTTCTGTTCCCTATACAAATAGTTAAGACTCACATAGACTCTTTAGTGCCAATGTGATAAATAAAAAACCTGCTCACTCATATTCTGCTTTTGAGGCTATTTCCCATTAATGTTTTCTGGGTTTGTATGGTTGTATGGAGTTTTATTAAAAATACCCATTTTCTATCTTATTTGCTACCGATTCTCTTTGGGCTAATTTTTAGTTCTAACATCCTTGATCACACCCTTTGGAGAGGAAAAGGAGGAGTTTTCCATTATTCCTGACTTGGCCCAAGAACACAGCGGACCATGGGAATTCCGCAGTGCCATCTACTGCGAGGTACCAGAACAACTGAGAGTGCAGCAGGGCTTTTCCACTGGATCTCATCTTCCCCACTAGTTCTGAGGCCTCTTCTGCCTCTGTGCAGATCCCAGCAGCTTGTCCCCATGCCAGTTTCTCTGGCTTTCTTTTGTGCTGTGCCTGTGGTAACAGCACTGTGCTCCTTATTACCAATCCTAATTTTATCATCAGTGTTATTTTTTTTTTTTTTTGTGGGTGTGGTGAAGCCATGCTGGTTTCCGAGGTATAACTGTCTCCCCTTGCCAATCTCTGACATCATCTTTCCTTCAAGAAGACCTCGAGAAAATTCCCTTGGGAGCCTGCCCATGCTGAGAGATTGTTGGCCATAGGATGAGGTGAAACTTTCAAACCAAGCAAAGCACTGACATCCTTCCGGAGGGAGCTGAATGTGCTGCCTCTGCAGCTTCTGCTGGCCTTGGAAGAAGGAGATGGAGAGAGAGGAATCCACCACTGCTTGGTCTGAGAGCAAAAGAGCAGTGCCTGTGTTGACTGACCAGCTGAGCATAGCCCATTGCTTAGCAAGGATCAAAATAACCAATGTTCACAGGAGCAGTGATTTTCCCTTTGACACTCCAAGTTGTTCCATTAAGGTAAAATTTGGAAGCCCAGTGCTTGAGTGGCAGGTAAGGGGGTTGTTGGTTTGACACTGTGGTTTTCAGCCCTGATTTTCCGGCTTTTTGCTTCAGTGAAATTCCAGTGCACAGTAAGACAGTGAGAAATGTTCATCAGTTACACCATCACCAGCTGACAATGTAAACCAATGTTTCGAACAAAAGCTTCTTCAGTGTCTCAATGGATTATTAGCTTTAATATCTTCTACAATTAAAACCATCTTTAAAAAATAAATGTCTCATATAAGGAGACTCCACTAAGGGAATTATTCTGACCTGCATATTCCTGACAGGTAAGCAGAAGGGAACTTAATCTTTGGCCATGGAGTAAGTAGCCACAGAGGCACAGCCTAGAGTTTGCCTAGAATCTGACTCAACTGAATTAAACTGAACAATTTTCACTGCAGCTGCCAGCAACTGGAGTCTACAAATCCCCATAGAATAACAACAACAAAAAAAAAAAGCAATGGAATGGAATGGGGAAAATATTAAGCTGCAAATCACAATATTCCTCCAAGCCAAAGTAAGGCATGTTTATTCCCCAGACCGGTTCTCACCTCAGATTTGATTGTTGTTGTGTTCTGACCAGATTAGAGAGCTAGTAATGAATTATGGATAATATGCAAACACAGGAAAGAGAATGAAGTGTGGTTATCTGTCTATATGGTTCTTTAAATCATAGGCTTTTTTTGTGCACTGGTCATATACAAATGTTTGAACATTAGTGCATGTTTGACAATTCCAGGCAGGAAGATTTCCTTCATTACTAAAAATAGATCTGCAGCCTGTTAAGCACAAGCACAGTCATTAAGGAGTTATGTGTATTCTCTGATCAGAAAATAGTTCTACCTTGCCATGCCAAAATGACATTGATATTTCTAAAATTAGACAGGGGAGGTCAGTAATCTTTTAATAGCACTGTTAAAAATTGGCAACCTAATTAAGTTATGAATTGCAAAAGGCTTGTCAAGTTGGAACTACTTGCTCAAGGACCAGATAGATATATAAGGAGAGGCTCCTCATCAAGTCTCAATTCCTTTCTGTGTAAGTAATGCCCAGGAATCCTGAGTATGGGCTGATCCCAGCTGCTCAAGTGTCTTGGGAGCTAGTTAGCTGGTTAATAGGTGATCTAAGGAAAGAGTAATTGTAAGTGTGGTTTCATTTTATTTTGGTGTGTCTGTTTTGTTATTCTTGGAGGAAGAAGAAATTTAGTCATTACTCTCACTCGGTTTGGTGATTGATCTTTTTTTTGTTCTGTGGAAAGGGCAGTTGGCAAACCACTGTGGAATTTGAACAGGATTAGAGTATTCCTCAATGGGGAACTGGAGCATGGCTGTAATGACCAACGTTTCCAGGGAATACTCGGGGTCACCCATCTGGTTCCTTGCTGGGCAGCATGCAGGCCAGCCTGGAGGCCAGTCTGGCAGTGGTCCCTTCAGGAATTGCTGAGGAAGTGGGGCATCACTAGCTTGTCCTCACAGCACAACAGTGGTTTCAGCACCTGAGCCTTGATGGTCACTCAGTTTCCAGCACACACAGAGGAAACTGGACAGTGTGGTGCTGTTTACCACAGCCCTAAAATGGGCTTTAAGGCTTTTTTTAAAACATTGAATTACAGCTTCCTACCCCTAAACAAAGGATCCCCTTGGAGGTTCACCCCTGTAATTCACTCTAAATAACCAGAAAGGCCACACAAACTCCATCTTCTGCAGAGCTGTGCAACCTTTCCTTGGGCTGGGGTCTGTTTTCCCATGCAGAAATGACCCCTTGGGCATTATAGCATATTCTCAGTTCATGTTTACCTGATCTATTAGAGGCAAAAGCAGTTCTGACAAGAGCAGTAATTACAAGAATGTAATGTTCATTTCTACAGCAGGCATGGTGTCTGCATGCCTGGGAAGGGCCCAAGATGCTTACAGCATTTCTATTTTCCATGCTGTGGTGAATTTGGAACCTCTACACAGCTTAAGACAGAATAAATTTCACTCCAGCACAAATCTCTTGATCATTTCTCCTTCAAATGTGGGAAAACAACACTGAGAATGTGGAAACTGTAGAGCACATCATAAATCCATGGACACAGGAACTCAGAAAGCTGCATAAGGCACATAAGGTCTGCTATAAAGGAAGCACTGTGCTTTCATATTATTTTCTGTTTAAAATCTACATGTGTGGTTTGGGACAAAGGTCTTTTAGTGTGGAAGAAAGAAGGTTCAGTGTTTTTCTTTTTTTTTTTTTTTTCCCTGAAGAGAGGTATGTCTCTGGAGAGACAGTGGAGAGATGTGCTCCAATCTCTAGCACACACTGCTGTAGGAAAGGTGGAATTTTTGAAACCACAGAAAGAATTCTGGGGAGAAGTCAGCACCCAGGATATAGTTCAAGTGTGAATAACCAACAGGTGTTTAAATAAACATGGTATATTTATTAGATGATTTATTTAAAAGAGCAGGTTTGCATGCTGGCTGTCATTTGCTGAAGTTTCACTACAGATTTCTGATGCTGGAATTGGGAAGTCTTCCCCTATCACCTAATCCTATGTGAAAGCACACCTGATCTTTCTCTTCCCAGGAAGGCAGAGAGTAGCTGCTTCTCCTGGCACAGAAATATGACACCCGCATATTCCCACTGCTGCTCGAGGAAGCATATCCCTGAAACCAAAGAGGAGTTTCTGTATCACCAGATTTCTTGGGGTATCTGACTCTGTGTTTCACAGAGCCTGGGAAATCTGCAGGTTTCTCTATTCATGTTTTCCCCAAGTCCACCCTTTTCCTTGTCCAAGATGAAATGCAGAATTGAAATCCCCAAAGGACTTCCGGTGCAAATAATCTCGACAATCTAAAAACAAATTGCAGGTTAGTCATCTATTTAATGAAAGAAGTCAAATCACCACCATCAGCTGTCACAATAAATGCCATCAGCTCTGGTTTTGCCCACAGCTGCTCTATGCTGGAGAGAGATGTGGAAGCTGAATTTTGTGATTCATGTTCACAGTGGGAGCTGAGCTCAGGTGGGGTTCATCTCCCCTCACTTTTAATCTTTACAGAGTAGATTTCATTCTCCAGCTGAATGGGCTGCTCTGGGCTCCCTTGATAAAGAGTTTTCACATTTGATGAAGCTCAAGTTTTTCCCCCCATTCCCACCAGTCAAACCTCAGAGACTGGCTGGGATCCCAACATAGCCATGGATCAACCACCAATGGAAAAAAGGTGTCGCCCAGTAGGAGAACATTATACTAACAGGTATCTAGAACCTTTCCTGATAACATCCATCAGGACATATTCTCACCTGTCCTGTGGAGCTGCCAAAGGGGTATCAGGGGGGCAGTCATAAACAGAAAGGGGTAACTGGACTGGGACATCTGAGACCACCCAGACCTCCACTGGGACTAAACAGCCTCAGGTTGGTTTAGGAACAATCTGGCCTGACTTCTTTGAAAGAAATCATCAGCTTTGTGTTACCTGTAGCATCCTAAAACTTCATTTTTCCTAATTCAGCCTAGTTTTCATTATATTACATTTCCCCCCTTTTCTTATATAAATTCACCTTTTGCACATTAAAAGAACAATTTTAAAAACTACAAGCCAAACAAGGAAGATTTCTAATCTAAATAAATCTTTATATTTTACAGTATACATAATACTTTTAAAATATTTTTTTTAATATTTACACTGTGTACTGGAAAGGAAAAGTAAGATAATATTTTCTTCAAGAAAGGCTTGCTTAGGTGCAGGGAGTTTCAAAAATTATTGTTTCTTTAGGAAATAATGATTTTGCTTGTGTCACAAACAGATAGAAATGCCAGAATGCAATTAGAACTACAGCTATGTGAATGATTAATCAAATTCATGGTCATCACAAAGACTGTTTCAGTGTTCTTCCTGCAGATACTCCACAGCACTGCAAATTGCAGAGCAGTGAGGTAGCTTGTGTGGAACTGCTGCTGCTTGGGAGAACAATTGCTCCTCTCTGCTCTATAAATGGAGGGTTTTGCAAACCGAGGGACTGTAGAAAAGCCAGGTTCTCTGAGGTTTGTCTGTGCTGTCTTTCTGCCTGATCATTTATGGTTCAGAGTCACAGACACCCAGCAGCACCTCCTGTTGTAAGACACAAAGTCCTCAGTGGGGTACACACACAGAGGATCAGTGAGAAGGGATTACACAAACAAATATTTGATACCTCTGGCAGTCATTGTCCTGCCCAGCTCCAGGAACCCAGTTCTCCTGAGAGCCTTCTGCAGGTGCTTCTGGAGCAATTATGCCTCCTTTGTGCCAGCCCCAGGAGAATCCTGTCACTTCTGTCCATGACAGGAATCCAGGGACACAGCCCTGCTTGGCTCAGTTCCTACAGCTGGACAGTCCTAAATAATTTCATTTGACTTCTCAGCAAAGAGGGGAATAAAAGCTGTTGCATAGCTGTGAGCTGCCAATTTTCTGTTGGTCTACAAAGATCTGACAGTTCAGATCCTTGCTGTTTCATCCCTGTGCTGTTTCATCCCTGTTTCAGTGGGTTTGTGGCAGAGAGAGATCCACAAATGCAAGATCTCACCCCAAATTTTTACATATCTCTGGATTCTGGGGACAAAAAACCAACAACACAGCACTGGTGCAAATACCAGGATTAATTTATTTATTAATCTGTGCTGATATTGGATTGGAAGGCACTTGTAGAAACCTTATGAATCACCACTAAGTTGATGACATTACTCAATTAGAGGTAAAAAGCCCCAGCTTAATGAGGAAGAAAGCAGAAGGTATACTTGGGCTATCAACCTCTATAATCTCTGTGCCTACACACCTACACAAGTACAGTGCCTTCTGTAACAGGGCATCCTTAATCCTGCTGAAATCAACACAGGAATCTGTGTCAAATCAAGTCTGTGGTCTCTCATTCTGCGGGATACTCTAGATGCTAATTTATTCTAGATGATATTATTTATTTAGAAGCCTTTATTGCATTGTGTGTAAAGAAGGAAACAAACAGATACTCTATTTAAAATCCTGCCTTAAGAACCCAAGCAGCTTCCAGCAAGCACCACAAACCTGTGCTGGCACTGCAAGCTGCAGGAGACAGGAGGTTGTATTGAAAAATTTTGTTCTACCATACCATGTAATAAACAGCTCTATAAAAAAACCTCTTTTGGTTACTGGCAGTGTAGGTAGGAGAGCTAACCTCCCACCTACTGGAACTCTCTCAAATCCATGGAAAGAGTATCAGTGATTTTACTTTGGAGCTGGCTTTAAAAGTGTGCATATCTTACATAAAATCAAGAAGCTGCCTTAAAATAAGAGTATATATCTTGTCAAACTTTTGCAAATAGATATGGCTCATTCCTCGTTGAAATCAGGCCCATCAAATATCTGAATTTATTTGCTCCTGTAATGAACTTTGTAATTCCTAGAATCCACAGTTAACCCCTAATGGGAAATTTGCTGTATTTCCTACAGATTCTTAAAAGTAAATATGTATTTTCCTAAAACTGTTACCACATTATCATAGTCAACCGCCCTCCATGGTTTTCCAAGAAATCTTTGGGATCCTCTGTGGAAAAGTATGTGTTACATATGGAAACATGTACTGAGCTTGGAAACTTCCATGGCTTGGAAAATTTGCAGCACTGAAGGATTTATTCTATCATCCATAGAAATACTAGATCCTTCTGAGAATCTTTCATGGACGTAGGCTCTTTGGGTCTATAAAGAGAGGGACTTTTCAGCTCAAACAAGTGCCCAGCATTAAAACCTCCACCTTGAAAGGACAGAGTGAGGTTTAATAGGCATTTGAGTGCCAGGACATGTCAGTCAAATTATTATTGGCTCTAGCTGCACTCTCACAAACTGTTACATTCTTTACCTGCAGCGGAGTGGCACTCAAAAAGGTGCAAAATTCTTCTTTGCTTTTGAAAACACCAATGAAAGTGGAAAGAAAAAAAAACAAACCCACACACCAAAACCAAACCAACAACCCAAACTCCTCAGTCCAATTCACACAGCTGAAAACCTCTGATCTTCATATAACTATGGTAGACCCACAAACTTCAGTAGGAAGAGTCCTTTGAGAGGTAGAAGTAAGTCCACGAAGCCCAGACATTTATTGATTAATGTGAAATCTATGAAAGCAGCTGATTCCCAACATAAATGGCCATGAATTCTGGCCTCGTTTCTTCTGTTACCACACACGGATGTTCATGCATGCATGGACAGGGTTACATAACATTGCACAAATCACAATTAGTGATCTCAGGCTTGCTCTCAGCCCAGATCCAGTTCTTAGAGTCAGAACTGTGTCTTGCAGTAAAATCAGTCTCACTGAAGTGTTATGTGGTTCATAAATTCCCAGGATGGGAATTTTTCTTTAGAGAAAATGAATCACATTTTACAGGAGGGCGAGGAGGAAAGAAAGAGAGGGAAGGAGAAAACAGAATGACTATTTTTAGATCACAGTGTTTTGAAATGTGATCTGCTCTTCAGTCTGATTTCCCAGCTGCCCTGTCTCCTTTTTATTTCACTCCTTTTTCTTTTTGTGAGGAAAGGGTTAAGACAGGAGAAAAAAATCATATATATACAAAACAGCTTTGTCTATAAACTCTAAAAGTGTGTTTGGCCTTGCAGAAAAGAAGTCCTACATGAATTTGGGGAGTGGAGGCCAGAGGATGTTTTGTGGGGAATCACACTGCTCTGTAATTAGAGATCTTGTATATGTATAAACAAACTCTGCCGTAAGATCAGCAGAGAAAAGATTTGCTCACTTGTCTGATGGCCAAGGAAATTTAAACCAGAGCAGGCTATAAATAGAATGAAGAAAAAAATGGAAGGGGAAAAAAAACTCTGCTGGCTGAAAGAAAAGGCTCCACCTAGCAAAAGGGTTAAATCTCTGCTTACAAACTTTGTCAGACCTGGTATAAGCGTCTTTTTCTTTGGACTTCATAAGAGATGTCATGGCACAGACCTTTCCTGTGGAACTTTTTTTTTGACCATCCCTTTGGTATGCTGCAGATGAGTGTCAATAAAGTTCATTTCAAGGCAAGGGTCAAAGTACATTTCAGATAAAATGAAACAACTAGCTAGAAACTCCATAAGCCAAACTCCCCAGTCCAATTCACACAGCTGACGACCTCTGATCTTCATATAGCGATGGTAGACCCACAAACTTCAGTAGGAAGAGTCCTTTGAGAGGTAGAAGTAAGTCCACAAAGTTCATTTCAAGGCAAGGGTCAAAGTACATTTCAGATAAAATGAAACAACTAGCTAGAAACTCCATAAGCTAAAACTGCCAGCCTGTGTCCTTTTTGCAGGTCAGAAAAGTACAGCCTGTTACAGTTCCCAGCCTTCCCCAGCTCCAGTCCCATCCTACCGTGCTGATCTGTGTTCACTGTGGTGGTCTCTGAGGGGTGATCTGCCACCTAAGAACTTCCAGACACAACTACATCATCTGCTCACAGCCTCCCGCCTCCCGGCATGCAGCCAGGACTGGAGCCAGTGGCAGGAAGCACCTGTAAGAGTTTTACATCCACCAGGGACAACACCTCCCAGCTTGCAGCCTTCTCATCTGGCCACTGCAGCCAAGGACCTATCCCCTCCTCCTCAGGTAGCCAGAACCCCAGCCAGAGCACTCGGAAGGGGCCACAGCTCATGGGATGAAGGCATTTCCTCCCTGCCATAAAATGAATCATTTACTATCACAGCCTCTTTCTCCATGGGGAACGATTGGTGATGGATATTTACTCCTCTCACCCTTCCTCCTCTTCTCCCTCTGTTTTTCCACCACCCCCACACATGTCAGGCCCTGGGAGGTTTCACAGGAAGGAAGAAGGAGGTTGTACATTGTCTGGGAAGGGTTTATAAGCTGCCTTTCTGGCACAGAGCTAGAATCAGGACATTGTTCAGCTACATGTCTGAGCTAGAGGAACAGGCACAATTGGATGCCATTGGGTGGCTCACAGGGAGTAAATCAGTCCTCAGAGAATTAACCAGCACATTGCATCAGCTGCAGCTCTCCCTGCCTTCCTCTCTGCCTTTGGCTTTGCTAGGCAATATCCTCACAGCTACAGCACAGTGCCAAATGCACCTTTGATTATTCCATGTTTACTGCACAACACAGCAGCCCTTGGAGACAGGGCTGGGGACAGCTGGAGACAAGGCTACCCACACTGCCTGGGATCCATCCAGCAACTCAAGGCACCTGGTCAAGACAGAGTCAAAGACAAGACTAGCAACACAGACCAGAGACAGGATCACAAACAGGGCTGGAGCACAGGCTGGGAATCCAGACAGCAACTCAAAACAGCAAGAGACAAGCAACACCTCTCAGGCACCCTGGGAGCCCAGGACTGAGCTCAGTGGAACTCATGGACAGGCTGATGGGCAGGGGCTCCATGGATGGAAGCTCTTGCCCTTTTTAGGAATAAAGCTGTGGATGGAGTACAGGAATAAAAGAAGTGTTTAAATCGGGATCCTCATCCCTTTATCCCTGTTTTCAGCATCAGCATATCTAACACCTTGACCAGCTCCTTGAAGCCAACTGGAGGAAAAGTATCAGACTCTTTTGTTTGGGTTCAGCCAGACTGCTCAGCAACACTGTGATCACATTAACCATTCAAAGCAGCCAGAATGTTCTCCTCTTTTTTAATCTCTTTGAGATAAAACCATCAGATGCTCCTGCAAGTCTATCTGAAGGCACTGTATGTCTGCCTGAAGAGAGTCACCCTTTACCCCGTTTTTAAGTGTAACACCCTTACCAACAGTACTGTCTCTGCTCTCCTGCAGCCTAAACACAGTTTTGCAGTCTAAATCCAAAGTTTCACTTTGATACAACCAGAACCTTAAAGTTTTAATCTTAATCTACAAGTCTGAGAACAAAAACCCCCATCTAAGTGGTGCAATGTTGAGTCAGAACCACACTTGCTGTAAAGTGTTCCATTTTATAAACCCCAGTCCTTGAGGGCAAGCAGCTAATTGTTTAATGGTGTTGTGCAAAAATTCTAGAGGTGAAAAATCCCCAAAACACCTGCTGCTGTAGTTAATGCCTGTGCATTTACTTCTAGCCATGACATGCATACATATAATCTGTCTGTGAAGAGACAGTATGGAAAGTTTCAAAAAGGCAGGAATGTTCAAGCCATTTTCTTCTACTTTCTCTTTACCAAAAAGACAGAGAGAGAATATGCAGACAAGTGTGATCTCATAACAAATGGTAAGAGGGTTTAATTCCTTTTAAGAAGAAACGTACACATAAATGGAGGTTTTCTATCTTGCATGGCAAAGGGGCTGTGCAGTAACTGGGTGATAAATCGCAACCCAACCTTGACAATTTTCTGAGAACATGATTTAATATAAGGCAGCCCACTGGCTGTGCTGCTTTCCTCCCACATTGGCTGTGGAATCCCTCAGTTCAGAAGCAGGGGGAGTCAGACCCAGTGCTCCACTACAAGTTTTACTGACCATTCGGTTTGCTGTCCCCCACTCAGGCACCAGCTTACTCAGGTGCCCCACACCCTGGGAAAGCATCCCACAAACAGCCCTGAGCAACAGGCAGGAGCTCAGACGAGTTCTTTCACAAGCTGAGATGGCAGTTTATGCCCAGAAGCAAAAGCACTGATAAACCTCATAATACTTTAACCTCACAAGTTAACTACAGGTATTATTCCTATTCAAGTGCTTAATCCTACCCTGGCTCTCAAACTGTTTGTCTCCATGTCCCACAGCAAAAAATTCCACAGGTTGATTAGATGCCACTTTAAGGTTTACTGCCTTTCAAGTGCTTTAAGCACATATCCTTCATTTTACCATGTTGATCCAGCATGAAGAGATAAATGGAAGTGTCCAGTTAATTACTCCCCAGTCAGCTCTCATCCTGGTAGGACGAGAGCTGACCAGGTAGCCAAGAGCTCCTAAAGGCAAGGAGGTTGCTAAACTAAGGAGGTAAGGGTTGGGGCTCCAAGCATCCTGGGTGGATGTTAGAAACTACAAGGAATGTGTGCCCAGTGTTTCTGAAATGGCATATCTTTGTTCCCACAGTAATTTTATTACATAGTTTAGTGAGAGTGAAGTGATCTGTAGGAAGAATCCTCATTTAAATTAACACCAGAAATCCTGAAGTTTATCCTGTCTATCAAAATCAAGTCAGGTTCATCAATGTACTTTTCTCTCAGAGGCAAAACAATAATCCTTCTTTGCTCAGATTGGGATGTTCACTTCACATATGTCTGAAGAAAAACACAAACACCCATAATGTGCCTTTTGAACATATATTTAATTTCAAAATTGCCATTTACATAAAACCAGAGTTCTTAATGGGGACATCTTAATTTAGCATTACCTTGATTCTCAAAATAATGTCTAAATTTTGAATGGAATTTTTCTGTGAAGTCTAGTATTGGTAATTTGACACTCACCTGGAACCCTTGTTTCATTGAAAAATTACTTATTTATTTAGATAAATGGGACTGCTCTGTAATGACAGAAAGACTAAGCTACAGATCTGCCTAAAGACTCACAGCCAGCCTTCATCAAAATAAACTGTCAATAAGACACAGTAGAGCAGCACAAAGAAATCCAGTGGAGTCTTAGGCCTGACCAAATACATATATTTAAAAAGGCAGGAAAATATTCAGTAGCTGGGGGAACCATGAAACAGATTAAAATTACAGTGTTTTAAATCTTGGTAGAACTTTTTCTTTATGCAAAAATAATTAACACGGAAATCCTCTTACCATGTATCAGAGATGACTGCCTGGGAAGGAAGAAACCCATAGACCACAATGATATGAGACAGGAGAGGCTGACCAAATGACCTCAGTGTGGATGATAGCCTACTGATTGGGGCTGTCATCTGGGATATAAAAACTGGATTTAAACCTCTGCTAAGGCATTCTCTGCCAACCCACACAAGTGCCCTAAGCAGACAGCTCTCAGCTGTTCCAAGGTGTCTTTGCACATGTGTGTGAAGATATTTTACAAAGCCTTTTAGTTTTAATTGGCCTTTCCACGACACAAGAACCTTTCTTGAACCTCAAACACTTCTGTGGGATGAAGCACTCATCTTTCTGCTGTTGAAAGCCCTGCACTTTTAAAGCTCAGCCTCCTGAAAATTTTGACAGAAGGAACTGGCTGTGTTAGATCTGCAGAGGATTCTGCTATGCAAATGGGCACTGAAGTACTCAAATCATCAAAGCAATGCTTGCTATTCAACAGTGAGCTGCCATTTGTTGCCAGAGAAACACTGTGTTGAATGAAATGCATTTAGAAAAACATGATTACAAAGGGAAAATATGAATAATTAACTTAAAGCAATGAGCCATGGAAGCTTGTTTTATGAAATGTCTTCCGGACTGTCTCAAAACATCAGACATGCTGCCAGAGATACCAGAGAGGTTTTCTACTTTTCCTCAGAGAGGTGGTTTCAATCCTAGATTCATCATCCCAAAACTACACCAGCTTGGTCTACCTGTCAAGTTGAATTTTTGAGTGGAGGAGACTGAAATTCTGAACATCCTAAGAGAATCTGAAAGAACTTTTTTCCAAACAACATGCTCACAGTTATGCCTTTCTTTGGTGTTTTTTTTTTTGTGTGTGTGTGCCTATGTATGAATTTTCTTCTCTTTTTTTGATAGTTCTTTTATCTTTTTTCCTCCTCCTTCCTTAAAGACAGGGAATCAAATCATGCTCCCTGCACCAAGCAAAGAAACCCTCGTATGAGCAGAGAAGGAAAATTACATTCCAGGAACTCAAACTGAGCTCTCCAGAATCATCTCCCATCTCTTCAAGCCTCTTGTTTCATTAAATCCATAGGCTTGAAATACGGCATAGCCTGACTTACCATGAATCAGAAATTCAGTTTGCACATAAGCAGCTTTCTTCCCAGCATGCCATATTCTGCATATTCCAAAGTTGTTTGCCACATCCCTGGAAGTGTCCATGGACAGGATGGATGGGGCTTGGAGTAACCTGGTCTAATGAAAGGTGTCCCTGCCCATGGCAGGGGGGTGGAACTAGATGATTTTTATGATCCTTTTCAACCCAAACCATTCTGTGATACCACAACTCAATATATTCCATATATTATTTATTTTTTATGTATTCTGTAGGCTAGTACAAATGTAAGACTTTCTCCAGCAGGAGCAAGAAGGCAACAATAAAGGAACTATGCCTCATTAAATGATGCAGGTTTTTTTGGTTTGGTTTGGTTTGGTTTGGTTTGGTTTGGTTTGGTTTTTTCTTCCCTCAGGTGCTCCTGGAGTTACACAATTTTGGCTTTGCTTAAGTTAAGAAAACATACTGGGAATCACATAAACACACACTGTGGGGCTCATTAGCTTAGTGGGTGATTTTAATAACTCACAAATATCTGAGGAGGAAAAAAATTTCCTCTTTATAAATGAAATTATGGCATTATATAAGCAAGTCTGGTCATATCAGCACTGTGTATAGATCAGCCTACAGTGGGACTTTGGTCATTGCATGGAATAAATAAGTGTATTGGTGTATTCTGTGCAGATAAGCAATATCTGCACTAGCAACATCAAGAGATCAAGAGACATGGAACCTTGAACTCACTGCAGTAATCTTTTTGTCTTCAAGGGTACAGGATGAGTTGCAAGTTTAACAAAGTAAATTTTCAAGTAAAACATGGGGGCAAAGAGAAATCATAAGTGGGTACGAACTCCCATCTGGGCATGGAGATTTCTTGATTAGCCAGTCAACAGACAGGGAAGGCAGAACAAAACAAACTTAATTCTCTTAGCCTTTGTGTCTTAATTAGCTGTTAAAATACAGACTTGAAAACACTCAACAAATAAAACACTGACTCATACCAAACCTTTTTCTTTCCTTTCCATTTGTTTTTTTTTTCCATCATGTTTCAAGCTTTCTTAGCTAATTTAGGTGTCAACCTACCTTGTAGAAATGCTGTCAGTTTTATGACATTGTTTCCATTAGGGTGTGCACTTTTCCATTTTGATGTCTCTCCTTAATAAGAAGTTCCATCAGAATTAAAACACTTGAGGGTAGGATTATGCCTAAGTATATCCATTACTTTTGCTCAAGGAAAATAAACTGCTGCTGTCACTTGATAGGTACTTCATCTGTTACAACAGGATTTCTTTTTTTCACAGTAATTCTGTCTTTTTCTGACTGATGCATATTCCCCAATGACACCTTCCAGGAGAATTTTTCCTCTGGCCACATGTATTGGTCATCCACAAAAACCAAAATCCCATTCCAGGCATGCAGCTGGTTCAAACACATTTCAGGCAATCTGAACCCTTCCCCAGGCTTTGTGTCTGCTCTGTAGGACCATTGCACCTCCAGGACCTGCTGTCCCTCCTCGGGATGCTAATCCAGAGAGCTCTGAGGACACAGGAACAGCCTGTCAAAGCAGAGTGAAACAGAGAGATCCGCTATTCAGGTTTTTTACTGCTTTTATCGCACTCTCCAAAATCCTTCCTTACTTACCTAATGACATAGGAAGTTTGCTGCTACCCCAACACTCCACTGAAAGCACTCAACTCCTTGTTCCTGTACTAAGTGGAGCCCAACCCAAAATTCAGTGATGCCACATGAAATATTGTCTCCCAAATGTCTCTGAATGGATTTGGGCAGCTGGGGTAGATGGATTAGCTCAATATTCTCATTATGCTCATGCATATTTAGTGCCTCATGGTCAGCCTCAGGCATCCAAGAGCTGTGAGTAAGAGCTCTGCTGCCACACAAAATGTTGAGATTTAGTTCCATTGAAAGCAGAAAACAATAAAAGCAGGTTTTGTCCATGTTCAGTTTTAAACTCGCACTAGCTTGCTTGACATTTAGTTTTGCCAACTCCTAGAAATTTGTATGAAGTGATCTTTGGCCTCAGTATCCCCACACTAATTAATTATGCACTCCTTCAGCCTTATGCTGAATCCTTCAGTGTCTAAAGAAAGCTGCCTTCTGTGTCCACTACACATTTGCTGCTTCTGCATCTGCAAAAGATCTTCACCTTCTGACCAAATCAGGGAATGGTTGTTTCCAGAAGACTTCTCTACATCTTACTTAATGCCGAGGCAGAAGTAATTACTTGAGAGGTATTTTGTCCCATTTATTTCCTGGAATGGAAATTAAAGGAGTGTGGTGAAGAGGGAAGAGAGAACTGTGTAAACTGACTTTTTTTTTTTTTTTTTTTTTTTTCTTTGGTGGAGGCCCGTGTGGCTTCC
>VZRH01004251.1:313362-360123 GCA_013397555.1 Urocynchramus pylzowi | reverse complement strand
TTGAACGGGGAAGAAGAAATGTTTTAAATTGATTTTTTTTTTTTTTTTTTTTTTGCCTAGTGATGGAGCCAGTTGAGATGTCCTAAAATAGCAGGTAGTTTCTGTTCCACTTCCATCCCAGGAAAATAACATCAATGCTGTCTCTCCTTTAGGTTCTCGGGTAGCCTGAGCAAAAGGAGTAGAGGGAGGGATGGCTTAGGCTCCTGCAGGAACCTCATAGTGCTCTGCCCCACAAGGAGAGCAGACCCTGTGGAAAAGCCAGCTTGGCACGGCCACTGATGGCTAGCAGCTGGGTCAAAGGCCCATGGTGGTTAAGGTGAGAGGTTCACAGCTGGCACTGCTGCTGGAATGAGGTCAGAGACCAGGATGGCTCCACATGGAAGCAGTTGCTGATGCTATTAATGCTACTAATAAATCCTGGGCTTTCTGTCCAACCCTGCAGCTCCATTCTACTTCCCAAATATCTAACCAGTCTAAAAACGTAGATTTGGGCTTCTTTGCACAACTCCAGTGAGCAAGAGAGAGGAGCGAACCCTGCAGGGTGTTCCTGGCCTATAGAACTTTCCTGAGTGGTCAAGGGAGGGCATCGTGACCCAAGGCTCTCCCAGCTTTGGCATGACAGGCATGGCTGAGGAAAAGGCAAATGCCTTGAGCTGAGGGAAATTAATTTGGACTTGTGGCTCTTCCAGTTCTTCCCAAGCCAAGCAGGGATCTGACCTAACTGGGAATATCAGAAGGTGGCATAAAGCCAGCCATGCCATCTCTTTCCGAGGGCTCCAAAGTCAGAATTCAGGATTTATTTGGCTGGGTTGCTGTGCTCCAGCATCACTAGACCAGACATCTTTTTTAGATATTACATTTTACATGTATGTTTTAAATAAATAGCCTGTATTTTAGGAGCACTTAGCCATAAGTATATAAACTGCTCTGAGGTTTACCCCATTGGAATTAGAATGAACCTAATTCATAATTCAGACATCAGGCTAGAAACAGCTTAGCTCCACTCCATGGACCTATAGCTTGATGTCTGAACTGCCCACGAGACGCCCTCTAATCCCAATAGCTGTAACCTAACCTCAGAGTGGTTTCTAAACTTACTAAATAAATATACTTTTTAAAGAGGAATGCACCATATTTGTTAGGGTTTTTGCTCCGTTCAGGCATACTATCATTTTAGAGCAGTTCCTATGAGAGAGGCTGTGGAGAGACACAACTATATTCAAAAAATTTTCAGAGCCTAATTTGTTGGGTTTTTTTTGGTTTTTTTTGTTTTTTTGGTTTTTTTTTTTAATGTAAAGGAAAAAATCCAGCCTACTCCGTTTAACTGACAACAGGAAGTATCTGATGGTACAAAGTCTTAAGCATAAGCACTTACCCATGCAAAAACTTTCTTTGCATGGGTAGTCTCACTGAATTCACTATCCCTGCCAGCTTCAGAAGGTAACCAAAGAATGGGCTCAAGTTCTTGTTCCGTTCCTCGATCAACATCTTTTTTGCATGTTCACACATGGTACTCGTGTAAATTAAAAAAAAAAAAAAAAAATCTTCCCGGTTAAAATAGAGTGACAGCATTTGGTTTTTCCTCAACTTGTGCCTTCAACCCTCACTCCCACTTTGCAACAAAAACCTTGCTCATTACCAAGAATTATTTTAGAAGCATTAGTGTATGAAGACAGAAAAGCTGAATTCTCAAAATAGCATTTTTGCAAGAGGAAGGAACACATTAACAGCGTGAAAGTCTGGCTGTCTGATCAGATCATGGCGTTCAGATTTTATCTTCATTGATCATTTTTCAGCTTCACTCAACACTTTGCAGCAGGGACTTTTCTGAATGCCTTAATACCACAAACTGTATCTGGTCAGTCTGTCTGCTCTCCATGTGTGCCTGGCTTCACAGCAAATAAATGCCAGAAATAGCATTCCTACAGGATTTCCAGTTCAAAAGCCACAAGAATGCTCTTTCTCATGGTATGGCACTGTGCAATAAAATGGTGTCATCTGGAAAATCACAGCCTTGGAAACAAATGTTTTTTCCTCTTGACTGATTTAAATAATCTAAAAATAGATGGGTTGTCATGTAACTTTTATATTTGTCAGGGGAGCCCCTCATTTCATCTTGTGACAGTACAAGAAATGTATCCCATAACAAGACAGACAGATCTTCCTAGGGAATCCCCCAGGAATACTTTTATTTTCTCTAACTGTGCAAACTCCTCAGAAATAAAACCCAAGAGCAATTCATCAAAGATTGAGAACCCATTAGGGTCACTCTGAGCAAGGACTTCAGGGAGTATTTATAAAGTACAAATTTAGGGGGATAAGCAAGGAAGCGTCACGGACGAAACTCCTCTTCAGTTCTTCTTTCTGCTTTCTTAAGTATGACTTCTTAAAACTGACTCCGTACAAAAACAGGTCGTTACATCTGGTGGCTGAGAGAAATGTCATCTTTATCCATCTCCCTGATCTGTGCAGCTGAGCCACTCGGGAATGGTGCTTGTCTGTTGACTTCAGAAAACAGGAAAGCCTTGGAGCTGAGAAGTCATAGGATTAATTTAACATAAGGAACCAAGGCTTCCCAACTTGTCAAGGAAGAATCCTTTTGGATTCTAACTAAGATGACAGCTCAACATGGATCATGTATTGATTAAGGAAGGTCACCAAACTACCAAATCTACTGGTATGTTCTTCCCTTTCCATTATTCCTGGCTTCCCTCCTCAGACTTCCCATAAAGCAACTTCTCAACTCTGTCACCATGTGAAGCCAGTATAAACACAGATGTTTGTGAAACCCGCTCTTCTAAAATCAACTGGTCACTGATGACCAACAGTTCCCATCTCCATGTACTTGCTGCCTTTTGCAGAAACTCAAAGAAAAAGCATGGTCCCCATTTTGAGAGTGTTTTATTCCCATTATTTCAGATAATTTTTACCAATCAGCACAAAAGATGAAAGAATGAGGTACTTCATTACAAGTCCAGCTCTTTATTTCCATCTGAGAGGGTTCATGATTTCACTATTTAGAGTTCAAGGTTTCAGGCCACACTGATAGTCTGAAGCTGTGCAGACACAGGAATTCTGGTAGTCTCTTGAATACTACATTTACAATTCTATATATAATCTATATCACATCAAGGATCAAGGATCTTTATAAGCAAAGTAAGCAATAAATTGTAATGTCTGAAACTGTCTTTGCAGTTTTCAGTGACTCACTTCTGAGAAATGTTGATGATGGAGAAAACAACAAGTTTACAGGTATGGAGTAGAATGTCAATTATCATGAGTGGTGTGCTAGATTTCAGGTAATAACGTGCACTACAACAATTAAAAAGACATTTAGACACATCTGCCTGACAGGAGGGTGCAGCCAGGTGGGAGTCAGGCTCTTCTCCCAAGCACAAGGGACAGGACAAGAGGAAACAACCTCAAGCTGTGCCAGGAGGGGTTTAGGTTGGACATCAGGAGGAATTTCTTCCTGGAAAGGGTGGTCAGGCATTGGAAGGGGCTGCTCAGGGAGGTTTGGAGTCCTCATCCCTGGAGGTGTCCAAGGAAAGACTGGATACTCAGTGCTCAGTGGTACTCAGTGCTCTGGGCTGGGTGACAAGATGGGGATTGGGCACAGGTTGGATTTGATGACCTTGGAGGTATTTTCCAAACTCAGTGATTCTGTGAATTAAAGGCTGAATTGTTTCTACTCTGGTGACAATTCTGTGATTACTTCTTTCTACCCTACTAAAGAGATATATGCAAGCAAAACTCTAGTGCACCTTAGAAGCCCTTTAGCCTTCTTTTTCTGTTTGCTGTTTGCTTTGTTGGCACCTACCTTTCTGTACTAGCTAGCAATGCCCTACATTACAAATTGCCCTATTAACTCTAGAAACAAAATGCCCATTAAAAATTAATTTTTCTAAGTGGGAAAACCTGCCATTCCTGTGAGCAAAAGTCCTTTGCTGAAAGTACTTCCTTTCCCAGCTCCCATAATTAACATCTCTGGGACTGAAACACTTCTGTTTGGCACCCATAGAAGAGATTTGCATGCAAGCTTTATTCCACATACTTTTGTTCACCAGCTGTATACAAGATCAGCCAGGACAGGCACATGACATGCTTTCACATGAAATACACATGTGAACCATAAGCCTGCTAGAAATTCCCAGAACCACAACATTTCACTTGTCATCTTACTTGGCCTCCTTCCTACACTGCTGGAGTATCAGCTTCAGAGCCCCATAGGCATCTCACATTTTGTTTCAGGCATTTGGTCACCCATATTCACAGCAACATTGCAACCATGTTTTGACCATATATAATTATTTTTCTTCATCTTTCCTTATGGTTTTGAGAAGTTATCTGGCATTTATGAGCAGCAGACATATCGTTCTCTTACAGGTGATAGCAAAATGATGGATAGTGACAGTTCCGATAGAGGTAGAATTGGCCCAAAATCTGTATGGAAAGAGAGGTCTGATAACTAAATTTGAACAGTAACTAAGCATTTGAATGAGCAGGTAGACACCAACCAGGATTTTAAATCACTAGATTTTTAGTAATCTAAATGCTTTTAAAAATCTAATTCCCTTTGAGAAATGGAAGATCTCACTAAATAAGCCTAAGGGCTTGGTTACTTTCTGTTTTCTGTTTAACTGAGCTCTTTCTCTGAAGCCCATCTGTAACTGTGCCTTGAGGCAAGTCCATTCATTTGGGAAAGGAGTAAAAAGGGTGGTGCTAAAACCTTGTGAAAGTCAAAGCACTTTGACCACAGCTTCCCACTCTCCCAAACCAAAACTCAGGAGGGCTTGTTGTGGTGGAGAACAGCACTATTTGCAAAAGCAGAGCCAATTTCTCAGCCTCTCAGAACAGGAAAGCTTTGGGGCATGATGGAAAAATAAGAGAAAATGAGACATTCCCTTCTCCTTGACCTACAGCAGGGACCTTGAGCCCAGCTGCAGCTTACAAACATGAAAACATTCACAGAGTTTCATTGCCAGGTCCCACCTCATTCTTGAGCTCCTGCAAGGTCACCTCCTTCCTTTCTCCCCTTCAGTCCCTGTGGCACAAGGACTCACTGTTCCCTCGAGAATAAAGTAGTGCCAGGATTGGTAACAAACTGATGGGAGGAAGAAGCTCCCAGTGGACTGACAACATTTGTATCTCCCAGAGGGCAAGAAGGAAGAAATTGTGAGGAGGAATTTTCATCCTCAGGAAGAAATATCTGCAGCAAACATATTGGGGTGATCAGCACCAAAGAAGCTGTGTCCAGGTGGGCCTCAAAGCAAATGATTACCTTTGTAAGGGGCCCTTCCATGAAGATCAAGCCTTGGATCCAGTTGGGAGTTTTCTGGTCAAAGTACGTAAATATCCAAAATGCAGACGTTACATAGTGCCCATCACACTATGTGCTGGCTGGAATTTGTGAGGGTTTCTGGGAGAGCCACACACAGAGAATTTCTCTCACTTGCAAACAGCTTTCTCCTAACAAATATTAACCTGAGGGCTTCCTGCAGGGAAATAAAAAGAACAAAATTTGTATCTGCATCCAGAAGGGAACTGTTGTTGTCCATGTAAGTGCCTGAGCTTGCAGCTTTATTTTTATTCCAGATCCACCAAGCACAAATCTTGCAGCACTGAGTTGCCACTTCATTTCCTAACACAGGTTACCCTGACCATCAAAACACACTGTGACAGCCCTCAGCATGCTCAAGACGTTACTATTACTTGCAAGAAAATACATCTAAAAAGTATTAATTAAAAGTATTAGTTTAATTGTGGGTGTTTTGCACGTGCTTCCCAAAAAAGGCTGCATGCTGCATTTTTGATTCTGTACAAACTCAGGGCTTGTATCAGTATTGCCACTTCAAAATGCTGCACCCTGCTTGTTTGAGAGCAAGGCCTGGTCTTCCTTATCATAAGAGCCTACTGGGTTGATGTAATTCTGCTTTCATGCAGGCACTGTTGTTCAATAATTTAATGCTTGCTCCCAAACTTAAGCTTAAATATATATTCAGCTCATGTCTACACACATCCTGCCTACATGAAAAACCATGCACTCTAGGAAAAAAAAAAAAAAGCAGCAGGAAAGAGCATTAAGCAGCAGGAAGAATACAGTACCAAAATAAGTGTTTTGCTCATTAGACTGTGTTTTTGTCCATGATACTGAAAAATGGCAAAATGCAGTTTGTTACACTTTCAAGCTTTCCGTGTAATTCGTCTCCTGCAGGAGAAGTTTGTTAGTGAAGAAACGGCTGAGAGTTCCAGGGCATTTTCAGAAATCCAGAATTATGTTTAACCAGTGTTAAAGTTGTCTGGCTAAAGAATTCAAATTTATTAGAAATGTCAATCAATAGCTTAAGGTTTTGTAAATTTTAACTATTAAATATCTTGCTATGGATAGACCAAAGTCCATTTCAATTTTCAGTGATCACAGTGTGAAGTTTCAAAAAATTTAGTGGGAACAGCACTAGACCCTGGGGATCACATTCAGGAGGTCATTGAAACATAGAACTATTTATGTTAGAGAAGACCCATAAGACCATCAAGTCCAGCCACTGACCTGACACCAATTTGTCACCACCAAACCATCTCCCCAGCTGCCACATCTATACATCATTTAAATCCCTGCAGGGGTGGTGACCCAACTGTTTCTTTGGGCAGCTTGTTCCAATGCTTGACAACCTTTTTTGTGAATAAATTTTTTCCTAATATCCAACCTTAACATCCCTTAATGCAGCTTGAGGCCATTTCCTCTTGTCCTGTCACTTGTTCCCTGGGATCAGAGCCCCTGGCTGCCCCCTCCTATCAGGGAGTTTTAGAGAGCAAGAAGGTCCCCCCTGAGCCTCCTTTTCTCCAGGCTAAGAAACCCCAGCTCCCTCAGGCCATAAGATCTGTGCTACTTCCCCTGCTCTGTTTTCTTCTCTGGACATGCTCTAGCCCTTCAATGTTGGTCTGATAGAGAGGAGCACAAAACTGAACACTTTAGTCCCTGTGCTTACTCAGTGGAGAAAGCCAAGCCATCTGAGGATGGCTTAGAGGGATGAAGAACATTAATAATGGAGATTCTGGAAAACAGCTGATAGAAAAAACTGGGGGCTGGCAATGTGGGAATCAGGCTGCCTGACCATGGCCTCAGTGGCTGGCTCCTTGCCAGTCGGTTTTGCCTGCACAATTTGGAGACTGCCAGTGCTTGACAGAAAGAAACACTTTTGACAGAAGTTTTCTTGCAGGAGTCTTCTTTCAAGTGTCAGGGATGTCTGTTTTGGAGCTGCAGTTCCAGAGTTGTAGACCTCCCCTTTCAGGTGCATGGATTGTCAGTGGCTTCCTCAGAGTTATAGAAAACTTGATAATTTTCATAACTTAAGAGACCTGGGCACTCTCACCTTCAGTGCAATATCACTGACCACTTGAATGCTTCCTGAACGTTTGCAATAGGCAAATTTAAAATTATGAGTTCTTATAACTGCTTTTCATACATAGTTAGATCCCTTCTTCTGTATATCTAATACAGATCTTTGGACTAAAAAAAAAATGGGAACAAAGACAGACCAGGGAGGTTTTCAAATGTAGGTAGAACAAAATGCAAGCAAAAGTTACATCACTGGTAAAAGAGACAATTCTCTTAAGAAGTGCAGTGGAGACATTCACTGTTGGTCTCAGAACTGAACTGGCTAAACTTCAAAAAGCAAAAGAGACTCCAAATCTGGAAAAGCAACTCCTCATCCTGCCTTCCCTCAACAAAATGCCCCCCTGAATTCATAGGAATTTTCCAAAGGAAGGAGCAAAGGAAGAGAAAGTTTGCCAGAGGTTACATAGGGAATTTGCTGCAGAGCCAGGAATGGAGTTAGCTGCTTGCTAAGGAGTTAGATGCAGGTCCTATCCTTAGACCACAGCAATCTCCATATTTAGCTAGACCAAGAGTAAAGTCAGTCAAACAACACCGATCTCCTCAGTCTCCTAAAGGTGCTGAGACTTCCAGATGAAAAGCACAATGCGCTCCAAACCTTGCTTGCCACGGCTTTTGGGGATGGAGCTGGGTGGAATTTCTGCCCCAGCTGAGGACTGGGAAAGCAGCACACGGGTGTTTCAGCTGCCTGGTGTCACACTGAGGGTTGTGCACCCCCTCTTGCTGTGTGAACCAGACCCCCTACCCCATAGCTGTCATGGACACCATAACCTGACATCGCCTGGTGCTTCCCACTGCCCTGTGCCACTGAGTATTTAGGGCTAGCCAAGGTTAGGGAGAGGGGTTTGTGTGGAATTCAGGGCTTCATGAAGAGCAATGATCTGAAAGAAAAAGTGCACAGTCTACTGCTGTGGTGGAGTCCTGCAGCTATGGAGTCCTGAACCCAAGCCACCAATTTGGAACAAAACCAAGTCAGCGATAGCAATAAAAAAAGGGTTAAAAAGAGCTAAGCTCTTCCAAACCGGTATGTAACCTTAAACCAAATATTAACAGAAAAAAACCCCTGGCATTTAAGTTGGCACTTAACTCTAGTTAATGAGGAGTTCAGATTTCCATTCTAACCCTCTTTTTCTGTTGCTTGTAATTTTCTCAAATAAACTCTGTTTTGGGTTGAAATTTTCCATGCTTGAGATTTTTTTTGGAAAGTTTATACAGAATCAGTTAAACAGTTTATTTATGTTAGCACTGAAAACAAAAAAACCCACACAAAAGTGTTTCCATGTATGCTCTGATCAGATATTTTCTGCTCAATGAACTCAAAATCAGCCATAGTACAGAATTTCCAAATTTTGCTTGTGTTTATCCACAAGAAGTTTAGGGAAAAACCCAACAACAAACAAACACAAAAACCTCAATCTGGACATTGACAGATTGAGTCTTTAAAGTCCTTTAAATTTCAATTTCAGGATGTTATGCAGGTACTTGCTGTCTTTCAAGAAGTAGTGGGGAGATTTATAAAGAGTTGGAGTGGAACCATCATACCCTGTGTGGGTATATCATGAGCTGCACATTGGATTTGACCACTGTGAGTTAATTCCACCTGAAGTTGTTCCTGCCAGCTTTGTGGACTCAGAGAAGCTGAATTCCACTTGTCACAGCTGTGCTTTGGCAGCACCAGTTGTCATGTAAGCCCATAAAGCCAGTTTTAATTGCCAGTAATTCCGAGGGGAAAACATAAATTCCAGTAGTGCAAGTTCTTTGAAGGGCCATGCTCAGTCTTCCCCTGTGTCAGCAATTCATCCTTGAAGATTGCACACAAAATCAGTGTGTGCACATTGCAGTGTGGTCCTCTGGCAGGAAGTAAGTCAATTTTTTGGTCTACTTAATCAAAAATACCTAAACTATGCATAACTATATAGATACTTATAGGTCTGTACACATCTATATGTACAAAAAGTATATATGTTAATTGGCTGAACATGCCTCATGGATAGCAGTGCCTCCTTGATGACATGAGGTGAGGAAAAAGATGCTAAAACAGAGTTTAGCAGAGATTTTGATATGGTAAAAACACAGGACGATAACTATGCAAAACACTTCAAATATGTGTGACATTTCTTACACAGACTACCAACCAAAGCAAGATAAATCAATTTCCCTGCTGGCAATCTGAAATATCCTTTGTTTTATTCACCACTAAAAATGTTATTAATTGCTGGGTATGTTCAGCATGCTTATGAAGAATGTATTTCAATCCCTCTGATGAACGATCTATCCATAGACAAAATAGCTTATTTCCACTGAGAAATCTTGCTGGTTAGTAACAACAAAAAAAGACAAAAGAATGAGAAAGAAAGAGAAAAGAGGTCATTACTTGCAAACTCCAGCAGTCAGGAAGAGTTCACTTCCTTTGCATTGTACTTTCTTACTGGGGACATTTCACTTCTGGGAGAAAAAAATCACAAAACTATTCTCATGAATGAAAATCCCATACTCCCTTGTAGATTATTTTGTGGGAAGCTGCTCTTTTGCCCTCATCTGATTAAAGCCTCATTTCACCAGTGATAATACTGAACAAAAATACCACCCTGGACGTAATTCACGGCTGAAGTTACTGGGTCACAGCTCCACAGAGCACATCAGTGGCAGTATTTCTGCTCTCCAAACTCACAGCCTTGGCACTAGTTCAGCTAAGTATTTAAGCACACATGAAGCACAGGCACAGGCATTTTTTATCTACTTTTCTGCTCATGCTGATATTCTGTTGTTTTTAACCAGAAGTCTTATTACAGTTTGTCTCTGAGCAGTTTGGAAGCAAACAACAGGGAATGGTGCTGCCATTGGGTAACCTGCTATCACAGAACTAGTACGCAAATGATGTTTGGCAGGATCTGATGTGAAGGAAATGTGTTAACTCAAAACACAAGAAGCTCCTACTTTAAAAAAAATCCATATCAACATATTCTGCTGCCTTCAGAGGGGAAAAAAAAAAGGGAAAGAGAAAAAAAACCAGGCAGACTGTCTGAACCACAGACTCCCTTCAGTCTGTGAAGCCCACAGACACACACTTTGTACAAATATATGATCTTATCCACAGACACACAGATACTCCCCCCTTTCCCTCTTCCTTTGCTGCCATCCTTATTCACATCCTTACTCACAAGGGTGGTATGTAGGCTGTACATAGTGAGTACAGATGCTATAGCCTGCCTTGGCACATGCAGCTCTCAACGCAGGCACAGGCACACAGGAGGATGTGCAATGACTCCCGTAGTCAAGATGGGAATAACGCAGTTATTTTGCTTCAGAGGAAGCAAAAAAACACTATACTGTCCTGTATTAGTACTACTTGACACTTCCAATGGGACAGCAAATCCAGGAAACTTGAAAAGCTTTCTCCAAACACAAGAAGTGTTTCATGTCACTCGTGTTTTCTTGATAAACACCATTGTCCAGGCAGGAAAGATGAGGAGCATGGAAGTCAGAGGAACTGGTTTCCCTCTGAGTTTGGGCAAGTCAGTGGAAGGGATGGGATAGAAGATTAGATTCCTAATTATTCATTCATTCATTCATTCATTCATTCATTCATTCATTCATTCATTCATTCATTCATTCATTCTCATCCCTGCAAGGTAGCCTCTCAGAACAATATGAAAGCAGATCTGGAGTAGTGCAGAGCTACTACAATGGCTACCCCAAAGTTACAGCACACCCCGACAGGTGGCAAATGCCACAGGCAGCTGCAGGAGCAGCGAGTAGGAGGGCACAGGAATTTTGCCAATGTCCTGGCCAGTTCACAAATCTTCCTTTATTCCACAGTTCCTCCCACTCTATACCAGTTTCTAGCATGGGCTGAATTGGGAGAGGAAACGCCTCTTAAAGGGTTGGGAGACACTCATGGGATCAGGGAGAGGAAGGAATGCAGGGGAAGAAGTACAGGGCTCAACTCTGCCCATTTCAGCTGCTCAGCCTCCTGACAGCTCACAATCACTGTACTCTGCTGTCTCCCCTCAGCCTGCACGGGAAGCACCAGCTCCTATTCATTCATCTTTCTTCTCTCATGTCCTCACATAAGTCTTACTTGGCAGAAGATGTGGCATTTTTGGTATCTAGGAGAAATACATAAGACTATGAAAAGTTGGATATTAGCAACAGCACCAAGACTTTTAAAATTACATAAAATGACATCTTCCCCAAAAAAAATTATGAACAATTTTTTCCTCTTGATCCATTTTATTCTGTATTACAATTTACAGGTTGTAAAATACAGCAATATATCTAAATGAGTGTTTGAAATCCTTTATTGATCCACTTCAGTTGATATCACTACTTCTTTACTTCACCTCCTTTTCTGCCAAAGATTCTTTGCAGCCTGAACTAGAGGTGGGAGAGGTGAAACTGCCAGCTCAGTGCTCAGTGCCATGGCAAGCACCATGTGCTGGGAGCAATGAATGCACTGGAAGATCAGGAGCCCAGCTGGAAGAGGGACACTGTGTTCAGGGTGGACAATTACCTCGTGTTAATCTGCACAATACTGAAAAACAAATCATTTCAGCAGGGAACACTTAGCTAAAAGAAGTCACTCTGCTTTTGGCAGGGGAAAGCTTCTTCCCCGTCCCATCCTTCCTGGGGACACACGTCCCAGCCAGACAGCTGTGGTGGGATGTTACCAAAATGCCTATATGGCTGGTGATGTGCAAATCACTTTGTTCTGGAGATGAAGAATGGGTGCCAAGGGCATGCAGGGGCATTCCCTCCTGGAGCAGGTGCAGCTGGAGGGCCTGTTGCTGGGGTTGTATCTCAGATCCCGTGGCCAGCTCTGGGTCCATCACTACAAGATGGACATTGAGGGGCTGGAGCATGTCCAGAGGAGAGAGTGGAGCTGGGGAAGGGGCTAGGGCACAAATCTGATGAGGAGCAGCTGAGGGAGCTGGGGGGCTCAGCCGGGAGAAAAGGAGGCTCAGAGAGGACCTTCTGGCTCTGCACAACTCCCCGACAGGAAGGGGCAGACAGGGGATGTCAGGCACTGCCTCCTTGTTCAAGGGACAGGATGAGAGGAAACGGCCTCAACTTGTGCCAGGGGAAGTTTAGTTTGGATCTTGGGAAATTGTTGCGGTTCGTTTGGGGCTCCCCGGGGAGTCCCCGAGGGGCCCCCTAAGCTGTGTGATCGCAGGTAGCGGCAGGCAGGCAAGGAGACTCCACACGGCTTCTGAGGGGAGTGATTAGGAGAGGGTTTATTGGGGGTCTCACCCCCGGGAGCAGCATGGTTCCAGAGGGAGAGGAGGGGAAGGAGGAGGGAGGGAGAGAGAGGGAGAGCCAGGGAGACCCTAGGGAGAAAAAGGGCCAAAGAGCAAGCGAGTGGACTCCTCGCACAGCTTAACAGGGGGATTCGAAGTGGGCGCGGAATAAGACTGGGCCAATGGGGTTACAGATACACAATACTGCAGGGGAGGGTCACAGGCTTGGGATATACCGTACATTTTCGAGGGGTGAGACAGAGCATACCATTTAAATAAAATGTAACACCACAGGAAATGTTTCTTCACTCAACAGGTAGTCAAACATTGTGGACAGGCTTGGGGATTCTCATTGAAGCCAGTGCTCAGATGCCATCAGACATTGATTTAACCCACAAGAACCCTGACACTGGGACAGGACCTACACACAAGAATGTCTATTAAGTTGATGTTGGTTTTAATTGGTTCAGGGATGGAAAGCTATGGTGTCATAGAGAGCCGCAATGTCCCTTGGTGGAACAGGCAGTTAATTCTGCATTACAAGAGGTCTGTCTAGATGCTCGAGGTCAAAAGAGCTCCTAAAAGGATTTTGAAATTTTCTCATAAACGTTGAATGTTTAAGTTATGATTAAGTCATGTTTACCCATTAATTGTGCAGTAAATAAAGCTGTGGCTTTAACCTCCCAGTGGCAGCGAGGCAGCATGTTAATTAGGGCTGAGAGCCTGCCAGGGCTGTGCTGGGCAGGGGCTGGGAGGCACAAGTGTGTTATCAGCTGTGCTGACATGTGCCGAATGCTCTGTGGTTACGGCGCGCCCCCACAATGTAGATCCAGCGCGGGCTCCCCTACTATGAAAGGGCTGCTGTCTGAAGCACTTGGCTCTCAGCCAAAGTCTCAGAGCCTGAAGATCAAGAGTTGGTTGGGTTGGTTAGGGTTTTTTTTGTTGGTTTTGGTTTTTTTTTTTCCTCTCCCTCATTTCTGTTGGTTTTTATAGATCCACTTGCCCACTCCCAGGGGGCTGCAGGGGGACGAACAGGCTGACTCATACAGCAACAGTGCATGAGGCTGTGGGGAGAGGAGAAAGGGTGTAAAGGTTTGACTTGCAGCTCTGCTTCTGTTTACTCTTTTCCCACTATTTCTAACCTCAGCCATTTAACAATACTTGGAATTTAGTCCTAAGATGGGACTTGAAACTTTCCCACAGGTTGAACCTCCCTGGATTCAGAAATCTGCACAAGCCAATGCTAAACATTTACCAAAGCTGTTCTACTCTCAAGCTCCCAGGATGTTACTGGGGCACTAAATGGAGAAACAGGATAAGAGAGGGAAGTGACAGATAATTAGGAAATGTGAGGAGTAGAAGGTGATGAAAAAAGACATTGGTTGTTCACAGAAACACTCTTGCAAAAATGCTTCCCAGACAGAAAACAGAAATCTAAATATTCTCATGTGAACTCTTTCATATGCATCTACATCCCAAATTTATACCACTCATGCCAGTACCTTTTCTTTGTACCTCTATTCCTTCTCCACAGGACATTTCTTCTGAACTTGTCAGGATCCTAACACATAAAAATGTGATGATCTGTTACAGCAGTCAGTCCTAATTCACTAATCCAGCCTACAAACAAATTGCACAATCAAAATCCAAGGAAATTCTGAAAGAAAAAGGAAGAGATGTCAGTGCCTGAGAAATTATTATCTGATGGGGAGAAGTGGATGGATCTTGAAACAATTCAGTATTTTGTTGATTGGGTTTTTTGGGGTTTTTGTTTGTTTGTTTGTTTGTTTGTTTTTGTTTGGGTTTTTTTTTTTTATTTTTTGGTTTTTTGATTTTTTTTCTGGTAGTGTAGCATTTTCTTAAAAGAAACCACAGGACTTGAGATATTACAGTCCTGCAAACACAGCTGCAAGCTACAACCCAGGAAACACAGATCTAGTTCTCACTTCTGATTCATTACATCACTATCTGCCTGGTGACCCCCCATTTTTGTCTGCCAGCAATATTTGTTATAATAACAATTAATATTTTATTGTAAGCTTGTTGAAGCAGGAATTATCTCTTGCAGAATAAGCACAACAAAGACGTCAAATCCAACTCTAGCAGGGAGCGATTTTTTCACAAACAGAACACATGGTCCCTGTCAGAAAACACAGCTCATCTAATATTTATTCTCTACTTACATGAAAATAATAGATTTACTTTCCCATTCCTCCATCAACAAATTACCATTGTAGGCTTGTTATTTGCAGAGTAATTAAAGAGACTCTATCCAGATGATCCTTAAACAACAGCAACAAAAAAAGCGGATGTCACTTTCTTCGGTATGAAAGACGTGATGTTCCTTAGAAAGAGCTTCCAGAAATCTGTACAATTCACACAAAAATGCTCACTTTGACATTCAGATGGGAACATCCACAGGTATGTGACAGTATCAGCAACACCAGAACAACACCTATTTCTAGTTCATTACTAGTGGAAATCAACAGTGGGAGGTCAAACACCTTGCCTTGTCCAACAGAAAGTCATTGGCATGGACTGAACTAGAAGAGAAAATTCTAGGATCCTCTCCTTGTCCTTAATCCACTCAATTCCACTGGCCCAGGAATTGCAAACTGCATGCAAGGCAACTACTTTTATGTTTTTTCCTTTTTAATCAGCCAGAATAGGGGCATTTTAGTCTCTTTCAAAAAGAAGCTTGAAATAAAGGACAATCTATCTTGCTGTTGTTTGTCTGTCAAGGATATAATTTTTGGGAGACGAATTCCATGGACTATTTTGACAGTGCAAATTATTGCAGAATCTGTGCAAAGAATGAAAATCAATTTCTCATTCCCCAAGGATGTATCCACACATGGGCATATTAAATTAAAAGGTTTGAAGCAAAAGATCCCTTTTACTTCTTCTTGGTGCAACTCCTATTACTTGAAAGAGATATTTTGAAATACCTCATGCTTACATGCAGTTATGCATGGGGGGGTTGCAGACACAACTTTAATTGGTCCCCAGGACCTTGCTTTGAAGTGATGACTCACAAAGAGTATTTTGTCAAGCCAATTGTGCCATAAAAATATTAAGTGTGGCTTAAAACGGTAAAGGTTTTATTATCCTGTTAACTTCCTGCATGAAGCATTGCATTAAATTGTACTTTTAAGGGATCAATGACCTATTTGCTTCATTCCTTGCTGGATTTGTGGTTATAGAAGCTATTAAAAGCCATGTTATCAACAACAGTGTTAATGAAGATATCGGAAAATCAGTCAATCACAAATATATTTTAATCCATAGTATTAATCCAATTGTCTGTCCCTAGGAGAAGTTTTTTTTTGTGTTCCCTGATGACCTTGAAGCATTGTGGCCATTTTGTGGGCACAGCCAGGGAAGTAAAATGTTTGAGAAAGAAACGCAAGGGAGACAAACCCCCACCTACATTGCACAAGTCTGAAGCCCCCTCACTCAGGAAGGACCATCTAGAAGCGTGGAAAATGTCCATGTCAACACAGACAACAAACAGCATAACGTGTCACTACCACAGCTGAAAAAACTATGGGAAAAAGCCATCGTTCCCGGGGTTGTTATTTTGGACAGACACACTGCAAGACGGAAAATTAATCCAATTTATTCCATAAGAGACAGGTCTGCAAAATCCGCTTTGTGAAACAATGATGAATTCTTAAAGTTTTTGTTTACAAATAGAACCGAGTAATTGATTTCTTTGCTTGTTTGGCAAGTAGCTTATCTACAGAACTATGTGGTCCTGGGAACCATTCATGAAGTTCTGCTGAATTTCACAATCACTTTTGATTAAAAAGGATTAACATGTAGAAATGTAGGAATGCTGAAATGTGTTGCACTGATGCTGGTTGAAACATTTCAGAATTGCATNTTTTAAGCCGTATTTGAGAAAAAGAAGTTAAAGGCAAAAACATTTCAAGTAGACTTAAAACAGGGTCATATTTTCAGTATCACAATTAATCCAAGCCCCCACTACTTTTGTAGCTTAACATAATTTTTTTTTTATTTTTGGTTATCAAATTGCCAACCAGTAACAAGATAGCGACAGAGTGCTCCATCCTGATATTCTGATTGCCACCTCAGGGGTTTTCACACCAAGCTGCCACCACCCGGAGTGAAAAGGACATGAGGACACTGGTCCAGCACACTGATGAGAAATCACTGAAACACAGTGATTGTTCAACACCCCCAGACACTGCAGAGCAGAGGAAAGGAGTGTTAAAGGTAAAAAACAGCAACCAAACAACCCCTCAAAATCCTGTCTTTCCGTGTACAGGGATACAGAAAGTCTCCCAGCCATGGGCACCTTCCCTGCGTGGAGATTGCACCTCTCCACCTCCAAGAGTTTACAGGGAGAGGGGCTGTCAAAAACGGGGGCTCCCAGCTCAGCAACTTCCTTAACCCCACACAGCCACTCACAGAGAGAGCCCAGCTCAGCCAATTTCCAGCTTGGTCCCTCATCAATGGATCTATTATCTACACAATGCAGTTTTTAACATCTTATATGAAAGCCCCATACATATTAAGACGCATGGCACTCAATTTATTTACCTCAGAAAGGTGAAGAGATTCAAAAATTCTGACTAGTGAGTAATTTGTGCCAAAGTAAGGAAATAAATGTAAGCTTTTCTTCCTTCTAGGTTATCTTGTTATTTTTACTGACTGCATGCAGTTATTGATAGAAGAAAATTCGAGTGTGATTCTACAAATGATTGAGAAACATTTGAGGATGCTGCTCTCACATGGGATTGTGAAGAAAGTCATCTCTGACACCAACTGCATATTTAGCAGGTCGTCACTTATGCACTGCAAGGTAGGTGAGTTCTTTCTTTACATCACCATTTCACTGTAAAAACACAAGAATTGCAGTGAAACTGATGATGAAGGTTTTTTTACTCTCTAAATAATAGTCATAGGCTATTTAAGAATGCCTGCACAGGCATTAAACACTTTTTTTTTTTTAACATACAATTAGCACAAAAAAAAAGGAGTGAAAAGCATTTTCAAAACTATTTCCAAGGTTAGCCATCTAGGGTGGTGCCATTTACCATTAGCTGTGTGTGGCTTAAAATACCTGAGTGGGGTTAAAAGCATAGATATCTTAGCTGAACTTTTATATTTTCCTTTTATTTCTCTGCTTTTTAAATGTCTTTTAATGTCTTTATTCTTCTCTCTTCCTCTATTTTTTTTTTTCTTCTGATTACTGTGGTAGTCAAGGATTGTTGCTCATCTATTCCTCCTTCTTTCTGGACAGTTGCCGAGGCCTCTTCCTGCTATTTCAGAACACAGATGGAATCTACAGCTTATTCAGACCCAGAATTTTAGGATATGCAGGTTCTCCATCATGCAGTTGTGCCTTTGGGAAGCACTGAATGCTGCAGATGAGCAGCCTTTAGTGGTCAGGACAGTGAAGAGCCCATTGAACTATGATTTCCAAAGCCTGGATGTAGATCCTCCATCTAGTGATACCAAGTGTTATTGATGCAAATGTTGACACAGGTTGACAGCAATTTGCCAGAAGTTTTGGCTCTGCATAATTTGAGTTGACTCTGAAAACTATTGGAAACAGAATCTATATCTAGCTTACAGGTTTAAAACAAAGTCAGTTGTTTATGAGGGAATGCTCTTCATTAAAGGAGCTTTCAAAGGTGTTGAAGAAAGGCTTTTGTCTCAGATTTCTGGGAAGAAGATAGGGATTTTTTTATATAAGTGGTTTTTCATAAATTTTGTATGCTGTATCACTTAAGATCTCCAATGACTTTGAACTTCTAAAACTTTCAATAGAGATGGAGAGAAAGACAAAAAATGCGTGTCCACAGCCATGCACACTCTTTTTGGAAATGCAGAGATAGCATAAGCGATAACACTAAAAAATCCATACCATAGCAGATCAGCTCATCTATTGTCAATGGATTCAAGCTTTATTATTAAAAATGTTTATTATTAAAAGCACTCAGAGAGCAAATGCTTGTACCTGATACCACATTTCTCAATTACTCAGATATATTTGATATTCATATCAATGAAATAATTCTACATGGGGAATTCGTACATGGGGAATAGAAGAAATATGGACTAATATAATGCTTGCTGTTGATTCTGATTGACAGCTGTGAAGTATGGCCACATCTGGTTGTTAAAGTTTAAAGGATTTTAAAATTAGAAGCAGTGTTTCTGAGCCTAGTGCTGAAAAACCCTGACATTTGCAATGTTGGGAGCAGGCTGTGAGAGGGATTTCTATCCTGGTTTCCCACCCAGAAGAATATATTTACTGTTCAAACATTTTGAGGCAGGCACCCATGGAAATCAACGGGAACTCTGCCATGGGTTTTAAGGAGAGCAGAATCTGTCCCTATGTGTAAATATACAGCAATATTTTTTTTCCTCTGACTGTTAAAAACCACCATCACAACTGGATGGAACCCAGTTTTAAACACTCAGACATGGGGCCTCTTTACCACAGGAGTCTCCAACGATGTCCATCCTTAACACCACACCAGCTGCCAGCCAAAGGCTCTGAAATGCTGATTTTAATCAAAAACTTTCCTTTCAGATCTAGCTTACAGTTTACTCACAGCGCAAAAGTGCTTCTCAGCACTGGAATTTTCAGGATGCGATGCCGAGCCAAATACTGCAGGCACAGCTTGCTCATAAGACAGCAATCTTGTGGCCCACCTTGGAGGCTGTAATAGGGCTACTGTACTCAGCCTCCCACCCTTGGTGAAGCCCACTAATAGCATCTGTTTTATAGCATTCACTCCTGCAACCTGCTAGTTCCTTGGCTCTCCTGCTGTCACAGAGAGGATGTGCTTTACTATGCTGCAGGTCTGGTGGAAAGTTGTCAGACTTCAAGCCAAATGTAAAAGCAGCCAGTGCTGAATAAATGACTTAAAATACTTTCTCCAGGGACCCCTTCCAGGTCCAAGATAGGCAGATTTGGCCAGTGTTTGTAGACAGTCTTGCTCAGAGGCAAATTAAAAATCAAAATACAGACACCGTTTGAAAAACATCGAAAGCTAGACTCAAACATCCACCATGTATTAAGACATTCTTATATAAAAATAACCACAAGGTTGCAAATTCATACTTTCCTACTTGGTGAGACCAACTGCAACCAGGAATAAACCTGGACATATGTGGAGCAGACTGTGGTACTGCCTTCAGAGAAAGCATAAAACTGGAGTGAGAAAAACAGGACGCTGTGAACCAGGCGATTGAATGGAGCAGTGGGTGGCACACAGAGCAGGACCCTCACCTGCCCCAGTGCAGCCCACAGGAGCTGCTCAGCTCAAGCCAGTGGCACAAAGCAGGACACTCACCGTGGAAATACTGAAGTTTTACCCAGGGAAGTCCATGGTACAAATGATGCCTTAAAATTTAGCTTTCATATTTTCCAGATTCTGTACTGCGTTAGTACATAACTCTGAACTTCATATAAAGTGTTAGCAAGTTCTCTTCACAGTTTAGTTAGACAAACAATCCTTTTCCAACCCAAGAACCAAGGACACCGTTGCAGCTTTGGGCCCAAAAAGTATAAACAACAGCAAACTGAGGAGAGCAATCTGGGAGGATGGGACTTCATAACTTGAAGCTGCAATTGGACCATTAACCCCAAAATGTAAATGGACCAAAACTTATAAAAGTGTAAAAACATGTGACCCGCTGTCCGTCTTGGGCAGAGCCATGGCCAAGCTCTTGTACTGCCCAAGGTATATTCTTTGAAGGCCTTTTAATAAATAGCTACTTTATTCCTTTAACACTGTCTAATCTCTGTTCCAGGTAGCCTCTCAAGGCATCACCGTCAACACCCATTGATGGATGACTTACAACCCACCCCTCCTCATCCCTCACTGGCTCTGCTGGGGCTGGAGCCCACACTGCAGTTTGGCAATCTGGATGCCAGCCCTCAGTATCAGACAGCAGGAACATGTCCTGCTTCTGCTGCGTGGGGTGAGAAACGGGAGGGGTTTACCAGCAGAAAGTTTGCCTGGAGACTGGGGGGATCCTGAGATGTGGGGCAGGAGCAAATGCAAGGTAGGGCAAAGATCTCCAAATGTGTGGGTATCACCGAATCACAGGATGACTGGGGTTGGAAGGGACCATCACAGATTATCCAGTTCCTACCCCCTGCCATGGGCAGGGACATCTTCCACTATCCCAGGTTGCTCCAAGCCCCATTCAACCTGACTGGGAACACTTCCAGGGATGGGACAGCTTCACCTTCTCTGTGCCAGGGCCTCACCACCCACAAAATAAAGAATTTCCTCACAATATCTAATCTAAACTTCTAAATCTCTTTCAGTTTAAAGGAATTCTTCTTTGTCCCATCACTACATGTCCTTACAAAAAGTTCCTCTCCAGTTTTGTTGTAGGCTCCTGTTAGGTACTGAATGGGGAGCCATAAGCAAAGGCCACCTATCTAATTTCATTACTGGGGGGTTTTATACCTGCAGCGCATTAAGAAAGCCTGCACTCCAGCTGCCAGGCATGGCCACATGAATGACACACAACTGAGGGGGTCAGGATACTACAGAATGGGTATACAAGAGTGGTAAAAGGGAAAAAGAGACAAGGGAAAAAGTTAAAGCCAGTTTTGCTGCCAGACTTTATCTCAGAGAGCTACAACCTCAGACAAAACTATCACCTTTCCAACCAGCAGCCCTTTCATATGATGCTTGCTCTTGGCAGTCACTGTTTAGATTATCTGGCTGGGCTCATAGCCTGGCTACATAAGAGATTTTTGGGCATAGCTGAGTGACAGAGAGCACTGCTGACTGCCACCAGCATCCTGACCCCTGTTGGACCAGAGGCTGTGCTCACAGATGACTTGGAAGCAGCCATACAATTGTTAGGGCAAAATCTTGTTTACAGCTCTTACTTCCCACAATACAGAAAGAGTAATCTCAGCCCATGAAGCTCCTTTTGCATCCTCCTGCTTCCCCTCTCTGTGGCACGTAGCACAAACCACCTCCCTCCTCACAACCCCAGTTATCATTGCAAATCCTCAGGAACTGATCATTCTGCCTCTCCACATTGCTGCCTCTCCACATTGCTTGCCATACATCACCCCTCTTGCTATATGGGACAGCCAGAGTCATTGTGAAAGCTACAGGGCTCCCATGAAAGCCACTCATGGCATGAGTCACGTCTCAGTGCTGCTGTGGTTTGGTCAGCAGCTAATCATTACAAATCCATGGCACAGCTGCAACAGAACACCCTGCCAGTCAGCACTGCTTGGCTGGGACACCTTTCACTTTTGTATTCACTGTTCTTCATTGTTTTTCATCTGCTCATCCATTTCCCCATGTGTGTGCCACTAGTCCCAGTGATACAGAAGCAGCAAAACAGAGAGGAACCTGTGCTTCCATGAAACTGAAGTCTATCCTTATGCCCATATCTGAATAAAATCTCACTCAAGCACTTCATACTCCAAGGTTAAAATCTTAAACCAGTCATTGCAGGATGTACTGTTTGTGGAGTTATCAGAAATACTCTTGTATTACCTGGATTTGGGAATGACTTGAAATATGTTTAAAATTATAGTGAGGAAAAGAAAAATCTCTCAAGCAGTAAGGAGGAGATCAGAATTTGGGGCACATACCCAAACTGATATTTAACATAACCTTCAGCCAACTCAAACCCCATGTGAGACAGTATTTGCCTGCTTTAAAATGTTTGCTTGCACACCAAAAGTAAAATTGTGCCAAACAACATTAAAGCTTCACTACAACTTATTTAAAGTATAATTTTCAAGAGGAAACTGTGAAAATGTGAGTTAGGAGGCAAAAGAAGAAATAGCCTGGAATCAACCACATTCTCCAGCTGTTTAAGCACCACAGAGCTTTCTAGGGTAGGACTTTGAGCTGTTTAAAAGTCCAAATCTTTACTTTAAAATAATAACACCAGCTTTGTATTATGTACATTCATTAGGCATTGATATTGCTCTTCATACTGTATCAGGGTGGGCTTGTGTGGGGGTAGGTGAAGAGCAAGTTTCTGTAACCATTGGGGAAGGGAATCGAGAGAAATAATCACTTCTAAATTTGAAGCAAAGAATGAAGATGCTTTTCCTGTGTTGCCCCAGTTAACTAGACATCTAATAATTAGTCAAGGTGGTGGGTTGTTGTTGTTTGTTTTGGTTTTTTGGTGGGTTTTCGTTTGTTTATTTGTTTTGGGTTTTTTTATTTTTCTAGATTTGGGAAAAAAAAAAAAAAAGGCTTCTCATGACCTTTAATGCATAAAAGAGCCTGGGAGTCCTGGAAGATGCCAGGAGAATTTCTCATCGTGCTCACTGACTCACAAAATGCTTTAGAAAGTTACACATAAAAGTCTGCCTTCAAGAAACTGATAGGACCTCATGCCAGCTCCGGGATACCTTTAATATTGAAAAGAGCTGCCAATGTTTATTATTTCATGTCCAGTTTGTTGCCATAAACAGTTCAAAAGAAAGTGATTAACTTCACATTAAAGAGGCTCTGCCAGCAAGGGAGCAGAGCACGTCAGAGGTGCCAGAGCCAGTGGCTTTGCTCCTGGCCTGTTGGGAATGCTTTCAAATCACACCGCATCAGACAGAAGCAGAGCTGGAGGCAAAAAGCAGAATAAACTGAACGTTAAAACAGTGTGACCCTGTGTGTGTCTGTTATTATTGTGTCTTACTGGAACACTGTTATTGGAAGCCCATTATGGCATCATGATAAAACTGCAGGCAAGCCCATCACATTTTTGTAAGAGATTTCAAGGCTATGGAATATTTTGACTAGAGGGGAAAGCAAAGTCGATTTCCCATCTTCCACAGCTAACAAGAGCTGACCTTCTCTAAATTTCCTTTGAAGGTTGCACAGTGCAGCAATAAACGTGTTTCATGCAACACATGAACCCTGAGTTGAGGAAAATAAGAGTTTTAGATTTACACATATAAGGTGAAATGGAGGATAGGACAGGGAAAAGAAACATCCAGTTAAACCCAGGACACACTCACAACTCAGCCTAAGAAAAGAGATTTCCATTATGATCAAGAGCTGCAAAAAGATACAATTGTAATAAGCCTCCACTCCTGGAAGCTTTTTACTTCATACAAATAATCCTTTCAGAGTCAAAACCATTCTATTTATTCTAGATAACAGATGCACTGCTGTTGCAAAAGCAGGCTGTGCACTTGGTATGTCATTTAATACAGCAAACCCTGGCAACAATTTCTTACCCCCATCGTGGGGAAGTCTGCATCTGTGCTGGAATAGGTTAAATAGCTACTTAAATATTTACTAAAGGAACTATATTATACGCTAAGTATTTATTGAATGCATGGTATACTTCACAAAAGCAGTGAACTATAGCTGTGGAATAAGTGCATTGGGTTTATCCTAGGTATATGAGTTTACTTTTGGAAATGTTCTTGAACAATGCAAAACATGACATTTTTATAGCATGTGACAAATGGAAGTTTGTGTTAAAATCACATTTGGAATTGTAACTTTAGGACAGAGCATGTAGATCATTAAGAAGTCATTAAACAATCTTATCTAGGGTATAGATCCATATAAAACGGCAGAATGTCTAAGTTTTTATGTTTCAAATTATAAGATTATTTTAGCACTATGTTTTTTATGTGATGGAAGTGTTTTAATTTTTAATTAACTCAGAATCATCTCAAGTGAGAGGGACCATCTGGAAATTTTAGATAATACATCCCTTAAAGTTGAAGGAAAGTCTTCGCAGAGGTAACAGTGACAGGAAGATTTTTGGAGCAGGGACCTGGATGAACATATGCACAGACTCTTTTATACACATACCCAGACCAAAAGCAGTGGAACCATGAGGTCCCTGCAGGTTCTCACCAGAGGAGCAGCTGAAGGTCTCACAGACTGGCACAAAAGGTACCCTGGTACCATGGCCAAACAGAGCTGGTTCAAACACATGCAGAAAAGGGAGTTCTCACTCCTAATTTCTCTGGGCTGTGAAGTTCCACCAGGAACAGGCAGATTCATTCTGATCTGAGCCTGCTGAGGAACATTTCTTCATACCAAAAACCTCTGAATGCAACACGGCCCACCTGACCCAGATCAGATTAAACTGACAACCACCTGGAACAAGTTCACTGTGAAACACTGGCAGGGTTCTAGGAAAGGCTACACATCTTTCCCTCCCCTATCCACCACCTCTTACTGCTGTAAAAATCCACTCTCTGGTGCAAATCAGTAGGATTCAGCTTAAGACTACTTCTGTGAGTATTCCCCACTGGCTCCTTCTTCATAGAGATCACCTGCAAACCATGGAGATCTGTGACGGCAAAGCCTGGGAAGTGGTTTTTCAGAGATCCCCAAAAAAGTATTATACAATATTCTCCCAGGTCTTCATAGGAAATTATCAACTACATAATTTTCACTGTTGTTGGCCCTTGTGGGATTCCATCAGTGTCACAACACGACATCAAAACTGGTATTTGCTCTGCAGATTTGAGCCACAAATTGATAGATCATTACTTCCAATAGAAAGGTAGTTTTAAGTGAATGAGGTAAAAGGTGCAGTAAAGAACTGTGGGTCCTAAATATTCCTTAACAGCGACTGCTGTCAAAGAACAAGGGACAGAGAGATGTGCATGGCTGCTCCCTCTTCCCAAAATCATCTACAACATGCAAGGGATGTCCCAGTCATGGGAAATACAGGAGATGGGAGAGGAAATGAAAGGGTGCAAAATGAGAATATGTCTCTCAGCATTGGATAAAACAAACTCTGGCTTAAAGGAAGTATAAAAGTGGAAAGATGGTAGACAGACACCTGCATGAAAGTGGTGTGCATCCAAACCCAGGTTATCACTTTGTTGTACAGATATAGACCCTTTATTTCCAAGTACTTTTGTTTCTTTGTCTCTCTTCTTTTGAACATGCACTGCCTCTGTTGCTACACTTCATGCTTAAATAAACCCTGCTGGTGGTTCTCCTGCGTCACACGATTCCTGTTTGCTGATCACTGCTCAACAGCTTTCAATGGACTGGACAAATAAAATATATTTGCAATTTCTTATCTGGAATAAGGAAGCATTGCACAAAAACTGTGGAGATTGAACTGGAAGAACTGCATTTCCACACTGGAAGTGAGGCACTATTTCTGTCCAGATAACATGGCTCAAGGGAAGACAACCCAATTTAATTTGTTCCATTGAGCAAACAATGCTTTCGAAGTTGCAAAGCCTTCAAATGAGGAAGATAAAAAAAGCTGCTCAGTAAAATTTACAGAAACAGCTCAGGGTGATTGACTAGACCTTCTAGATGGCTAATTAGAAACAACTTCAGAAGGCACTTAAGCACTGAACTTTTGAATTAGAGTCCATTCTGGAGAGCCTGAAATTTAATGTCCCCGTATTTAAGGCATTACAGACCATGCTAAAAAATCTTTGCCCCTTTTTCCTATGTTGCCATCTCTGTACTTACCTGTGAACGCTAAAATTACAGGGTACTCTGCACCTCAATTCACTTTTTCATTGCACCACAACATTTTCCTGACCATTGCCTTTGTTCACTTTTAAAGCACAAGTGCATATGAATCCTGACAAAAAGACTGGCAGACTTTAGCATTAATATATATGATCCATGCTTGCTACAGAGGGTGGAATTCAAATCCCAAATTTTCTGCCTCTTAAGAAAATCTTGAACTTCTGTGAAGACCTCCCACAGAAACCAGGAAAGAATTAATGGGCTGCTGAGTTTCTAATATGTCCCACCCTGTGGCACCTGAAGGAAGTAGGTGTTAGACTGGCAGGGAACAGCTTGACAGGTGGAATTTCCAGCTATTTATGGCGACTGACTGAGAGGCCTGGAGCCAAGGACAACTGCTCCCAAGTAAAGTCTGCCTTTGGCAAAGAAAGCCTGGCAGAAAAGCAGTGATTTTTCTTGCTGCCAGTGACTTGGGGGTCTCTGATACCAAGTGGGATGAAAGTATTTGCCGTTGTTTTTTTCCTTTCTGGCTTTTATTGATCACTGGAGGGATGAGGAGGCTGCTGAGTGCTGGGCCCAGAAGGGGTGAACAGGTTTATGCTCCTGTGTGTTTATTTTGGACTTCAGGGGCCATGGAGAGAGTGGATCTTTTTATGCAACGCAGCTGGCAGAAGAAAATCTCTCTGATTTGAGAGTGTTGGAGGGTGGATGGATCAACAAAAATTCAGAAGGAAACTATTTCAGAGTTATTATTAAACTATACTGCTCGGGAAGGGGATGTTCTCTGGGCATTATGGCCACACTGATCAATTCTCACTCCTCAGAGTGGCAGGCAGCCTTCACAGACAATCTTGAACAGCTGGCTCAACCCACTGGGACCAGTGAACCTCCCAGTGAAACCATCCAGCCAGAAGAGCCCTGCCCAGTTCCCCTCAGACAGGTACCATTATTCCAGGCTCATGGACAGACAGACACTCCTGTTTCACCAGCTGGTTTACAAATACGCAGAGGATGCAGCAGGATATGTTCATTTCAATACTCCAGTACCTGAAACAGATTTAAAGATAAAGCAAGGGAATTAACATAGAGGAAAACCAAGCTTGAACACCCATATTTTGGTGCATTGTACAGATGTTTGATGTGTAGACATCTTGGGGTAAATATTTTATTTTCTGAAAAACAGAAAAATTAAGTATCCCACATAAAGCCTCACAATTGTTTTTGGTTTTGTTGTTTGATTTTGTTTTGTTTTTTTTTTTTGCTTAAGCAAGTACCAAAAAACTAGCTACTGATACAAACTGAAGAAAGAAGGGACTATGTTTACTGGGAGATTTGCCAAGGCACAGAAGATTTAGGTTTAAGTCTATCCTCTTCCTCAAGGATTTCAAATTCCCATGTGGGACACACCCTTATCTTTCTTATAGAGGGAAATCACCCTGAGATGTTTTGTTCTCAAAAAGTTCCTGGAGCTGTTTCACCTTGCATGGAATATCAGCCAAAGTTCTAATCCTTGTACAAATAAATCTTCTGTACTTGTATATATTCACAGTAACACAGGGATGATGCCTGTCAGTCCCACATGACCATAATCAGGTCATTTTGTTGGCTATGACATTATCACAGCCTGTGGGAGAAGAATCTAATGCCTGGATACAATTTTTTTTTTTTTTTTGAGATACTATTGTGCAAGAAAACAAACAAATAAAAAGCTCACAGAACCAGGGTATAAAGGAAAACACTTCAAGCTTACCTCACACACCACATTTCTTGGTACAAGGAAACACAGACGTGCTTTGCTGGTCAGAATCAGAAGTATGAGAGCAATGTTTTCTCAGCAACTCCCCACCAGCATATTTGTAGAGATGTTCACCTTCTCCCCAGATATTACCAGGAAAACATCATTCTCCTGATTTTTCAGAGCCAGTGTATTTGATAAACTTGTGTTAACACAATGGACATCTTCACAGTGAAATTCAAAAACCACAGATGGGGCATATCAGAGATCACACTGTACCAAGGCTCTCCAAGCCTATGCCTCTTCTTTCATCAGCCAGTTGTACAGTTAACATCCCTTTGGATTCTTTCCAAATTAATTAGAATTATCTAATTCACTCCATCATGTGCCTAATTCCAAGCTGGTTCTTTTTATTAACATCAAAAGGCTTTGATGTTTAAAAAAAAAAAAAGTAGTTTTTCTACAAGGCTATAGTGGATTTTTTATCAGGTACATAATAGTGCTTCTGTGACTCCTGTCCCTGCCTCACCTCTTATGACACACATGTTAGCAGATAACATGACATTAAAGAGCCATCAGTGTCCTCCAGGAAAGCTGCAGGAAGGTTTCCTGGCTGCCAAGCAGCAGCTCTGATAAGGGATCACCTACACAAGCAACACATTCCTACCTCACTACCAACATTCTCTTCCAAGTACAGATGTCTTGCCACAAATTATTGTGACTGAAAGGGTTTGGGTTGCAGCAGAAGAGATGGGAAGAGGGAAAAAGGAGTTCTTATTTTAAAACCATTTCTGCCTGATTCTGCAATTGAAAATTGCTTACGCCTGGAGGTTAGAGAGTGGCTGTCCCTAAGCATCTCTTTCCTAGCTTAATCTCCACCCCTACCACCCAAAATCACGTATTTATGGGCTTCACTGCAGTTATCATCGATCAATAATTTACAGCTTCAAAATACACATTCTCAAATGACACTGCTCTGGTCTTCATAATAAATCAAGGACCAACCTGTGGGCAAAACTTTCCCTTACAACCAAATAAAAAGGCATTCAGTGGGATACCAGACAATTATAACAGCCCCAGTAGAAAAAGTAAATCGTAATGACAATATCCAAATATGAACACAGAGCCCTTGTAAGATCACCTCCAAAACCACTGCTCAATTGAAAGTGTTTTAACTTCAGTGAATGGTGTAGAACTTAAAATTAGTAAATTAACACAATTAAATTAGTTAACTGCAAATTAGACTAAGTTTCAGAGGAAATGAAGTAATGACACTTTTTACATTTCTGACCTTGCACAGCTTAAGTTGTGTCCTTGAAGAGCCACGGATATTTCCTTCTTTCTACCTGTTCTAGACAGCCCAGGCTGTCTGATAGCAACAATACAGGGCAGAGGGGAAGGGAAATATGGGGAGAACAGAGGACATCTAAACTACAATAACATAACTATACATCTATAAAGCTTCTCTTAATATTCACACAATATTCATCCCTTAATTGTGAGAGCAAATAATCTCATTATCCATCTATAACAAAAGCATGACTAACAAAAGTAAACCAGAAAGTTTATAGAGTGAGTAATTTCGAAGATGCTGAAAATTATTTATAAAAGGTGTTCTTATCACAAGACACACCCTTTAATACACCTGGAAAATATCAGAGAGTGGAAAATCACCTGAGCTAATAATCATAAATTTCAACTAAAAAATGGAGTGAGGGAAGAATGATTCAGAATTTGTGTTCACTGCTCAATCGTAAGTAATGGTCTGTGTACGAACAAACAGGAAACATCTTTGCTGAGGTGGTGAATGTCTTTCTCTCCTCCTGAAGCATACATAGGTTGAAGATGTTCAGCACATGATGTAACTGGGTACTCTAAACTGGACCCTGTATAATCAGCCTTCCACTAGAAAAGCACAGGAATTGCAATGATTCCTGGTTTACTCTTCTAATTGCAAAAAAGAAACCAAATCTTACTTTACACAATACTGATATTCACAGGACATTACCAGCATGAGTTTACTGGTAATGTCACTGCTTTTAGAAAATAATCCATACAGCACGTATAATTGGGAGAGTGATTTTAAATCTGTGAATGCATGATCCCTATCAGTTCACAAAATCCAGACTCCTTTTCCCAACTCCACTCTCCTTTTCAGGAAATAAAAAAAAACCAACCCAGAGGTTGCACTAAACTAGGCTCAAAGCTGTCAGACGGAAATCACAGTCCGAGAACGACAGTAAAGGGGTTTAAATTTTCTGTCTGAGAGCATCAGCTCTGGGTCCTAAGCCTTACTGTGGGGCTAGGGAGCCGCCCTTTGGCCACTGCTCTAAGTGCAAAATCAATATATTTGCACACTCTGACAGCTTCTGTTCCCTGAGAAGGGCTCTTGATGAACACCTATAAATTTGCTGGTCTTGCCAACAGCTGTTCCAAGGATGTCTCTGGTTTAACAACATTTACGGAGTGCATCTTACCTCACAGGGATGGCAGGGAGGAGTAACTTCTGCACTTGGGGGGCTTTAAGCATGTTATATGCTAAATGTTGTTACACTCCGTGCCCTCTGTTCTCCATCCGGTCATGGACACAGACCACTTCCCACAAACTGAGTGCCTGCAGCATCATTTTTCATTGAAATGAGGATGAAAGGAAACTGAACATTTGTAGCTTCGTAGGTTTCTTTTCCCAGAGTCCAAAATTGACTAAATGAAAGGTTCCACCTGAATTACAAACTACTTTGTGACAGACAGACACAGATGAGTGTGAAAAGGAGAGCAATACACAGAAAAAACCAACAAACTGCATATGATTTCAGCAAAATGGGCTGGACGCTGATGTAGAAAGGCAAAATCCTCAAAGAATGTAAAACACAGATATTAAGCTCAAGAGAGGTCAGCTGACAGGGCAGAAAGGGAAACCCATGGAAAGCAGCCAGAGATATTAAACTTAAGCCCCACTCAACTCTTATTTCACATTGAAAACCACAAACCATTCCCAGAAAGGAAGAAACTTTTATGTTCCCTCTTAGCCTTGATGTGAGCAACCTTCTCAAATGCTTCTGCATTTTACGAGGAGGCACTGAGTTCCCAGAGTTTTCTGTTTACTCCTCCCTCAGGACTTTGGGGGCTGTTGTTCTTTCTTTCAACCCGGGATCATCCTCCACCATAGTCAGCTTTTGCTGGTCAGTATCAAGGGGAACCGGTTCATGAAGCAGAGAAGATAATTAGTGGAGATATAAAGCACTGGATAACCCAGACACAGCAGGAAAGCAGCGGTCTGGAGTTTGAATGCAGACTCGGGAACACCAAGACCAGGAACCTTAGATGAACTACAAACTGTTGAGTGACCAAATAGAAAAAAAGAAAGAAGGAAGGAAAGAAACAGGCTGGAAATAGCCATTTGTTCGAATTACAGGTAATTAGCAGAGGTTGAAGTAATTAGCACTTGCTGAGGTAATTAGTACTTGCTGAAGCAGTCTGAATAGCCAAGGAAGCAGTTACAGCACTGAGGACAAATGTACTTCACATGCTCAGGAACTCTTTCAAACACTGCATACCAGATGACCCTTGTGCTCCCACAAGATGAACATTCCTACTCACATGTCACTTTTGAATATGCAGATGCCAGGAGCTGGAAGGATCTCTCCAAGACCACATGGTAAGTTAGGAGCAATATGAGGACAACAGAGGAATTTCCAGTTGATCAGACTGCAAAGACTCTTTAGCTACTTCTAAAATCAAGGGCCTTTTCCTCCCACCTCCAGAGAAAGGAGAGCACACCGGATCACTGAACATTTCCATTGGCTAAAAATTAGTGTTTTAATTATTCTGTTTGTGGTTCTCAGATACTTTTCCTTGCCCCAAAATATAAAAAAAATGATGTATAAAACTTGATAGAAAGAAAATAAACAGGGCACAAGACAGTCATTATAGTGTTTGGTTTCTTTCCTGAGGTATGGGGCCACACACACTGCATACTTTTCTGTAAAGGATTTTGTTTAAAAAAAAGCATTGATTTTTATTTCAGCCTGTAGTAATGCAGTACATTTAGATTATTACACTAATTAATGCTACCATTAAATTAAACACCAGTTTTGATTTGTGACTGCAGTACTGTTAGATGTCAGTGTAGGAGGCATTTGCACCATGGACCGACAAAAAACGGTCTGACTGTATTTAAGGTCAGACACATCTTTGTCTTCTGTTTTTGAGCAGGTTTTCAAGGTGGTCACTTGACTGCTGGAAGTTGAAACCAAGATAAACCCAGTGTGGAAAGGCCTCTTCTGAAAAAGAGTAATCACACCAAGAAAATGATGTCATAGTTTTTGGAATTATGACTGCACTGAGACATGAATGGGTTTGAAAGGACTTGATTTGATACACCCCACTGCAAACCCAGGAGTGATGGGGTTTCTTGGTTAATTTGCTAGGAAAGAGAATGCTGTGACTTGAATGTGATTCCCTCCACCAATATTGGTCACAGTTGACTGTAGAGAACTGAATCTGGAACTGAAAAGAAATTTAGGAAAGCAAGCAGCATAATGTGACCGAGATAATTTATTGCCAGGCAATGGCACCCTGCTTATATTTATTTTGAAACATTTCCAGAAGAAGCATCTTATGAAGTCACCTTCATTGCAGAAGAGCAATTGTGTGGTCTGACACTGCTGTCAAAACACAGCAGTTGCACAAAGTCTTCAAAGGAAATAAAACCACATCAACATGGACTTAGTTAATTGAAGTCATACAGAACTAAATGGCAGGCACCAGTTTGGGCTGAGGCATGACATTCTCCACCAGACTGCAAAAGTTCCATCCAAAAAGGTAAATCTCAGACATCCAAAATACCTTGTGTTGTGGTTGCTTTCATCCTGAAAGTGTTCAAGCACAAATGCCCTCATTCTGGAGAAGTTTCCTGGGATTTTCTGTTTGGGTTGCTACGGTGGTTGGAAGCACCAAGAATAATGTGTGAGCAGTGATTGGCAAGGCACTTTAAAACTGATAACCCTTGAGCAAGAATAGATTTCATTCAAAATTGTGTAAAAGCAAGGAGTTACAAGGACCCTGAAGGAACCATTGCTGCTTCATCCTCTGTTTAACAGGCCCCTGTCTTCAAAAGATTATTCAGATTCCTGAATTCTAATGAAGAAACAAAAAAGACATCTCCACACATTAGGAATGTGTTCAGGTGCTTTAAATCTCATCCTATGTGGGTAAACAGCTGGCATAGAACCAGCATCCCTGCAATGCGTTTAGCACATGTCTAACCTGGCTCTTCTCATGGTGACCCAGAGCTTTTCCTCTCCTTGTTTTGAGGACACACTCTCCAGAGATGGGCAGGCACCTCAAGACCTTTTGCACTTAGCTACAAGGAGAAAAGGGGCCAGTTGTGGCTGCAATTCTGTCAGGCAAGAGGCAGGGACTGCGAGAAGCTCCCGCAGTATCCACTGCAGAATTCCCACAGAGGGCTCACAGTGGCCACCTTACAGTGCCCTTCACAGAAGCACAACATTGGGTGGCAAACCTGAGGCAACCTTCCCTGGTGACACAAGAAAGAGCCAACACTCACATGTCCCCGCTCTAGGGGAAATGTTCAGGGAGTCATTTGCAAGAGCCAAGCCTTCCATGCACATCCCACAGGAGTGTTACCAATCAGGATGTGTCTGGAGCAGGATCACCTCTGTACATGCTCAGGGACATCTTCACAACACACAGCTTGTTGCCAACTGCAATTTGATCTTTAAAACTCAGTTCTAGGTACCACAGAACATAACAAGGTAAGTAAGACTCAAACTTTAAGACAATTAGGAAACTCCACCCTTTGAATAAAGAGCCTTTTTACCTCTATCTTAATAGTAGCAAGAAATGCTGCCAACTTCCATTAAAAGAGTATCTACTTTCCAATCAGCAACTGTAGCCTCTAGGTAATTCCAACCAGTCTATGGCAAAACATTGCACTACAAATAATTCAGAGGAAGTTCTTGATGGGAGCCCAATTGCTGGCACCTTTGAGAATCTCACTTGCTGCCATGGAAGAAATAAAAATGGGATAGTATAAACAATTTGAAACAGTGCGCAATTGTGTCTTGGTTTGGAACGACAGGCGTGTGCTAAGAAAACCAGGAGCCTCCCCTAAAATGGAAAATGTAAACCCCCTCCCTCCAAATTGTTATAAATTTGCAATTAGGGGGGGCTCTCAGGCAAAGATATGGGAGCAGGAATAACAGTTCTTTATTAGGGAAGAAAATAAAAATAAAATTTTTATTATGCAGTAAATCAAAACAACACTGACAGAGTCAGAATACTACCTGACACCCTGTTGGTCAGGGTATTGGTAGCAGTCCGATTGGAATTGTGGCTGCAGTCCTCCTGGAGTGGCAGATGTGGTTCTGTTGGAGCAGTGATCCTGTAGAAGGATGTAGTCATCTGAAGATCCAGTGGAAAGGCTGTGCTGGTGGCCCAAAAATCTCAGATTATATCCAGGCAGGAATGCTTGGCTCCTCCCCCTGGGCAGAGCATCTCCCAATGGGATGATGTAATTTTTATCAGTCATGCAGTGACAATCAATGGCCCATTAACAGCAGATGTCTCCCCAAAGGAGGATTGGTTTGTCGAAGAGCACAATTAACAGAATATAACCACCACACCTCTAACAGATGGCAAATAGAATACACATTGCCTTGCAATCTAGGATATTTTGACAGAACATTGCTTGAGTAAAAACTGTATTTCAAAAGAAATAAATCCTGCTGTGATTTTGATTATACTAATTATTTGCTTTATTGAATTGTTTCCACTTTTAAAATGTATATGTTTTGTTCTACACTGTCTAGTAAGACGAAGAATAAAACCAGACTGATCAGTTTTGCCTTTGGAACTCCTGTGTCAGTTGCCAACACAATAATTTTACGTTTAAATTGCAAACAATACCTGGTGAAATTTTAATCCAAACTAGTAAAATTTTTAAATCCACATCTTAAAACTGTTTCTGGAAGCATTTCTCTTCATACTGAATTCTGAAATCCTTTTAGAGAACAGAATCAGTATCTTATGCCTGCATTATGCAACCACATTACATTCTGAAAATGGAATTATTCAGAGGGAGCAATATTTCATCAAAGAACCATCAATGAACTGGAAAGAAAACCCTCATGGTGTTACACTTCTTGCCCATCAGGCAAATACAAAGAACAGATCAGAATGTTTTGTCCAAAGGCTGGGAAGCGCCCCAGTGACTCCCAAGTGTCCGTGAAGATGTTATACTTCAGGAAGAGACGCTGCTCCAAGCTGGAAGACAGAGAGATATTCCTACTCAAGATATACACTCCATCGTTATGGAGAGTGCAAGTCAAGTTAAGGCCGGATTTGGATGAGTTCTCATTGAGGTAGAGCCACTCTCTGGTGGCAATGTTGTACGACTGTACTGTCAGCACGTCCTCACTGGGGCTGGATCGCTGGCTTGGTCCGAGGTCAAGGATGCAGCCCCCCACCAGGTAGATGGTCTCCTCCACAGACAGCATCTGCTGCTTGCGGACATGCACGTCGCATAGCTCCAAGTTGGTCCAGGAATCAGAAGTAGGACAGTACTGCAGTATGCTCATGTTCCTGCCTGAAACAGAGAGGAGACATTCGCAAATAAATAATTCTGTCAGAAGGCACTCATGGGGGAGCGTTTTTCTTTCCTACAAAGTGTCCCAGCCTTTCCTGCAGATTGCTCCCACACTTGCAGGGCAAGCCAGGGGAGAAATGGTGATCACTGACAGCTGCAGCTCTTTGCCCTTGACAAGAAACTTTGAACGTTCTGTTCCTTGGCAAAGGGGAAAAAAATGAAGCTACTTCTGGCACATTATATGATGCAAATTGTCTGAGCCCGTAGATTTTAGCAGAATCTAATCTCTACCTTTCAGCTTATGCTTTTAATTTTGTCTCTGATTGATACATAAGTATTTTTTTACAAAGAGGGAAATGGAGCAATGTTCTCATCTCCAGAAGTGGTCACAGATGAATCAAACTATCATGAAGAGAGTACACTTCATTAATGGCTGCCAAGTGATGATTTATCATCCAAGCTTAACTCTGATACTTACATTTCATTCCATAAATCAAATTTTTATGGAATAAAATTTGTAAAGTTGGTTACATTTCAGCAAATGGTCTGGATGACCTAAGGACACCTTATAAAGAGAGAAACACACATTGTGAAAATCATCTAAGAACCAGGAATGCTGTGCTCTGCCATCAGGCAGAGGCTCAGAAAGAAGCTGAAATCATCTCCATAATTCACAACTCAGTGTGTGCAAATATTTGCAATAGTGCTATTCCACAAAACTGTTACAATGCCATGCTGATTTAGGGTGCAGTGAAGACCCTGGCTGTGCCCAAGGCTTCACTAAATTATCACAGCATGCACACGACTCAGTAAATTCAGTTCCAGTCTCTGGGGACCTGAGCTCAAATCCAACCTCAAGTGACAAGCAGGAACAGGTTTGCAGACTCTAGACAGGTCTTTTATTAAATCTCCTCCACAGTACCAGTCTGTCCTGCATGATGACTTCCAGATGAGCTCCCAGGGGGAAGAGCAGACAGGGACATACTGACAAGTTCTGTAAGGGCACAGGTATAAATAGACATAAATATAACTGGATTGTCATGAATGAAGTACATCAGTGGCATGATCAGGGAGGTGCTGCTCCATCCAGCATTTGCACCCTGATTATTTTCATGGCAGTGCTCTGTGAAACTACAGCTCTACATAAAGATGACCTTTGCCTACAAACACCCTACCATACTCTGACTCATTAAGGGGAGGAGAAGTCCCAATTAAGTTTCTATGACTATCTATGGCAGTAAACTTCTCCTGGAAAACGTGCTATTTGAGAGGAGGTGTATGAAATAGAAGTCCATTGCAACATGGCCCTCAGATGCTCAGTCCACAGCCTGGGTCTTTTATATTCACTGAAACAACAACAAAAAAAAACACCCAAAAGAAAACACACAACACAAAATATGAACACTACAGTGTGTGACATGGAATTTCTATTAGGATCTAGGTTCAGAAGTGAGAGCTGCAAACTCAAGAGAATGACTTTATTCAAGAAGTGTCATTATAATTTACAGTGGGAAATTCCAGATCCTGCCATCTTTTGGAAAGTGCAGTCTCAGGAGAAAGCTCTACACAAATTTAAAAAAGAGCCCACAAAATCTACCAAAACGGAGGTATATACAGAAATACCAAGAATTACTAAAAAGAATGTAATACAAAAAACATTAATTGCCGCATGTGTTTCATGTAGTAAAGGTAGCAAACCAGTATATAAACCTTAGTGTTTTTCATATCTTTAGGTCTTAACACTTTCTGACATCGGCATACTTTGGAAGGAAAATCACCAGTGTAACTGTGGCAGTTCTGGTGTTTAAGTCTGCTACCAAGATGTCACAGAAAAACTGATTCTAGATCCTTCTTCAGGAAATTATTTATAGCAAGCACAGGTGTTTATTGTCCTGAGTGATCTTGAATTTATATAGAAGCTGAAATGTGCTAGTTATCCACTGCTCAAAACTTCCTATTGTTTTACTGCTCCATTTCCATTGAAAAAGGCTTTTAGGAAAAGACCTGGGAAATGACAGAGGTTTGGAGAGCAGCAGCAGTCCCCGGGAGTGTGGAGGAAACCAGAGGTAACTCACAACTCTCCTTCAGCTGAACCTACAGGCAGCAAGTACTGAGTCAGGAGCCTGACACAGCGTAGCAATCCTGACTGCACATGCCTTGTTCAGGAGTTTTAAAGGAATGGGATTTGCATCAGCAATGTGCTGATCTTCCTCTTCATGACACCAGGACTAGGCAGGCTGATGAAAGCACAGCACAAGTATCAGAAAAGGAACTTGCAGAATACAGAGGGTGTAGGAGAAAAGCTGGTCCTCGCATAATTGTGTAGCACTCTTAACCAAATCAGAGGTTTTTCACCTCACCTCTTCTTTCTGTCTCTCTAGATAAAAATGCCAAACCCCTAACCCTCTAGAGACAAGACTTCCCATTAACCTGTTTCAGCCCCTTCTCCTCGTTCTCTTGACTCACAGGATGTTTCCCTTTGGATCTGACTTCTCAGCACAACAAGTGTATCATGCCAGACATCTATCTCAGAGTCCCAGTGCTGGACATGAGGGAGCACAGTGGCCCCAGCAGATCCTGTAGTGGGGATGACCAGAGGACTGGGATTGCAGAATACACTGCACTGCACTGCACTGCACAGCACAGCTCTCCATATAGACACAAGCACATTTTCCTCACAGAAGCCACCAGGCTCTGGGTCATAATGGTCTGGACAAAATGTGTTTGAGGGTTTTCATTACCAGGAGGACCTTAAGTGGTGGCAGTGTGTCTTTTATAAACTTTAAAATGATTCAAAGCTCAAATATGCTCAGACACTAGAAGCTTGTTCTAACATCAGTTTAGTTTTGCTAGCAGTACTGTCTGTAAAAGCTGATCTGTCTTCTAATTTCATTCTCTGCTTGGAAAGAAAGCCTCAAAACTGCTGTGGTCAACTGAAGTGGGAGGCCAAATTCAAACTTACAAGATCTCAGTAAATATTGAACATCTGACATGTTTAAAAAATTGACTTCCAAAGCTCTGAGAAAATGTTTTCCTCCCAAAAAATGGCACTATGTACTTAAGGAATGAACAAATGGGAGCTTTTTTTAACTGAACTTGCTTGCCCACTGGATAAAAGAAAAGTAATTGTCACAAGAGAATGAAACTTCAAATCGTCCCCTCTGTACAGTGTCTGCAGAAAATTTGGTATAGAAATTAAGTAAGCTGAAAGTGTTGGTTCTTGATTCAGCTTTTGATTGTTCTATTCCATTATTAAGGTACAACTTGAATTGTGAAACACTGAAATACTGTAGTGAAAAGACCATGACATCTATTAATACATGAGAAATACTAAGACAGGCAGATATTTTCTATGACTTCTTCCTTCTGACAGTCTAAACTAGGTATTTAAAAAGCAAACAAAGTATACCTGTTGTGATCTCTCTCTACTGCGTGATCAAAATCTAAGAAAAGGGGTAGTGGCTAAGCTGGGTGCTGAAGTACCCATCAGCTGGCTCTCTGCAAGTAACAGAGCCCCAGGTCCACACAGGCTTTGAAAAAAAAATTAATACCTGATTCTTTTCTGATATAGCTATTGTTTTGTTTTGTTTATTTTATCAACAATTTTCTACCAGCAATTTATTTCTTTGTGTTTTAGTCAGCATTATGCAGCCTTCTACACGAGTTCAAAAGCTTTCCTGAAGAACAGAAGAAAATAATCTAGGCCTGGGAAACAATCAGGTAAAAAGCAACCAGAAGTAACAGCAAACTTGTTACCTCGTGCAGTGTATCCTCCAATAACGTAGATCTTGCCCTTGCATTCACAAGCTGAGAATTCTGCAAGAGGGTTTGGCATGGATGCCACAAAATTCCACCAGTCATTCTCCGGGTTGTAGCACTCCACGTTGGAAAGGGACTGGCCACCGATGGCATAGAGCTTACCACTGACAGCCAAGAGCTTGAAGTTGGACCTGAAAGAACAGATTGCAGCACTGAAATGAGGTGCAATCATGTACAGAAATACAGAGGCAAATTCTTCCTACCCAGGCTCTGACACACTCATCACCACTCTCAGCTTGCACTACCGCTTGCAGCATCTGAACTCTTCTGTGCCAGGCCAAAATGCTGTAGCTACACTGCAATTACTCAGGACAGTAACCAGTGACAGTTTGAATGGTATTGATGATGCTGCTGAGACTGAGGAATATTTTATTTTGTATTTCAGTCTGTGCCAGTTCAGCTCTAGACATTCAGTTAATGAATGTGCTCAGCAGACAGGTCATTTTTATCAGGCTTTTAACAATGTCCCATTGGTAGAGAAAAGTGCATTACATGGACACACAGAGAAAGATATAATTTCAGTTAAAATTGCAGAAATTTCAAACAAGGCTTGATGGATGCCTATGAATGCATACCTGTTTTAGGCTGTATTATGGAATCTCTTTAATAACCCTAATAGAAAAGCAATTTAAAGTGGAACACATTGAATCCTGTTCAGCAAAAGAAAGAAGAGAGAATCCTCTGTAGCCTATTCAGCATTAAACTACTAAATACATCCTCTGAAGCAAGATCTGTCTGTAAATGATGTTCTACCCATAGCTGAACAAAAATGACACTGCACCCCATGAGCAATTCCCTCCAAACGGGTAATTTATTTCTCAGTCTGTTCCACTACGCTCTCAAAATTCACACATGGCAAAGGGCAACCTCCTAATTCTGAAGCACGAGAAGTCTCCTATCTCACACCCTGAAGGTAACACAGACAGAAACAAATGGTCCATGCCTATTAGAGGTGCAGATCTAGAGGAAGAACCTGGAGGATGTGAAGACAGAACTCTTGCATGCTGCTCTTCCTTCCAGCTAGGGAAGCTGATCTAACAAAGGATGAGCTTTTCCCCTCCCCAGGAACAGTCTCGTTGCCTAGAGAGGTTTCTCCGTCTCTTCTGCTGAGCCAATTGAGATTTTACCATTACTATCCCAATTAACTGGATGTGTGCCAGTCCCTGGAGTCCACTAGCTCAGCAAAAAGCCAAACAGGGAATTGTGTTATGTCTGTAAAACTGAAATGATGTTTCAGACCTGCACTGGCCTGCTGGACAGCAAAGGGAGTACCACCCTGCAGGAATCCAACATTCAAAACTTACTGCTAAGTACTTTTTCAGGGTTTTGTCTGGACAAAATGAACCCTGCCTAGCAGCAGACTGCACTACAACTTCTTTTATTAAATCTATTTGGAAAAAGGATTTGTGTCCAGATAGAATCACTTTGTTCTTGTCAGCCTGATAGAGCTTTGGAAACTAAAATGCTCCTTTGAAGAAATTAATTGCTTTTTATTCTTTTTTTTCCCCCTGACATCTATGATTAGATCAGTCTGTTCATATCCCCTCAATAGCAATTATGCTTTCCATTTCAGAGAATCCAGAATAACATGGCAATCAAAAGCAGGTATGAAATGAGGAAAACTCCTTGCAAAACATTATGATTTTGAAAACAATATACTATTGTAAAAATTAGGACAGAGAAAAATCTTCCACAAATTAACAAAGGGGCAAAACCACTGGGAAAATTATCTATTGAAACACAAACAGCACAACTTTCAGCTTTAAATATTCTAAAAGGAGGCCACAAACCTTTGTGTCAGTCATTTAACCACTTCCAAACACTCATTAAAATGGATGACATTCAGTGGAGGTATCTCAGATTTATGGAATTCATTCACAGTAAGGTTCATTTTACTCAAAAGTAGCTGCAAGTATCCATCAGCACACTTTATGTGAAAGTTTGGACAATGGCTCAATATGTTATGAAAAACTTCTGCCATTCACCTTTCCGTGCCAGTAACAGCAGGTGTCTTTATGGAGAGTGCGCATTAGGAAATATTTAGCACATTTTTAGTCTCTTTTTATGTGTTGGAGCAGCTGGAAACAAGGAAAGCAAACACTGAGCAGGCAGCCAGCTCTCCACAACCAACAACTGTTCCATGGACTACAGCCTAGAAACAGTGGGGCCGAATCAGTCAGATTCCACCACAATGGAACTCTACTCGCACCTGCGACTTGTCTAAACCTCAGGGATTAAGACATTGTTTCCAAAAACCAGGTCTAGAGGGTCCCTTCGTGCTAGGACAAGCCGAGGTACGAGCTGTCTTCTGCTGCCTCTTTTGACTCTGAACAGGAGCCCAGTAACAGCAGTGAGTGGGAGCTGTGGGGTTTTATCATCACTAAAAATCTGTTCTTCACTCAACGAGGTGCAAAAGCGCTGCGTGCACAAAGGAAGGAAAATATAACACACAAACGCAAAGGAAGGAAAATATAACACAAAATATAAATGCAAAGGAGCTGGAGCAGAGAGGCTTTCTGCATGCAAGACAACATTGCACAGCTTCCCAAAACCCCCATGGCTCTGCACTGTGCTAGGTGTATCTGCAGGAGGCCGTGGTGGCAGTGGCTATGAAGGACCAGTACACACGGTTTTTGTTCACTGACAATCTCATTTAGCGTACAACAAAAAAGAGTTAGCCCAGATACTGGGGAGGACTTTCTGATCAGAGGGATGGCTAAACATGGGAACATGGGAGGAAGATTCCAGTGTAGGCTGGAATCTGCTGGAGGATTTCAAGAGCAAGTTAAATATGTATTTATTTGCAAGGTAGCCTAGGTCCTGTTGCAGAACATGAGCCTTGGAGTAACCAGCATGGTTTCTTCCTGCCAAATGATGAATTTAACCTTAAAATTTCTCAAAAATCAGATGACCTCTTTATTCTAGAGTTAAAGCACAACAGAGACAAGGAATCATGAAAGCACAACTACGGAGCAATTCCAAAGCATTTTACATATTTTCATTGGATTCCTTCTCTTCTCTTTTTTTATATTTCTTATGTGAATTTGCAGAGTACACTGCATCAAACATTTAGCTTTAGAAGTGTGTGATACATTTGTGGTAAGTAAGGTATGGATGGTTCTAACTTACAAAAATTTTGGAGTCTATTTTCTTCCAGCACAGAAGAATTTTGAGTGAATTAAAAAAAAAAACCAGTAAAAAATGAGGAAGGAGGTGGTCTTCTGAACAAGCAGCATTCCCCAGAAGCATCATTTCCTACATCCCTGTAAGAGTCCTCAGAGTGGCAGTGGTTCAGGTACAGATTGCTCACAAAAATCATGTTCCATGTGCATAATTTCAGCCTGGGACTTACATAGGTCTTCCAGGCCTGGAAGATTTACCTGCCATGAATAGGAAGGTTCTGAAGGAAAACAGAAGTGCAATATACAGCTATAACTGGCACATGCAATAGAAATCCTATATTATTTTTATATAGCAAATGTCACCAGACAGTGTTCACTTAAAAAACCCCAAAATGTTTGGAAAGATATTCAAGGACATTACTGCAACAGTCCCCTATTCACTTTGTTACCTTCTTGACTCCAAAGACCACAAATGATCTTTGGCAACACTAACATGGAGCTGCTTCTATTAAAAAGTTCAGGTCGTTCTCTCTCTTGAGAATTCCAAGTACAGAAACACCTCTAGAATGAAAAGGTCTAGAAAATCTGATCTGTTGTGGACTATTTGTGATCAGCACTGGATTTAGCACTCAGACGATGAGAAATTCCATGCTCAGTCACAGGCTTCCTTGGTGAGCCTGAGCACATTATTTTAGCTCCCTTGGGTACGCATAAATTGGGAATAACACTCTCTGAAGCTCCCGGGGGCACCACAAGAACATTACACAGAACTTGCCTATTGTGAAGAAGTTTGCAACTAAAGTAATAAGACTGTACACCTAAACAGAAAGCCAACAGTGAAGACTCAAACCAGAATGGCTGCTAAACATTCACGTGGCTTTCATCTTCTACTTAGAAGTAAGTTAGGAGTGTTTCATCTAAGCATGAAGAGATTACAACAACAGAAATAATTAATTATAAAAATACCACAGAACTTGAAAGGTTTCTTTAGGGGAGAAAGCTCTTGTATGAAGAGCAGAGAAGCAAAATTATATCCAAAACTCCTCAGCCTTCCTTCGAGGCCAACACATGCAGTCACTCGTGCAGGACAAATCTAGATCCTCTGCTGTCTGAAGTCAAACCAACTTCAATGGAAACTAGAGCCCTCCCTGAAGGTATGTTGAATTTCATCCATGGGATGTAATTATATCAGCTGACAAAAATTCATTTGCCAGACAGTCACACGGCTGTAATTCCTAAGCAGCAAGCTGGGCAACAACCCTGCTTATTTTACTACAGCATAACAAACTAAAATTACAATGCCAAGTGAACTGCAGGTCTAATTGCAGCACAGATATGTGGCAGACAGGCATCAGCACTGATCATGCAGCATGCAAACCCCTCATGTTAAAAATGGTGCTGCTCCTGGCTCCGAGGGCACAGGCCATCCCTCCCTGCCACAAAGCACCAAGCAGGTCATCAGGGAGCTCATATGTCATGTCAGATAGAAAAAGTAATTATTAACTGCAGAGCTGAGACTCTGTGAAGCTGGTAAAATCAGAAATGTGTTTTGTGACAAAAGGGGTCAGCTGAGTTTCCAAGAAAAAAAGTTCCCCCAGCTACTCAGGGAACAACATCCTCACTGCTACTTTGCAGGTGTAATTCTGGGTACTTTTTGGCCTGCAATAACTACCATGGAATTTAAGACTAAAGATTATTCCAAAAATATCAATTTGCCTGCTGTCTTTTTGCAGTAAATAGCCAGTGTGAAATTCTAGTCTAAGTCACACCTTGCCGTCACCTGTGATGGGTTTGAAGATTAAGTTGATGTGGCAATGCCATTGAAAACAGTAATAGGAGAAAATATCCATGAGTTTATTTCAAGTATAATGATTATACATCCTACCAAAAACAAAGAAAGGGCAAGTGTGGATGAAAAAAGGCTCATCTAGAGTTTGAATACACAAACTGTAAGGTGCAAAAAGGGCCTTGAAAAGGTATTTTTTAAAAACCCACCCTGCAGAGTCAACAAACATATTAACAGTTCTCTTGCTACAGACATCACAGAAACAGAACCTCATGACTTGATCAAGATGGCACTCCTGTGATAAAGTTCATTTCCATAGGAGATACTGTGTGGGCTGACCCCATCCCGCTTTTCTAGTGAGGCCAAGTGCTCCCAAACTTGTTCACACAGGTCCTGCTGTCGAATGAAGCTATCTAAAACATCTCTGTTCCACAGGCACCTCAGGGAACTCTGCTACAGGCTCAGCCTCTAAGAAAGGTCTGTAAGAAAAAGTGTTTGTAGTGCTTAAAAGCCAAACATTCATTTTACAGATGAAACTTTTCCCAGCGCCGTTCCAAGCAGTCAGAAACACTGAGAAACATGGTTTCTGATCAGTTGTGATGACTGATTAGGGAGGTGATTATTTTAGTAAAATTCTCACAATACAAGAGAAGTGGTGGGGGGGAAAGGTGAAAAGAAAAAGACTTAATTTTAGGTCTAATCCCTGTTTTGAGGGGATTTAGGCAGCAAAAGCTAAATAGCGGCAGGAATAGAGACTGCAGTTTAACTACCCAGATACAAAGAATTAACGGCTTGGCTCTCTGTGTATGCTCTTTCAACTGATTGGATAGAGAAGAGGATTTCCATTCTACAGTGAATTTTGGCCTCCTTACTTTTTCTTTTTCAAAGAGAAAAGATAAAATTTAAAATACTTTTACTAAAATGGAAACAAAGAGGAAGTTCATGTTGGAAACAAAGCCAGTTTGTTTCAGTGAAATGAAAGCCTTTGTTTTTATAACTCCAAAGTGTGATTAAGGTAGAGGAGCCACAACCTTGGCCAGAGAGAAGGCCTCTCTTCTTGGGCCCTCCTCAAGGCTAGGTCTCTATCACTCTTTCAAGTATAAATTATACAAGTGTTTCTGAATGCAAACTAAAACATCAATGTGTAATAAACGGTTCAAAAGGATAAAGGTAAAAAAGAAAAACTGTCAAAATGATGAATGATTCCCAGATCCAAACATTCCCATCAAGTGAGAAACTTCTCACCATCTTTCCTGACGTTTTTCTGGTATTTCACTGAAGTGCAGCCTACAAAACATTCAGATTTTTATGAAAGTACAAACCACTGGACAACTGCTGCAACTGAATTGTTTCAGCCATCTCCAGCTCTGGTACAGCCTGTACACACATCCCTACTAAGAGCATGAAAACTTGTCACGTACTTATCTGGAGTTACAATACACCAAAAAGAAAGCGGGAAAGGAGCTTTCTCATTGAGTTTGTTTGGTGGTTCAGAGCACAGACAGATCTGCATCGCGTCCCTATGGCTGAGCCAGTGCCATGTGACTCAACAGGATCTATCTCAACACCAGACAGGGACACACGTGTACCCCAGGGAGCAGAGGTTACCTCTTCTGGTTCATCGAGGCCAGTTGGCTCCACTCGTTCAGGCACGGGTTGTAGCAGTGTGCGGCCGAGATCTCCTGGCTGGTGATGCGGTAGCCGCCGACGATGAACAGGTAATTGTCCAGCGTGGCCGAGCCGTAGCCGCGGACGCTCACCAGGTCGGCGGGCAGGTTGTTGGCCAGCGGCAGCCACCGCTGCGCCTCCTCGTCGTACCTGAGCATGGCCCAGGGCGCGTCCCCCGCGGGGTGACAGCCGGCGGGCAGCCCCGGCGGACAGGCGCCCATGAAGTCCCCGAGCAGCACGAGGGTGGCCGTGCCCCTCATGCGCCGCTCCCGCAGCTGCTGCTGCAGCGCCGGGGGCAGCAGGAGGTGCGGGCGGGCGTCGGGCCTGCGCAGCACCTGGTGGTAGTGGGCGGCCATGAAGTCCAGGCAGGCGTCGTGCAGGTCCTGCAGGCCGTACACCTGCGCCAGGCGGTGCAGCTCGAAGCAGTTGCCCAGCCGCACCTGCGACAGCAGCAGCCGCAGCAGGGGCGTGACCTGCAGGTAGGACGCGGCCTCCACCAGCTCCTCCAGCAGCGGCGGCTCCTCCTCGCCGCCCTCCTCCTGCTCCAGTCTGGCTAGGCAGGACGTGTTGATAAAGTCCAGCACCAACTCCAGCCCCAGGGCGCTCAGCCCCCCGCGCAGCAGCTGCTCCTCCTGGCCCTGCCCTGCCTCCCGCATTCCCGAGCGGTAGAGCGCTCGGAAATAGTCGCTCTGCTCGATCAGCTTCCTCTTGCACACCGGGTAGCACTTGTCCCCCAGCCGGATCTGCACCACCTCCTCCCCGGCACCGGCCCCATCCCCTGCTTCCCCTTCCCGCTCCTCTTCCTCCTCCTGCCGCCGCCGGCGCCGCTCCGCCAAGGACATCGCTCACCGCGGGCCTGGCCGCGCCTCAGCCCGGCCGGAGCCGCTGCGCCGGCTCCTCCTCCGCCGGCCGGAGATCGGAAGGCGTCGTGGAGGGGAAGAGGGGAG
>VZRH01004251.1:283947-313296 GCA_013397555.1 Urocynchramus pylzowi | reverse complement strand
AACAAAAAAAAAAAACAAAAAAAAACAAACAAAAAAAAAACCAAAAAACCAAAAAAAACCGCACACAGGGTGGAAAGAGAAAAAAAGCCCGAAAAAGGCAATGTTGAGCGCTCCGGCGCTGCCCGCCGGGGGGGCCGTCAGGGCATCCCCCGGGCCCAACTAGGGTGGGTATCAGGAGCACGGTGGAAAGGCCGATGCTGGGCTTCAGGGGACAGCTCAGAGGCGCAGCGATCCCCCCTGGTGCTCCCCTCTCCTGATTTGGGCCGGGATCGCAGCTGCAGCCGCAGCTCTAACCCCTTGCCATAAATGTACCGCTGCATCCCTGGCGAGGGGCAGCATTCCCGGGGCACACGCGCAGGGAAAAAGCAGCGTGTGAGCGGCACAGCCAGCCTGGTGCCATCGCATCCCCGCACTGCCGCATCCCTTCCCGAGCTGAATCCCCTGGGGATCTCCCCCTGCACGGCCAGAGCAGCAGAGGGACGCGGGAATGGCATACGTGATCCTCCTGGCTCCCTGCGTGTCCCAGCCCATGGTTTGCCCGGTGAAGACACTGCATAACCTGTTCTGCTGCTCCATCTTTTCTATTTAAACTGAGTTCCTGGAACAGGACATCTCACAAGTGAGTTGTACGTACCAGGGTCCTGAGTTTGTCTGACATGAACAAGGAAAGAGCAAATGAACAACTGAGCCCTGAATTTGTTTTACATGAACAAGGAAATAGCAAATTAACAACTGAGCATCTTGGGCAAGGATAAAATGATAGATTTGCTGTTTGCCTTGTTATATTTTTCAAACACAATAACAGTCCTTTATTTAAAAAAAACCGTACCGTCGGCCAAAACAGATGAGAAGTCTGCCACGCCTGTATTCTTATATGCTGATATGTACTATAAAGATGTTCAAAATATATTTTTTATCTTTATAAAGATATTTCTGTCAGATATTGCAGACCACAGAAAATCTTTCCCTTTAGCAGTAGTGTGACATATCCCATTGGTGCAGCTTGCTTAGTTTTCAGACAAGTCCCTATTTTCACTGCTCAGAAGGGATTTTTTCTCCCCACTATTAAAACATTTAAATGGTATTTGTCTGTTTTGTGGGGGTTTTTCCCTCTCTTTTAAGGAAGACAGGGTTGTTTACTTTTTAGCATTTCCTCTATGAAATGACTGTGATCCTTTATCACTGTTTTGTTGATCTTCAGCTTCGTAACTCTAGCCCACGGAGATGACACAAACATCAATCTCAGTTACAGGTGTTCTTTCCTGCTGACTTTTATAAATGCATTTTTTGAGGTGAAGTGGATTTCTGTGTGTGTTTGTTTTCCACCTCACTTCAAAGCACCTTCATCATCTTGCTTTTGAGGGGCCCATTTCATGTTCTGAAATCCTTTTCTGTAGGATCTCAACCAGACCCAAAGAGGTTTCTTCACTAACTGGGTCACCATCACCTCTCACCTTCTCTTTCCTACTACTTTGTTTCACTTTGCTTGGTTTGTGTTCCTCTTTCAGTCTTCCTCATTATTTAATTAATATTCAAATTCCACTTTCCTGTCTTCTGTTCTTAATAAAGCACCACAACATTTTGCTTTTTGAGTTTCTTACACCTAGTTGAAGTTTAAGTTTGAGCACAAAGCTGTTTGTTTCTCTGCTTCAGTTCAGCCTTCAAAAGATTATCACACACAAGTGTCTCACCACCTCAGTAGGAGTCCAAACTTTAATTCCTTCTTAGGAAGGAATTAAATAGGCAGGCTTTAATTAAAATTAAATTTAATAGGCAGGCTTTTCAAGCAATTGTAATCATGGTTACTCCCGAGGAAAACAGAGATCTCACGTTTGGCATGGCCAACAAGCTGTCCTGTTGGAATACAGCAGGATTGCCATCTTTAGACATCTGCTTTGGAGTCTCTTATGTTTCATGGATTTGTAAATTAGCTCCTAATTGGTGAATGTTTTTTTCCATGCAGTCAGTTACAGTAATTTCAGCCTCAAAGTGTTGACACCACAGCCTGGGTAGATGAAATATTTCTTCTCTGGTTGTATGTTGCCAGATGAGCCTGTGCCTGCCACTCTGCCTGGGATTTCCAGTCCTTCTTTCTCACAGTCCAATGAGCTGGATCAATTCTGGCATGCAGTAGTGTTTTATTCCTGCCAGCAAACTTTTGATGGCCCTGACTCCCACAGCTTTTCCCAGGAGCTCTCACATGCCCAAGAGGTCAGCAGTACTGAGTGGCCACTTTTACAAAAAGCCTGTTTCCTTACACAGTTGTTTTTACTGGGCTGATTGTCATCTCTTTGTGCTTTTTCCAGGCTCAGGGCCGGGCAGTTGTGCTAAGCCAGAGTGTGCTGACAGGACAGGTCCTTTGTTTTTTTCCTACACTCATCAGTCAGCCTGTGTGATGTGCTTATAGAGTACTTACACTGCAAAAGCACCAAGGCAAGGGCTACTCTTTTGTTCCACTCTTGTGGAGATAATTTTGTCTGTCTTCCACTCTACAGTTATACTAGTTTCTGCTAAGATCAATAATACATGTTATTATAATGGAATCAAAGAAAAGGCTTTGCTGTTTCACCAGCAATCATCTTGGTTGTACCTTAAGTGAATAAGAAATATATTTTCCAGAGTTAGAACTCTTATTTTCTAGAGCTACAAAGCTGAAATGTGTAGTTCAGAGCTACAAAAGATTTACATGATCTTTGAAACAAATATGAAGGACTATCTATCATCCTTCAAGAACATGCTGAAGCATCAAACATGACAACAATCATGGTAGATTTTAAATCTAAAATGTTAAATGAGTTTATGACAAAAGAATATGTCCCGAAGAACAAGACACTCAGAGAGGAAGACAAAGGTAACTCTGCTCAGCATTTCAATACCTTCAAGGTGTTTTAGACAGTTCAGGCCTCTCTTTACAGTACCTGAGAGACAAATTGATACGAAGAAAAAGGGTTCTCAAGTGCCAGCAATGGGACTGTGCAGACACCAGAGAGTATCAGTAAAGGTTCTCTTGCTCCAGGGTTGCCTTGGCCATTTGTGCTACATAATTTTTCCCTGTGTCTGGTGCCTGAACTATTTCATTGAAGTTAATGTCTGAATTTCTTCCAAGGCCAAAGAGAGATCACTCTTTTCTTTTAAAAAGATGTGGAAATGGAAGAAGCTTTTTTCATACAGCATCTCCATTGTAATAGACCATTCAGCCATGACACAGAGAATCTGAGCCTTTCTCTGCCTGGGCACACATTTCTGTAGCCCTCGGACTTTCCCAACGTAGCAAAACCAAGGAATCACAGAGACTCAGGAGGAGTAACTGCTACAAAGACAAGAAAAGTGAAGCCAGGGAGACACAGGATAACACTTGAGAACCAGAGAGTAACACCAACCTGAATGCTATGAGGAAAGGACCGCACTGAGTGAAAAAAAAAACAGTGGAAAAACTGAATTCCTTTCAGCCTTATTAGTCTAAAGTGTGAACTAGAACTGAATCTGGGGATATTTAAAGTATCCATGCTATCTAATAGAAAATATAAAGTACCACATTCTGCCCTCTGAGACGCCAGGGAATTGTACTGCCCTGCCAGGGAACTGTGCATTGAGTAACAGTGGAATTACTCAAGACAGGAATTGGTCTCTTGGAAAAGATTTGCCAACTTCTACCATTTTTCAGTATTTTCCCTGTCACAGGATACAAAGTAAGCATATATGGAACACAGGAATTATCCTGCAGTATTTCAGCATTTAAAAATGTCAGTGTTCTAAAGCATTTCTCCTTTTCTGAGAGGAACTGACCAGAGCATAATTTTACTTCAGCTGAACTCTAGCATTTGTGAAGGATGACCTGCTAAATAAAGGTAATTTCTCTTTTCAGATTGGCAGCTAAACAAATCAGTTCTTACCCAGTGCAATTAGCAATGCTATTAAAAAAGAGAAAAAAAAAAAAAAAAAAGAAAGCAAGCACTCTTATTTCAAATAGCACTTGCTCAGACATTATTCCCTAATATTTTCTGTTTATTTTTTCTGCTTTTAATGTGCTGTTTATTTATTCCTCGCAATAAAAGTATGTTGCAGCACTACTGAAAAGATACTTGGAGTGGCATGTTTTTTGAAAGCAGATTGTTTATTATCAAGTATTTATTAGTCACATCTGAATGATTAATACTAAAGTGTGTGCTCCTGAGCTCTGTCTGGGCAGCAAAAAGGCCGTCCCAAGAGTCTGTGTGTGGTGGCATTCTCTGTGGATCATGAGGAAGTCCTGGCACAAGACATCATAGTGGAGGTGGAAGAGTGTAAATCCTTGCAATGGCCTTCAACCTGGTCCCTTTTTTACACCACAGACCCCTTAAGGAATTTCCTTGAAACTCCCTCAGGTGAAATGAATGTTCCCTGACAAAACCTCAATGGGGGTCAAGCTGCTGGAGCTGGGTCAAGTTCTGTCTGCTGATGTATCCCCATTAGGGATGTTTGCTCTGCACAAATGTGTTGTGCATCCACAGCCAGGAATTTCTTGTGCAGCTGTGCCTGGAGGACACTCAACTGGGTGCTTTTAAAAGAGCAGATATTTTTTTAATCCTGGTGCAGACAGGCAGTGCTGAATTTTAGTACATAATAACTAGGTAAGATGAATGGTGATCCACATGGAAGACTTCCACTCAGTATCCAGCTCTGTAAAATTCACCACAAGATTGAAACTCCATCCCCTTTGCCCAGTTCAAGTTCTGCTGTAAATCAGCATCTGTTCGTTAGTGTTTGCTAAACATTGTGCCTTTTGTCATAAAACTTGGCTCAAGTTAATCTGCAATGCCACTAGATATATATTTGTATAGATCTAATCTGGCTAAGTCTTGTGTTGCTCTTTGCTTGAACACACAGATCCCAGCCTTGGAGCAGAGGTTTGGCGAGAATCAGTCTGAAGCCAAGCTCCAAGAGAATCTCAGGGCCTGGCAACCCTTGAAAACAAGGGTTTAAAAAATTGTTTGTATGAAGCCCCAGGAAGAGAAACTGTAATATTTTACCTCTTTCTACCATGTTGCGGGATGGGACTGAAACCAGAATCTTTGGACACAACTGTCCCTAACCTCAGAGAAGGTCAGAGTCATTAAAAATTTGATACATTGCTCCAAACCAAAACCTGACCACTAATAGCTGTTTTTGACAAAACAGTTCTCTCAAAAAATGCTGTTTTATTGGACTTTAGATATTTTGCAAAAGAGTTTTGATTTCAAGGAAAATTTTAAAGGAGAAAGAAAGCAAACACATTATTTGAATAATGTCAAAGACTTGGTTTCATTTTTTCCCACATATTTACATTTCATTATTTCATGATTCATTATATTAGTCTTTTATAACTTTTGTACCTTAACAGAGTTACAGCGACATATTCTGAAATTATCAATATACTTGGCTTACTTAAAACTTTGACCTTACCACTACTATAATAAAGGGAAAATATGTGTGCAAATCTCAGAAAAATGAGATAAAGATGGTTTTAACTCAGGCCTGAAATTCAGTTTACTTATGTGGAGCACAACACAGGCAGGGAACTTCATGCTGATGTCCCATGGGATTATGCTGCACATTTCATTAAATTCATTACTGACATTCACAGGAGGACTTGGGCAGGCTCAAACCTCACCTGGGAAACTGCTTGGGTCTCACTTCTCAGCTTGTCACCTTCCAACTGCTCTGTCACACAATACCTGGAGAAGAGACGACTCAGTATAACCCATTGTTGCCTTCCAGTGCCTGAAGGAAGCCCACAGGAAAGATGGAGAGAGACGCTTGACAAGGGATGTAGTGCAGGACTTGAGGGAATGGCTTCACACTGACAGAGAGCAGGTTTAGATGGGATATCAGGAAGAAATTCTTCCCTGTGAGGATGGTGAGGCCCTGGCACAGGGTGCCCAGAGAAGCTGTGGCTGCCCCATCCCTGGAAGTGCCCAAGGTCAGGCTGGATGGGGCTTGGAGCAGCCTGGGATAGTGGAACTTGTCCCTACCCATGGCAAGAAGGTGGAAATGGGTGAGCTTTGAGGTCTCTTCCAACCCAAAGCATTCCACAATTCTACAAATAAATAGCTCCTTTCTGGTCTTTACATATTCTGAGTGATAGAACCATATATTCCATAAAAGCTAAATGTAGTTCCAAAAATCAAGACATGTCTGTTATTTCATATGGAAAAAGTGTATGCTTTTGTTTCTGTTTGGCAAAAAAAGAGTTAAATCCTGATGAAGAATCCTTGTGCTGGGAAGCTCCTGGATTGTGCCATTCTCACTGCTGGCCCAGGTGGGAAATTTCAGGCACTGTTTCTGATTATAAGAAGGATCATGAAAAAGATCATTTTGTTCCAGCGTGGCAGGTCCATTTATATCTCTTTTACTGAAAGGCCTGCAAAAACATTCATATTCTCACAGGAAACAGGCCCCCCTACCTTTTTGTTTTCCAGGAGGAAATGTGAGGAGTCAGATGAAAGGAGTTCCTAAATAACATGAAGTGCTGGTCTGGTACTGGCCACAGGCTACCCTGTGTCAGTGGCAGCCTCTTGGTTCCTCTTTGCAGAGCACATGGAAAATCAGCTGCTGGTTTGCAGGTAAGACTTGGGCATTTCCTTCTCGCAAAATGTCTGTGAATTAAAATTTCAGCACTGATTTACATTTCCAATTGAAAAGGGGAAGCTGGCACAAGACACTGAAATTTAATAGAAGTTTTCTGTTTTTAAAGGAAATTGACTAAAGCAGCCATTTATTTACTTGTTTTAATCACTTTATCTTTCATTAAAAAGAAAGTTTCCTTGCAGCTACTTCTGCCCTTAAAATTTATTCAGGAAAAGAGAAGGAGGAAAGAATACTTTTCATCTCCTTGTTAAGTGCTTTTCCAGGTTATTCAGAGTCTTTGAGGTTTCTCTTCTTGGAGATACAAAAAGAGTAGGAGTTAGAAAAGTAATCAGAAATCAACTTTTTTGCATGCAAATCTTACAGAACAAAACAGATCTGAAAATCATACTAATTCATACTACAGGACATAATGCCAAAATACAGGCATGTCTGTCAAAATTTTGAGTGTGTTCCAAATTAAGTGATACCTTGGGATATTTGGAAAGCTGAAACAAATATTTTTAAAAATACACTGTCAATAGTGCTTGCGGCAATGTGGATAAATGTCTAAAAGCTTCCCTGTGCAGTCCACTGAGTGCAAGCTATCAGGTATTTTAAAATGTATTTAAGGTTTTAAGTGCTGATTATCACAGAGATGAAAATATCAAACTCCAAATCTAAATAACACAAGTGCCAAGAGCTGCTTTTCAGGATAGAGGCTTGAAGAATTACCCACTTACCCTCTATCTAACAGTATAATTCTTGTATTCACAACAGACATTTATTTGGAATCCTCCTAATTATAGTTGCAATGAATAAAATAATGCCTTGGCCTTGCTATTAGATCAACAGGGGTTAACCTGTTCTGGGCTTTTTTATCTTCCAGTGAGCTGTGTAAGGAACAAAATATAACATCTGTCAGTTCATTTCCAAACTGGGGGCCTAGTTCTGCGAAAACAAACCTCATCTGTAATGAGTAAAGAATTAAAATGAGTTTAAGGCTCTCCCCACTCCATTTAACTGATCTACCCTTCATGTGGAAAGAAGGAAATCCCTTGATCTCAATCTTGAAGGGTAAAAACACAGTGTCAAATATTCTTATATACTGAACACCCAATTTTTATTGCAAACTGTACTTTTACCTGTTTGTCAACCTCACTATACAGTCCACTGGGTTTAAATCAACTCATGTATTGTAATATTTTAAAGCTTTTCTGTATGAAAAGCGTATCGTGGGAAGCAGGGATCAGACTTGCTCCTATTAAGAAAAAAATGTGGGAGTTTCAGGTTTCAGACCAGGTACTTGAAAAATCATCTTCCTGTGTGTCAGCTGTGTTTTCTTTCTGACAGGCCTTTTTCTAGCAGAAAACCTTGTATGGACTGCTCAATATTTTTAAACTTATTAGGGGGAGAACACAATCATAGCTTGAGTGGAGGTTCCAGCCCTCTCCAGTTCATCTGGTTCTAGATCTCTGCAAATAAAATTTTATTATTCTTGCAATCAAAATAGTGTAGGAAGGGGAATAGATCTCCACCTTTGGCTGGAGGTTCATGAGTTAACATAAGAAGGCAAATTTCTGCAGTCACCAGATAACTCAAAGTGTTCAGATCCTAGACAGAGCTGTTTGTCTGTACTGAGTGTAACAGTGTTCCTGAACAAAGTGAGGTGGAACAAGGTGCTGAGCTTGCTGTTATTCACCAAATTTCAAGGCTGCCGGCATGGCTTGGTCTGAGGACAAGAGACACAAAGAGGGGACAACAGAAACAAGTTCTCTGAATGACTAAAAAAAGCCTGTCCCTTTTGTTTCTCAAAACCCACCTCCAAATAATTGAGTTAGAGAACAGCAATAACAACTCTTATAATCTTCTGTAGCTCATTAAATGTCTGCTTTCTTTCAGCAGCTGCCCAAACAACACCATGGGCATTGTCTGGAGGAGATCTTGCCCTGGCTCACAGCCCTGGCAGAGCTGGCAGCACTCTCAGCCCTCCAGGGACAGTCTCTGCAGTGCTGGTGCAGCACTGGAGCAGAGGGAGGCTCCCTGAGGCCCTGACACGGGGCCATGGCTCTGCTGCTGGCAGCGGTGCCAGTGCTGTTGCTGCTGGGTCTGGCTGGGGAGTCCCAGTGCCTCTGCCTGCCCACTGCCTTCTACAAGAACTGCTGGATCCGGCGCTTCCCAGGCCTCCTGGTGGACTTGCATGAATCGCAGAGGAGGGGAGCCCAGCTGCTGAAGGGTTATGCAGAAATCTCCCCCCAGCAGTGCAGCAGGACCTGCTGCCTTCTGAGGAATGGTGAGTGCTTCTTGGCAAGATCATGGCACACGTTAAACCCCCCATTTTGAGTAGTGTTTATATAAACAGACCTTCACTTGAAGAAGAAATAGAGGGGGTGGAAGGAGGATCTATAATTTTTTTTTTTTTAGGCAGGAAAGCAGAGGCACATTGCAACTGTTGTCCCATAGAAAGGAAATTGATAGTCTGTATTTTTTTAGAAGACTACACTAGGAACAAACTAAAATCTTAGGGACTGCTTTGAAATTTTGGATCTCTGTTACAAAGCTTGTAGGCAATACCAACATTAAGACAGTTACTGTTCAATATTCATTCCCACATCTTCTGTGGAGAACAACCAGTGACAGTGGTTGTTCTCAACAGCATTCTCTTCCTGCAGGATGGCATCAGACTTAGACATGGTGAGAGGGAGAGTGGAGGGGACATACAGCTTGTCCTTCTCTGAAATACAAGAATACTCTTCCTTGGAGAAAGCACTCTCTAATTCCATGTTTATGCCATGCAAACCAGGTAACACTAAAGTTATAGCAATAAATAATAGCAGTTATTCAGCTGGTCCCCCCTTTTCTCTAAACTCAGGCTCAGAGTCAAAATAAACAAAAATCACCCTTTGTCCTAAGCCTTGTACATTCTCTGTATCACACTGCACTTGTACGCAACAAGAGTGTATTTTAGAAGGACACATGAATTGCATGTCTGTGGTGCCTAAATTTTCAAAACTCTCTGGACTGAAAAGGGGTTTGGATATGGTTTTGGAGGATGAAATTGAGGTACCAGTTACTAAAAAAAGTCAATATAAATTTTTATATTTTGAATTATGAGCAAAAATATGACCTTCACAACCTGACAGTGACATAAATAATAGCAATCCTGGAAAGAGTCAAATTCTGTCTTAAATTATGTGAGGTGAGAAAAATTACATACATTTCAGCAAGGTTGTTTCTATCTTGACAACAAACTTTTTCTCATATCCCCCCACAAGGGACTGGATACTTACAGAGGTAATAAATGGTAACTTGAAATCTCCTTTTTATAATCATATATAGTCAAACAAAATTTGTTACTATCTTAACTAAAATAGAGACATTAGAGGGCATTGCAAAGGGCTTTAAATCAGTTCTTATTTAATGAGATACAGAAGTAAAACTCATATGGCTGTTTTAGTCCAGATGTAAAATAAGAATATATTCTCTTTTGACTGTATGCTCAATTTGTTTATATGATAATGAGAGAACCACAGGATCTGGTCTCTCTTCCCACAGGATCTGGGGAAATATAATTAACTTCTGATGTTAAATAACATCACAACATGCAAAATGCAATGGTCATTCTGCTGAGAAGCTCAACTTTGTTCTTTATGGGTTCCAGTCTCCTGCAATCTAGCAGTGTTCTACCATGGAGCCATTCATGAGAACAGGAACTGCCTGCACATGTCTTGCCCAGCTTTGGAAAGCTGCATTCTAAAGGCTGGAGTTGATGTCATTTTGTACAACATCACAACAGGTAATTAAGCATTTCATTTAAAAGGCTGAAAACAGAGCAGTTCTAGGAAATGTTAAAATGATACCAGGCCAGTTGCTGTGCCAAATGATCTCCTGAAATATCACACAGCCCTAGAAAAGATGAAGACTTATTTCCTTTTTCATTAATATACCTACTTCTGAAAATACTTCCCCCCTTTCTTCCACTCAGTGAGATAGGAGCTTAAAGATATACCCTGCTCTCAAGATTCATGCTCTGAGTACCTCATCAGTACTGTGCTTGGCCAAAATACCCTCCCAGCTCTGAGAGACTGAGAGAGGAGGCTGCCACTGGTCCATGTCCCTAGACCCAAGCAGTAACAAGGCTGAACATTTATTTTCATTAGGCACATGCACCATGAGCACACAGGTAACACAGACAAACACATAAAGCAAACACACCAACACAGGGAGCACCAAAAGCCTCATCCTGCTTTTTGTGTTAGTGAAAATATATAAATATGTATATATATACACACATATATACAATGCGAAGTCCCCCAGCAGCTGGACTGAGATGCTCTCAGTCTGCCCAGTGTGGACCTCAGGGTACCCAGTCTGGACCCCAGACTCAACAGTTGCTGCCACTGGGATGTTTGAGCCCTCAGGGTGCAGCCTCCCTCCAGTTGCTGGTGCAGACTGTCACATGCACAGAACTTTCCGGGATTACCCTACCCTCAGTACTCTTTCCTCACCCTTGGTTCCTTCCCTAAGCATCCTATAGTAAGCCGTGTGCAATCCCAAAATGCACATCCCTTGCATCCCATAAGGTGTCCCATAACCTGAGGCAGTGACACCTCCAAATCCAAAAGGGCATTATTTGGGCTCCCTGCCCTGCCTCTGTCTCCATGGATCCTTTTTTTTGGGTGTGCAGACAAGCTTTTATCAATAAACTAACATTATCCTAATTCAACAGGGATTGATCCAGACCTTCTCATTTTTGAGAAACTGAAATTCCAAGAGCCAAATGCTTACTCCTCAGCAAGTAAATCTGAGAGGCAGCACAGCACAAAGACCCCTGAGGGGGGAAGATGCCAACATCACAATACCACCACGTCAGGCTCTCGTCTGCTCAGAGCTCCACCTGCTGCCACGAGCCATGGTTTACCAACAAACACTCCCAGCTGGAGTCTGACAGTGCAGAGAACTGAAGGTACTGCCTATCGCAAGGCAGAAACTTCCCCAGCAGCCGTTGCTTTTGCTAAGAAGACAAGCAGCAGGTTGGTCACCAGCTCAGACAAGATTGCACACTCAGCTTTGAGCCCCAAGCCTGCCCAGGTGTTATCCCACGTGCCCACCCCTCCTCGTCTGAACAGCAGCAAGCAACACCTCAATGAAACCAAAGGCTACAGTGGGAGGAATTCCACATCGGATAACGAGGCAGCTGCCTGGGAAGCTGCAGCTTTGGGGGTCTGGCTGATTCCTGTTGTCCTTTGCTCCTCTCTCCTCTGCCTGTGCTGTTGCACTGTTGCCCTCACAGCTAGGCGCTGCAGCTACAGGAGGGGTCACTATAAACCTGTAAGGACAAGAACAACCATGTCCAGACAGCTCATAAAATATCCTGTCAGAGGTAATCTGTGAAACATCATCCTGGCTCTGGAACAAACAGGATTTTAAAAATGCATCCCATACACCAGATTACTTCTCTCAGAGAACCAGTGATAACTTAGCTCAGAATATTTTGGTTATGATTTAATTCTCAGCAGATAGAAGCACAACTCCCTGTCCCTTTAGGTAGGAAACACCCCCTCACAGCTCCCACTGTTTGAAGCATTTTGGTTCATAATTTGATGCATATTAATGCCTGACAAACACTGTAACACTTTCCCCGAGGTTCAGTGCAGCTGCAGTGTAGGCATGTCTGTGTGGCAGAGAATTATTTAACTGGATGAGAAATCCTGCTATAGTTATTTTTGTGCTTGTCTATTTGCTACCAAATTAATAAACATCCCATGTAATGCAGGAATACACAAGTGACTTATGAAATGGTCTTTTTGTTTGAAATTGTCAAAATGATCATGTCTTCTGCAAAGAAAGGCTAAACCTAGACCCAGAGAAACACTTGGTGAAGAACTAGGTCTGTACTTTTGAATGCCTTTCTTCAAGCTGAATACAGCCATTAAAATTCTGCTTGTGTTCACTTTATAGTCTTAAGTGCTGCCAAGAAGGCAATTCAGACTTCAAGATCTTGCAGCACTCCATTCCAAACATAATTTCTCAAAAAAATTTGGGACTATACATGCAATTATTATTGCTACATAATTAATTGCATGTAGTTTTTAGGATACAGAATTCACATGCAGGTAGTTTCATCTAATTTAGATTAGAAAAAATATCTTTTCTTGACCTCAGCATTGCCCTGTAGTTTCAGCTGGATATAATGTGTTTCAGTTTTCTTAGCCTAGGGTTTTGCCAAGCATTGCTGAGTACTCTGTTATCTTCAATTACAGAGACATACACAGTTCGTGCTAGAATTAGTTGTTTAATACTTGGGATTTTTATTGGAATACCAACTTATTGTTTCTGAGGACAGGAGAGTGCACAAGGTCTCCTCCCTGTTTCACAAAGTAAGTTTTGCAGTTTGAGGCAGCACTATGGTAAAACAATGCCCCTCACTCATTAATTTATAATGATGCAAAGAATGCATTTTTTATCTAAGTCATGATTTAATTATGTATCAAGGATAGGGGAAGATGCTTAAATCCATAATATATATATATATTTATGATCTATTGCTGAACTTGCAGTCACAAAAGCCTGTCTAAGGAACTTAGCTCTTACAGTATAATTATGGAAACAAAATGTGAATGTGGGCCATCACCCTTCTCCTCTGTACTGCTAAGATACTACTGTTCTCAGACAAATATTACAGAGCTCAGCTGAAAACTGACAGGTTCTATCACATTGCAATCCCTTCCTTACCTGAGAGTTGCAATAATTTCATGTCCCCAAGTCCTTAAGTGTCCATTCTTCCAGTTCAGGCTGAGCTGTGCCCTGAGTGCCCCACAGGGCATCTACTGATGGCAAAATCAGTAGTGCCTCCAGCTTTTTTAGCTCCTCTGTGCTACCAGTCACCCTCCAGAGCAGCTTGAGTCAAGGAAAAAAAGAAGAAAAGCTCATCTTATGGAGTGGATACAGCTGTAGGATTTTTTAAAATCGAATAAGTCGTAGGTAGTTAAACACTTGCTTTCAAAAAGGAGGGTTTTCACCTCCCTTCACTCTCAGAAAAGTAACTCCCTGCCTGCAGCAAGCCACAGGCATTCCTGTTTCCCTGTTTTTTTTTTTTATCTCCAGATTGGTGACTGTAGAGTGCACTTCAGAGCACCCTGGTGCTCCACTGAGTCTCACCCTCAATATGATGTTCTGGAGAAGAATCATATCATGCAACTGGGACCTCAATTCTCACCAGAAAAAGATATAGGAGACAAAATGAAAAATGCTATCTGTCCCATGAGCAAATGCTTCTGGGAGAGCAGGGAATGATTAAAGCAAGATTATGTTCTGAAGAGATTTCTTGGTTTGTTGACAGAGAGAGGAAAAAAAGTAGGCAGAAAAAGGGTTATATGAAGCACAAAAGCAGAGCTAGTTCATTACAGACTAAGAGAGTCACAAGAAATAAATAAATAAATACATTTTAGGTATGAAGGAAAGCAAGAAATGGGTAGCAAGATGATTTGTGCAGACAGCACATCCCTTTTTAGGCAACTGCTCCTTTATCCCTTCCTTGTGCTTGTACCATCAGTATGCCTGAAAACAGGGGAAAAAAAATGTCCACTCTTAGGAATTTTTATATGGGGGATAAAAGGAAAGGTCCCACAGGTGCGCACAGATTTTCTTAGGTGCTCACATGTCCTGAGTACAGAAGGACAGCTTTGTGGAGAGCAGCAAACTTCTGGGATTTGGGGTTTCTTAAGACATTTCAGGGCCTCGCTCCTGCCAGCCTTGTACACGCTTTGGCTCCCCAGGCTTGCTCCTAGGGTAGCCCTTGTGCAGGCACTGACAAAGCTAATTAAGGAAACAGATTTCTCCTGTGCACATACTAGAACCAAGCTGCCTCTGGAACAGAGCCAGGCACAACTCCAGGCACCATTCTCTCAAGTCGACTGCACTTACTTCCTCAGTTGTTTTGGTTTCACGGCTGTTCAGAGAAGATTTGGAGTTACACAGATGTTCCCATTTCAAATGGGAATTTTAAACATTACCCTCATTGTCCCTGGATAAAGGAGCAAGCTGTTAACAGCTAAAACCTTTCCCATATTAAGCTTCTGCTAAAACTTTACATTAATATACATCCAAAAGGAAGGACTACTAAAGAACCAAGTCAGTCAGTGCTAAATTGGGATTACAGGACAAACATTTTCTCAGTACAGCTTTGGCAAATTTTCATAGGAATTAAAAAGCTGCATTAAACTTGCTCTCCCACCATATGAAAACAATCCTGACCTAAGAAGAATCCTTCCTAAACTGACAGTGTTTCAGCAGTGGGAACAGATGCACTCCTTGGCTGTATGTACACACAGAGCACACAGTGAGAAATCCTAGCAGGGAGTGAGTCCAGCATACAGAATGCTGCAGGAATCAATTCCCTTCAGGTTTCAATGTCCTTATTCTTACACTGCTTCTGCCCAACGAGCTGCTGGCAGGGTCACATGGGCAGCTCTTTTATAGGTATGCAGAATCCTTAACTCCCTCTGCCCCTTCTAGAGAATTACTTTCTAAGTTGAAATCTTACTAAGCCAGAAAGGTAGAATAAAAGCAAGATTTATTTACGTCCTTTCAAGGTTTGGTAGGGTTTTTTTTCTTAATTGTGAGAAGGCAATAAAATTGTGATTCCAGAGTTTTAAATCAATTTCTTTCAATTACAAGTTATCAAATATAAGATAAACATCCATATAGTTCTTTCTCTGTGCTACATAGGATGCCACAAACTTTTTTCTTTCCTTGAAAAGTCTGGGTACATTCAAGAGAGAAGTCAGCAGGCCTGAGGGTAACAAGGCTAAGTCCATTCCCATTTACTTACAAACCCACCTCACCAACTCTCATCATTCTTCCTGTCCTGGGTACTCTGGGATCTTCTCAACAACTGCTGGTTCACTTTCCCACTACCATCCCATTTTCCACCTTATTTTACTCCATTATTTTAGAGACAGGTGCTTTTACATAGGATATTTGTTTGCCCTCATAATACCCACTGAGAACCTCAACTGTCCAGAGTGCTCCAACACCTCTCCAAGTCAGACTCTTAGGCAACATTATCCTTATTTTACACATAGGCAAAAATCTGAATAGCATTTGAAAAGCATTTAGAGCTCTTAATTTTCAGACTTTTAATTAATGGAACTGGAAGTATTAACCAATTTCATTAGTTTTGACATTGTTGCTCTAGGTTAAATGTCCAAAGAAGTGTGAGAAATCAGTGTGATTAAGCAGAGGACTGAATTGATCATGCTAACAAAACACAGAATAAAACATTCCAGTTACCAGTATGAATCCAAACATACTTTATTCAAAGGACAAGATTCATGGACAGGACTTAATTCATACTCAAGTTTCATTTTTTGGTTCAAGTTCTGAATAATTATATATCCATATCATTAGAAATACTAACACAGTAGTTGAACATCTCTCTAATAATTAGGTGTACCTGCAGATCTGCTCTTCTCATGCTTGTATATTCAGTAGTTTCTTCACCGATTCCTTGTACTGAGACATGTTATTTTCTGTTTCACCTTCATTTTTAATCGCAACGACAGAGTTTCTGTAATTCTTAACCACTTCAGATGCCAGCAGCTCCTCCTCAGTGACATTACTGACATTCTCCGAGGCTTTTATTCGAAGCAGTGTGTCCAAGGCATTTTTCTTAGAGCGACTGTTTTCCCAGATAAACTCTTCCATGTCTTCCTCAGACTTCTCGCTCTCCCACTTCTCAGTTTTCTGAAGGAAAATGCACAACCTTAAAAACTACCCAAGACTGAAACAAAGCAACAATAATTTGAAGAAATCGATCTCTCATAGCAATTCCCTTTAAAAACTGCATCCATGGTGGAAGGTATTTCCTCCTCTAGAGTCCAAGGCTTGTAACTCAAGCCTGTATGAGCAGGATGAGCTCCTTTCTCCCACTCATCAGATTCTTTTTGCATCTGGCAGATACAACTGGGTGAGTCAGAGTGGAAGGAAAAGCTTATGGACTATGCATAATGAACAACTAAAAACCTTGCAAAAGTAGTAATTTTAAAGAGCCCTCAACACTGCAGTTCTGGAAGCAGCCACCCAGCTATTATGTCCCTAGCACAGGGTTCTCGTCTGGCTACACTGGCTGGTGGGGGGAAGGTGAGACAGTGCCTAACGAGTAACCCATGATGTGACTCACAAAGAAAAGCACCACCAACAAATCTATTTCTTCTTCCTGCAAAATACATTGCTCAATAGAATCTCTATCTACAAGGTGCTGATTTTAAGTGATCAGTGCTGCAAAATTAGACAGGATCACAAGTAGGGCACTGACAGAAGACACCATCCCAGTGCTTGTAAATACACTTGTTCTGTATCAATTCTGTCTTTCAACATCTCTCCAGCAGGCCTTGAAAGAATCTTTAAAGAATATTTCAAATGTTGTAACCTGCTATTTTTTATTGTACTTTGATAAATACAGATGCTTCAGTGATATATTTGCATTTTTATATATTGCAGGCTGTATGATTGAGTATTTATAATTATTCAGTACTTTACTGATATAACCAATATGTCATATGATTATATTACCTCACCTATGTAATTTGAAGTATTTTAGGTTTAGTGTTGCTACTCATGTTTTTCTTACAATTGTTATAAAATCATGCCTAAATAAAACTTGCATTTCTCTGGAAATATATTCAAAGAAACCTTATGGTAAAGCCTTTACTTCACACTGATTTTGTCTTTTCTAAAATCACTTCCCAAAAAGGGCTCTTCGGTAAATTTTTAGCCATGCAGAACTAAAATTTTAGCTATGCAGAACCAAAAAAACATCTTGCAAGTCAGGGGAGGAAGGTTTTTTTTGTTGTTGTTCAGGATATGTTTTGCTTGTTTTTTCTTTTCTGGGAAGGAGGTAAGGTGGGGTGTGTGTGTTTGGTATTGTTTTTCATTTGTTTATTTAAAGGTTATTCTTTCCAATAAGCATCAAGGCTGATACAGTTAAACCACAGTATTCAATAACCTTTAATTAAGCCCCAAGATTTTTTTTCACCCAGCAACTCTTGTGTGCTTGGATTCCTCTATCTGAATTTAAAACACTTTCCCAATGGCCGTGTCCTGCACCTGGTAAATGGCATCTCTTGTCTTCTGAGTCTAAATGTTTAGTCAGAAGCAGCAATTCACACTGCTCAAAGGTTCATATGACTGACATTAAACCTGGACATAATAAACCACAGGAGTAAAAGGACCTCCTCATTCAATGTCTGGAGGGGAAAAACAGGAACAAAAGGACATCCTGTAGCCCTGTACTGCTGAAACATTAATGGAACAAGTGGGCACAGTGAAGTGTTCCTTGTCTGTTTAACAAACCCTGCAATCCAGGGTGGAGATTTAGAGTTTTAAATTAACAGCATCATCCTGCTTTACACATCCCCTGGTTATCTGCAGAGTGGCTATCCAAGACATTTTTTCCCCTGAACTCCAAAAGAATTTTCAAGCCAAAGCCTCTCTCACAGGGATAGAGTTTCTTAGGAGTAAGGGAATATGGGTATCACTCCTGGTCACTCCCTGGACCAAACTCATGTCTGAAGTTCAAACAAAAGATCCCTGTGAGGCTTTTAAACACCTCTAAGTCATAGCAGAGACAACAAGGACTAATGACAGTATTACATTTAGCTCTTCAGGAATATCCTTCTCTGTACACAGCAACTCACAGGATTCTGAAGATGCATGCTGATAAACAGATTAAGATTTCCCTACCTCTTGTGAGCATTACAAAGCAAGATTTTAAAGCAACTGTTGAGTATTTCTTTCTTGGAGTCTTTCCCAGCAGAATGATGTTGCCAACATGGATTTTAAAATAAAATCTGGCTGCGTGGTGGGATGTGAGGGGGGAGGCAGGAAGGGATTTGACAGTATGGGGAGATTTCCAAACCCATACTTTGCAAAAACACTTAGTTTTTGCAAAGTGTATCCATTGAAACTTTGAAACCTTTTCAACAGAATTGATTGTAAGAGAAAAGTGACTGTAGAATTATATAGGCAATTGGAAACATACTCTAGGTAAACAAGCACCATGAAGACTGAACAGCAGAAATGTTACATGTGTTGCAGTCTCAGTTTAAAGTGTTAACAATAAAACTAATAAGGACAATTAAATAAAGTTCAAAAATTAGGTCTTGATCACTCAAGTTTTATTAGTTGAATTATTTTTGTCCCTGCAGATCTAACATGTTAGTGAACATGTTAAAAACTGTTCACCAGTTTTAAAACTGTAGTCTTAAAGATGAGAATAAAACTGTGAGAAGTGGAATCCAAGTGTGATATTGTGTAACGTTTTCCTAGAATTCCCACTTTGTGAACCAGGTTAAAAATAAGAATTCACTAAAATTGGTTTCCTCATTCTATCACACATATGACAGAATCTCAGTATTATCCAGCTTGGCTAAAGATGCACTCAGCTTGTATCTTCAACCTTGTCATCTTAAAAAACTTACAATAAGAATAAAAAAAAACCCAAACCAAAACACCAGAAAACAATTTTCCATATAAAGTCAAAAATCTAAACCTATGACTAAAGAGCCATAAAAGGCTATTTTTTCACTTCTCAATGGAACTATAAAGAATTATGTTTTCAATGCCACAAACATATCTTTTATGCTACAGTTTAAGCCAGTATTTTGGGAGATTTACAAGCCTTTACAGTTCTTAATCTGAATTCTGAAAGAGTATGAATGCTAAAAAATACTTTGGACAGTGAAGTTGCTTTTTACATGAAGGTCTTTAACAAAACGCTTCACTTTATATGGTACCTTAAAGTGCAGAAGAAAGATAGAATTTGGGATCTCTTAAGCAGGCATTTCACCATCAATGTGCTTGGGGTTTTTTCTGCCTGTTCAACTTGCACAATTTTGTTGCTGCAGTGATACAGAGGCTTAAAATTTTCAGTTCCCTGATCTCCCTTTTGGGAAAAACATTATAACTAAAATTTCTCTAGTGGCACACAGAATCTTGATGGCAATTAAAAACATGACTCATGTTGGTTAATTTTCTTGTCAATGGTTTGAACAGTTAAATATTTAATGCTGTTTAGCAAAGACCAGGTATTTTAAAAGGATTATTTTTGAGGGGAAGCAAAGTTCCTTAAATGCCAAGTCAAATTTCAAACTCAGTATAGCCTGGAATAAATACACCTATATCTTTGTATTGTATTGAAATAAAAGATGCTCTGTGTGGTACAATAATCTTAGATTTTCAGCTAATAATTGACAGCTATGCTAACATTTTCCAAGTTACTGGGAACCTTCAATCCTAAGAGGAGTTGCCAAAACAATTATGTGCTTATCTCTTTGGATACAATACACTTTGATCTGTACTATTTAATTAACAACTCAGAAATATCAACAGAAGTTTGTAGAAAGGCAAAACCTATTTGTATCATAAGAGATTGGATACAGAAATTGTAATTGCTTGGTGATGTGGAATAAGTCAAAATCCATTCTTTTGAATAAGCAGAACTGGACACAGCAAAGGCACAAGATAGGTAGACCTCTAGAGGGTCAAGGGAAAATCAAGAGAAACTATGAGGATAAAAATTCCAGTGAGGTACAAATGTGTAACACAAAAGGAGAACAAGCAGAGAAACAAAACCAGAACTCTGCCCCAAAGACTAATACTACATAAGAAATGCTCCCTTAATTAATGATGCTCCCTTAATTAATGATGCTCCCTTAATTAATGATGCTCTGAAGTTTAGTCTCTGGCTCTGTAACTAAGTCAGGAAAGTTGCCATCAGCCTCTTTCAAAACTAAGGACAGTATCTAATTTCTCTAGGCTGAAGTAGCTGCATGCATCTTCTGGAAATCCAGGTTTCTGAAAGGGTCGTTTTTAAGGTATTTATCGACCTCACTTTGTTTTTGGAAGGCTGACCAGATAAGATTTAGAGAGATCAGTGATATTAAAAATCCAAGTCTGATGATTTTCTGTTCAGTTTATTAATGTCTATGGCCCATAAGACTGTTTCACTCCAACACAGACTGAAAATTAAACAGCTGCAAAAATTGTATTTATGCATCAAAAAGGAGCCTTATTCCTCCAGTTAAAAGAAACATGGAGCTTAAACATAAGGTATTGCAAAAAGCTTACTACAGTCAGAAATATTACAAAGACAATTCCTAATTCAACCTTTTACTGGAATGCTCATCCTTTTTGGTTCCAAGAGGTGCAAAAAGAAGTGTAACCTTCTTCTACTAGAATACACATTTCCTATCAGGAAACCTCCTTCCTTTGATTTTAAATGTTTGAACTCAGGGAAAATGGATGAACTTCAACATCTACTGTAAAGCCACTTCAGCTTTATCTTTTCTGGTTCCCATTACTGATGAGGACTCTCTCAGCTGTCTGATTCTGGTGAGCACGCAATGGAATCCACGGTTCAAAACAAAGGACATATTCCAACATTTAGAGACCAGCCTCACTTCAGCCTCAGTCTGCATTACTTAAACCACACTGAGAGGGAAGCCTGTTCTAGGTAGGGAGGGCACAATTACACCACCCTTCATTGTTCTAAGGTCCCCATGTCAGGAGCTTCACCATGAACATCTTCAGTGATACTAAAAGGTGCCCAGGAAGCTTCAGCAAGACTTGAGTGCCTCCTCCACCTGCCACTGCAACTCTACAACCCCCATGTCATAACATCCTGAGTGTTCCTAACATGAACTTTGGAATCCTAAGTAGCCAGAGACCTGCTTAGGTTTCAACAGCGGACTCATACCTTTTCCACATATTTTAGGCTGAATTACAAGGTAAACTCCCACTATGAAACGCAAAATTCTGCTGTTACCAAGAATTACTGGCACAACCTGAAGTCGTAAAAATTATGTTTATTTGGAACAGCTTAAAATGACTGTAGTTGAAAAAAATTAAGATGAAGACTAAAGAAAAGCTGTATGATGGATTGGAGTGTCATCATCAGTGGTCATGTAAAAATACCCATTCAGCATGCAAACACAGACACTGCATCCCACCAGTGCCTTGCCACTGAAAGCTCTAAAAAGAAATGCAAAATAGTTCCCCTGAAATTCAATCAAGCTGTACAGCTGCAGGGTTGATAAATTTTAGTTAAGCCTCAAGTGCCATGCTGTCTGCCCATTCTTCATTTTTTTCCTTCCCTCACCTTTCTGTTTCTTACTGTAAGAAGTAGTGGAGAATACAAAATCCAGGACAACTTTTTAGTAATCTTTCAAGATCCCAGGTTAGCAAGGCTGAATCGAGATCCTTTACTCTCCCTCATCCTGTGTATGTTGAAACACCACATGGAATTGGAGCAATAAAAATTTAATTGCTCTTAATGTTTTTCCTTACTGGAAAATCGACTTTGTGCTGCATTTGCTTCTCATTCCTGCTTTCAACTCCTGACAGAATTGGACTTTTGAGTGATAAACTATTAATCCAAGCTGTGTGAAGAAATCCATCCTTGATCCTTTCAACCACTTGAGGGCAGCAAACTCTAACTCTTTAAAAAACACTTGTACCATAAACATACATCCAGGTTTGGAGTGAAGTTACAGCATTCAAGCAGTGCCAGCATTTAAAGGCAGCAAAAATACAACTGGTTAAGCTGCTGATTAATAATCCATCAATGTATTTCACTCTTTCACTCATTAATGCAATGCAGGCACAATCCTGGGAGATAATTTGAAAGGAATCACAGAAGAAGTCCAAAGAAGAGAAATTCAAATCTTACTAACTGGACCATGTCAGCCATCTAATTGATATATTCTGAAAGCTAATAAAACACAAATATCTGATTAATAACCAGACAACTAGTAAACAGGAAGCAAAACATCTCCAACTATTTTAGAATGAGAAAATAAATGAACATTCTTAGGCTTTGAAGATTTTTAACACTGTTTTAAAATAACTGAATTCATGGGTCTGATACTGCATTTGTAACTGTAATAAAAGTATGATGCATCACTGGCAACTAAAACATAATTACACTTGAAATTCCATTTCTTGATGTAAATCTGCTTATAACATTTCCCCCATACAGGCTTCCAATTGACAAAATGCAGTAATCCAGATATTAACATAAATCATAGGAGTTCTGCCACATTTAAAGAGATCGTGGGCAAAGTTTTCAGGCATGAGCGCAGAAGTTACGTGGATCCAGCTTTCCTTCACTCAGCAAGAATGGAACACTGCCCTCATCTTTTGATTCAATTCCATCAGCCACATGCATTAACAGTGTGACACTACTGTGCTGGGAAAGTCATCAAATCCTACAATTAGTTCTGCAAACAGGACTGATCTTACAGACAAAATGGAAGGCCAGGCCCCATCCATCCCACTCCAATATTAAAGTTCATGTAAATGAAAATAAACCACACAATGTTTGCTCATGGTTTACAAAATGGATCCAAACTATCTTTCAGTAAGTTATTAAAAGGCATTATCCCTGACTGGGGGGAAGAAACCATGCCACAAAATAAAACATGTTACACAAAATAAAAACCCATGTCTCAGGAAACCATTAATTTTTCATGGGAATCAAAGACAATTACAACTGATTGATGAACTCATCAAATATTAACATGGAGGATGAAAGGTAATAAAAGTGCAGGAGACTTGTGCATATTCAATACACACTGGACACTCCCATATCAATATTGCATAGCCCTGTCTGCCAGCACTAATTAAAGCTGGAGCCCAGCACAGCTGTAGTGTTTGTCTGAAATTATTAAAGTGAGCACTGTCTAGCTCTCTTGTCATTGCTTAATACTGGAAATTACTGTGCCATTAATTTAAGATTAGTAATGCAATGTGATGCTGTTGGGGAGAAAAACATCCATGTATACTTGAAATCTACAGCAAATGTTATCTTTCACCACTGACTTAATTTGATGCACTCTACAATTACAAAATTATCCATCAAGGCAACTGACACTGAAAGGGAAATATATCTCAACCTCCTTAGGATGGTCTTAACATCAGCACTGCAGTGATCAAAATCAAGAACAATTTATAAAAATGCTAAATACAGACATTTCCTACTCTAGAACAACTGAAAACAGTATGAGTTTTAGAAGTACCACTTCTGTAAGAGTGACATATGGAGATGACGAAGGCTTTGTCTGTCTCAAACAATGTGATAATGATATGGGACATTTGAACAAAGTTCAGTCATCTAAAACATTACTATGGATTTCCAACAGCAACAATTTCAGTTCCGACTGCTCACTCATTTTCTGTAAAAAATGCCTGTAAAATTTTTGAAGAGCATCAATACAACCACAAAAATACTGGAGACAAGAGTGAAGAATTCCCTGTGAAAGGAACATCTGTAGTCAGAAAGTGGGAAGGCTGCCCCTTTCCTGAGCAAGGGGGAGCTCAGAAAAGCAGTCAGCTTGAGACAAGGTATGTGAGAGAGCACTTAAGAAGCAGAACACTTCCAAATGACAGCCATGGTTTACTGCAGCCCAGGAAGAGCCCAAGAAAAGACATATTCTAATTAACAGACAATAGTTTGCAATCCTGCAAAATGTTCTCCTGGTTGAATCTGAAGAAAAAGGAGTTGGAAGAGAATATAATTTTAAGGTCATTTACTTTAAAATATGACAGAGAGCACATTTAGAGACTCCACACACAACTGCTTACCCAGGATTCATGGTACAGAACTGTGAGAAGGTGCATGCTATAATCATAGTTCTGTCTTCTTAGGGGACACCTGGAAATGCAGAAACATTTGTCTGAACAAAAGGTTAAAACCTACCATTAAATTTCTACTGTGTAATGTTGGGAATCTTAGGAAATGAGTGGTTGATTCCTGTGTACTTCTCAATTACACACAACCAAGAATAATACCATGGAGGCTTGAGAAAAAAGAACACAGGAAAATGGGCAGCTGCAAGGCAGCAGGAAAATATACAATATCCAAGAATTTTCAAATCTTCTGGAGACATTAGAAACTTCTTTGCACCCTGTGCCGAAGTGGAATCCAACATACATAAAAAACTCTCCTAAAACCTGTTTTTAACAGTTAGTAACAGGAGTAGTGTTATTGAAGTCCCACATTAGCCTTAAAATATAATAATTCACCAAGACAATAACTGGTATTACTAGAAGACACCCAGCCCTTTCTCTGCTGTGGGCACTGCTACAATATTTTTGTTTCCTTCTGACAGCTCACCTGTCTGTTGTAATTGTGAGCACATCTGTCTCCTGACAGTACCGCCCTCCCACGAGCTTAATGAGTTTTTTCTTTGCATGGTCATCCAAATTCAGGTTAGAAAGTTTAACCTTCAAGAAAAGGAGAAAACAACTTTAATGGCTTGGAAAATCCAAACTCTGAACTCTGAAGTACTTGAGACAGGCAGATCTTCTATCAAGGAGAGCTATTCAGGATGCATTTGCAGAATTTCTTTGGATTGTATCACGTTGATGTCTTAACATAAGGCAAGAATAATGTGAGTATTCAAACAATATACACTTGCATAGTATCCCCACAATGCCTTACAAGTCCCAGGGCCAGTGAATATGAATGGACAGATTAGGTCAGGAACACCCAGATATACTCATTTGTGTGTGATTTTGAATTCCCTCTATTTCTCTCATTTCCTTACAGAAGATACACTTGCATGTTTGGAAAAGAAAGCCAAGCATTTAGGGGTTTGAAACAAAGGCTGTTTACCAAAACTACTACTTACTCTTAAGGTCACCACTCTTGCTTTGGGATTCCTAATAGAAGTCCCTGAAGAAACGTAATCTACTGTTTCAATTTCAATGGGAAAATGCTGTTCACATTTCTCATCACTGTCCAGAGCACTTGGCCATTCAGTGCAGAAATCTGTACAATAAAGAGTAAACACTTTGAGTATATACCTATCTGGTACATTTGGCTGCAGTTTTTTTTCTTTCAAATGTATTGCAATGTATGTTTTTAAAAGTACTAGTCCTAGAAACCACACTCATTTAGGTAACAGCAGTGTTTCTGCTAGACTTGCTCCTGTATTACCATGTCTCTCTCTGAACTGGCTTCCCCACAACAGGATACAGTTCTGCAGATGCAGTCTCACAACTGCCAAATAGGCTCATAGAATGGTTTGGGTTGGAAGTGACCCTCCTGCTATGGGGATTTTTTACTAGATCCAGCTGCTCAAAGCCCTGTCCAACCTGAGCTTGAACACTTCCAGGATGGGGTATTCACAGCTTCTCTGGGCAAGCTCTTCCAGTCTCTCACCACCCTCATCACAAAAAAGGCTTCCTTTGCCTGAGCTCCTCATCAGGTTCCCCTTACAGGCTTGCTGGGTGGAAGGATGCTCCTGGTGTCCAGTAGATCCTGTATCTCCCCAGCAGACCCTGCTCTCACAGAGGGTCTCATATTAATAGATCTTTGGTCATTAAATGCAGCCCATAATGGCTACTGATTGAAGCCTGGTTCAATCAGAGTTCTCTGAGAACTGAGTCACGTTCATCACTCACCTTCTGTAAAGCACTGAACTATCAACTCATCAGTTCAAGCAAGGTCTCGTGCAAAAGTAACATTTCAGTCTTACTCTTGTGCTGACAACCTCCTGAGACTTATCTGCTACTACCTGGATGACTCCTGGCAGCAGCAGGAAATCAAACAGTACCAGCCACAGCCAACTGAATAGTCAGCTCCACAAGTGTACTATGTCTCACCTCCATCATACAGTTAGATCTTGCTTTGTCTGAAAACTTCCAGAGATGGATTAAAAAGAAAAAAAACAACCACCTAAATAAACAAAAAAATAAAAGAAACATCATACCCCATCTCACCTTTAAGAGCTGCACAGTGCTTCTTAATTGCAGGAGGAGTAAGATGCAAAAAATTGGGGATCTGAAACAGACACATTAAGAGTTACCAAAATAATAGCTTTTTGTCTGATCAGAAGTAAATGGGCATTACTGAAATCTAATTACACTTCTCACATTTGCTAAGGCAGTATAACATGCTTAAGGAAATATTCATTTAAGCAGACTCTCCTCAAGTCTGATTAAGGGAAAGACTTAACTCTGTAACAAAATTCACAGGCATGATTATCCTAAAAAGTCTCCTGATATCATTCACTTGTTAATTAACTATATATTTGTTACCACTTAGAAATTCAAGAGGATCATGTGATTTAATAGCAGAAAGCAGTCTCCAAGACAAATATTGCAACGAAAACAGTGCAGCCTTAGTGAACAGTGACTTTAAAAGTGACCCCCAGTCATGGCACATGTTTTACCTTGATAAGCTCTAGGTTGCCTTCTTTTGGTGGAGGCACTCCTCTCTTCACTGGGTAACCCATTCGGATTGGGAGAGGCACAGAGGCAGGCTTGAAGGCAGCTGCTGTTGGGTACACACTGCTCCAGTCCTGATCCACAGCCATCCGCTCCGTCCTGGGAGGTGCAGCCTGATCAAGGGAAATGGGGACAGGTGGAACGGAAGATACACAGGATATAAGACAAGGCAGGATCAACACATCAAATAATGATTTCAAGAACCAATTCCCACAGCTGGACATTTCAAGATACCTTTACAGACAAAGTTAGGGCTGATTTGTAGACGAATTTTTAGCAGAGAGCCTCTCCCATCTTAGCTGCCAGGCCTTTCCCAATCTTCCACTGCATTTGATGGCAGAGATGCTTAGGAAGAGGAACTTGGCATCTTCCTGCCTTGGGATAAATCACGAGGGGAAATCAAACCAGTACAGAATTGCAAACTATATTTTCTAAAGGGCCTGAACATGTGGTAGTAAACAAGACAATGAGTTTTAGAAGTCTGGAACTCTGTAGGTGTGGAACAGTTCATAATTAATAATGCTGAAATTTCATGCCACAGAAATTCCAGTGTAGGGACAATGTATCAGTACATTGCAGAAACAGCTTATGCCCTCCAAAAACTGACCATCATTTCAGTCAAAGGCTCTTAGAAAAAGAAAAGCTTTATGCCAGAAAGCAAGCACCACAAATCCTGTAAACTCAGTCTGAAAACAACATTGACATGTCTGGGTTATTGGAAATGCAACTTTAAGTTACTTTTCAGACCTGCACTACATGGTGTCAGTGCAAGCTAACCATCAGCTTAATGTTATATTTTTGATTTTTGATAACATAGACTGAAAAGGTTACAGAAGGCAGGTACTGGCCTGGAATGGTCCAAGGGGATTGTTTCACCAGGATTTGACTGCAGAAGGGGCTGCTGGGCAAACTGACACAACACACAGCTTAGAAAATTCTCCCAAACACATGAGCTACCTATAAATTTCAGTACTTACTGATCTTACAAACTGTGGTGTCCTGCCTCTTCTCTTTACTGAACCTGAAAGAAGGAAAATCAAAAGAGATTAACAAAAACATATTTTTAAAATAAATTGTTGTAAAGTTTTGGGAGCAAAAAAACGTAGCATAATTTTTTTTTTTTGGTGACAATATCCAGTAATACTCCCCAATCTTTACATGAAAGAAGAGGAAGATCACATACTTAAAACTGAAGATTACCAATTAATTTTGTAAAATATAAGATAAAAAAAGAACTTGGAGGACAAAAATGAGGGACACTTTTGTCTTCATTCCTATGCTCCCTTTCCTCTTTCCCACACAGCAGTCACAAATGACTCTCCACCAGCAGCACAAGATGGATAAACTTAAAGAGTTTCTGTTTCCAAAAGGAGAGTGCCATGGCTCCATCCTTTCCTTCTGACAGCACAGCTTCACAGCCTCTTCTGTGCCACTCTGCAGCCCAACTGCATGAACAGTTTGGATATTGGATTGTTTCTCTTGTAGAACTGGGGGTGGGGAACACCTTGATCCTGCTCACTGGGCAGTTCCAGAGGAAATGGACCGGGAAGTGAAAGAGTTTAATCCATTTCAGGTCTGGGCTTCTCCTGGCTCTACTTTATAGCTCACTGATTTCACCTGGAGCTGTGGTGAGGGATCCCTAGAGTTGCATTAAGTCACCAAATACCACTGGATTTTCAAACTAAACACTGATCTTTGCATACCTTTCTATCTTCATTTCCTCCTCAAACTCTAAAACACTTCCAAACCCCACTGTCCAAAAAATACACCAGACTATAACGTGGCCTCACACATACGAAGGTGAACCTGATGACATTTACTTTCAAGAGTCTGGTTTGAACTCAAAAGTTTCATCAATTGTACATATTTAGCATAAATCAATGACTGAGATTTAAGAAGGGATATTTGGGTTCCTTTTTATATCATTCATATGTCTTAGAACGCTACCCCATAAAAACTTGCAAATTTCACATGTTATTTGTTTCCCTTAGCTGAAAACTTTATGTCTCTTCAACCTTTCCTTGCTATTAAAATCTTAAACCGAACGATACATCTGTTCAGGGCTCTCCAACAGATAATATTCAGCATTTCTTTAACCCTTGACCTAACTTTTTTGTGGTGCTTTCACATATAGCCACACGTCACAACAACCTTACTATTTTTATTATAAACATCTGTAATTTCAGGCCAGGACAGGACACCTTCAGCTACAGCGTCACCGGACATCACTCTGAGGCGCCTTCAGCGACCTGGCGTGCTCCAGATGCCCACCGGGAAAAGGCCCGGAAAACCCAGACCCACCGCTCCCATTGGCATTGGCCAGGCACGACACCAAAGGCTTCCCAGGAGTACACACAGCGGTAAAATTCCCCTTGGGAACAACCTAACACAGGCACCGCTCCGCTGCAGCCCTGCCTGCCGTGCATCCCGCCATGCCGGCGGGGCAGCCGGACCGTCCCGGGTACCCCGCGCTCA
>VZRH01004251.1:263092-283883 GCA_013397555.1 Urocynchramus pylzowi | reverse complement strand
GGCCCGGCCCCGCACGGGCGAACGCGGCAGCGCCGTCCTCACGGCGAGCCGCAGGGACTGCTCTGCCCCGGGAGGATCCGCAGGCGTCCTGGGCGCTGTCCCTGAGCGCTGCTGTGGAGCCCTGAGGTGCGAATTTCCCGGGTTGGAAACGTGCCCTGGCCCTGCACAGTCATTCCAACAATCCCACCCTGTGCATCCCTGAGGGCGTTGTCAAAACGCTCCCGGAGCTTCGCCAGCCTTGGGCCCGTGACCATTCCCTGGGGGGCCTGGGCAATGCCCGACACCCTCTGGGGGAAGAACCTTTTCTGATATCCAACCTAAACCTCCTCTGATACAACTTCAGGCCATTCCCCAAGTCCTGTTCCTGGTCACAGAGAGCAGAGATTGGAACTGCCCCTCTCCTTCCCCTCATGAGGAAGCAGCACATGGCCATGAGGGGCCCCCTCAGTCTCCTCCAAGTCAAGTTTTTTCCCCTCACAAGTTAAAATACAACTTCTCCCCTCAGTCTCCTTCAGTTTATTTTTGGGAGATTTACTTTAACCCCCAATAACCGAAGGGAAGGAGGACTGGTGAAAACAGCCATACAATACAGTTCAGAACAGGAGATCTAGACAGTAACTAATGAAGAAAAGTTTGTCAGTGTAGCTATAAATTGAAACATGATACCCCATAAAATTTGCTAGGATAAAACACAGTCCTGTAAAACCTGTGTATTTCTTAAAACTAGTAATCAAAACCTTCTGCTAAAAGTTTGATGGTATTAATCTTTTCTTCATGCTGTTCAGCCAGAGCTTCCTGTCTCTCACATTCACCTCTTCCCACAAGATCCTTCAATCCCCCTTTTTTTGGTGCAGAACAAATTGAATTGTGCTGGGCTACATCTGAGACACGCTAAACACCTCATCTGAATGACAATGGACTTTGACTTTTCTAGCAAATACACTGCAAAAGGGACTCAAGATTTTGACTCATATTTCATAGTGAAAGAGCTTCAAATTAAAAGTAATCTAAATAGCTGCCTGGAAAGTCCTGTATTAAAGACATGAATACGGCTCAGAGCTGGGGCTGTAGAACTCACTAAGAATGAAGTGAAATAACAGCAGGCACATAGAGAGTTTCCTCTGGAACACAGCACAGACCCTCCTTTTCAAGGGAAAGCTCCTTTCAGCTCTCCTAATGTTTTAGCCACAAAATAAATCTTGATAGGGAAACAAAACTGTTGGTAGCACAGGTGGTCCCTGTAAACTGCCCAGATTTCCAAGTCTGGTTGAAAAATATACTCACTATTTTATCCATGATGTATTTATTTTGTGTAAAATATACCAGTGTATCATCCTGAAGGACAGGAAATGTAAGAGGAGAAAAAAAATCTAAGAAAAACATGTAAACAGAAAGGACTATGTGATTTGTTTATATCTAGAAAATCAAAACATTGACAAACATCATGTGGAATCAGAACAAGGAGAATTTAATGCCTCTGAATGTTTTTCCTTACTGGAAATTTGACTTCCTGCTCCATTTGCTTCTCTTTCCTGTTTTCAAATTGGACTTTTCAGTGATAAACTAGTAATTGAATTTTCCTCTCTGCTGCAGCACAACCAACCCAGAGTCCAACATCTTGTCTCAATGGACACATTCCAGAGGAGGCATTTATATTTAGTAATATTCTACAAAATTTGGAAAGCAACACATTCCCATACATTCACCACCTGCTGGTTTTAATGGGAGGAGATCCACGGCTGTCTGAGCCGATGAGCTCTTTGCTCTTCTGGTGACACTGTGGCCAGCACTGACCTGCAATATCAGTGTTAGTGCCTCCAAGACCCCACGAATTTTAATGCTCTCTTACAGCTGTTAGGAAAATTAATCCACAAACATCAGAGGTTTATGTCCAAAAAGGAGACAGAGGAGTCCTTTTACTTTATTCATATAAAGGGAGAGGCCATGTGGCATTTCCCCTTGATCTCTTAGATTTTTGGAGGACACAGCCTCCCTTTTTATCCTAATTTCCTGTCTGCATTTCCCTTCTCTCTTTCCCCATTGGCTGAGGTACTTGAGAGATACAGACTTCCCGATATGCCTGATACCGAAGATTTCCCTCTAATGTATAACCCTGCCTTTTAATTTTTAATTCTTATGGAATTTAGGGGTTTTTCTTCCCCATTGTTTCTTTCATCTTTCAATGTCTAATTTCATTTATCAGCAAACCTAAAGTTTATTTGCAAAAGCAAGTATCTTTTTCCATTCATCAGTCAGTGGAATCCTTCCCATTGTTTCTTTTATCTCCCAGTGCTAGTTTTATCTACCAGCAGACCCATAGCTTGTTTGTAAAGAAAAATCCTCTATTCCTCTCACAGCAAAAGTTGGTGCTGATTTGTAGAGGAATTTTTAACAGAGGGCCTCTCCCATTAGACTTCAAGGCCTTTTCCAACCTTCCACTGCATTTGATTTCAGAGATGCTTAGGAAGAGGAACTTGGCATCTTCCTGCCTTGGGATAAATCAGCAGGAGGAAGAAAGGGAATAAAACCAGTATGGAATCGAAAACTCTGTTTCCTGAAGGGCTTGACTGTGGGGTTGCAGGCAAGAGAATGAGTGTTAAAGTTCTGAAATTCTGAAAGAGTGAACCAGTTCATGAAACTCCAGTTACTGAGCACTGGAGGTGAACAGGGTTTGGCTGCCCATATGCTTATCAAGGAATATGTTATTATCACGGAAAATTGTCACCCAAAGGTGACTGCCCTTCCAGAGCTGGGCAAGGCCAGTCGTGTCTGATACCATTATCAATGACTATGGCTGAGGGTGCTGAGTGCCCCATTGGGCAGCCAGCAAGTGACACCAATTTGTGCCAGCCTTGTTGATCTGCAGGAGGGTAGGAAGGCTCTGCAGAGGGACCTGGACAGGCTGCATGGGATGAGATTCAGCAAGGCGCAGTGCTAGGTCCTGCACTTGGGCCACAGCAGTTCTCAGCCTGTAGAGCTCTGTTACAAAATCGGGGGCAGAGGTTCTTGGTTGACTGTTGGTGTCAGTTGCTTCTGGCAGTCCTTCAGTTGTTCCTTGGGTCACCCATAGACTTGCAGAACCTTTGGGCTGGTCCTGCTGTGAAGGGTCAGCCTTGGTGCGGCCTGGGTGGGAGGCCCCTGACCAAGGTAAGGACATTCCCCATCTCCCTGGATTTTTTCCAGAGCACAGAGATGCTCAGCAGCTGACTGCAGCCACATGTATTGGCAGTGATGATAAGACAAGCTGAGGCTCCACTGCTGAAACTCAAAAAGCTCCCCCATCCCTCCCCCAACCTCTCATCTCATCTGTCTGAGGACACTGACCTCCCTCAGTATTTTCCTTCTGCTTCAAAGTTCAAGGTCAAGTCAAGGGTGCAGGCACCCTCTTGGTCTGCTTTTCTGACACTTCCGTGGACAGCAGGAAGTACAGCTCATTTCTGGGATCAGTGGGGCTCATTCTGCTTACTCAGTTTGCAGCTCACCTGCACTGGTGACATGGCACCTCAGTCTCCAGCTCTGAACAGGACACTCATCTTCCTGTAGACAGAAATGCCTGTGTGAAATACTCAGGCCATTCCTAAAAATCTGCAAGAAACTCAATGTTCTCTGCCATGCCACATAGTGTCGCCATATATTTCTGACCCTTTTCTCTGAAATCTATTGCTCTAAGTATGGAGACTACTTAGAGTTATCTTTTATTGATTACTTTGGATTTTTCACACAGAGATGTTCAACAAAACCTTTTCTCTCCTCTCTGTCTGCAGCCTGAGTGAAAGATGTAGCTGAGTTTTCTCACTGCATGGATAAGAACAGTGGTCCTGTTCTTCTCCTTACCTTGCTCCTGCTGCAGAACACGAGCAGCCCCAAAGCCTCCTCCCCTCCTGCTGGCTATGAGATGGCAGAACCTCCAGCCCCAGGAGCCGGCCCCAGCAGGAGCCACTCTCTGGTAGAGTATGGGCTGAGGCCAGGGGAAATCGCAGCTGCCAGCGTGGTTTGGGGAGTGCTGTGGCTGATCTCCGTCTTGGGAAACTTCCTCGTTTGCTTAGTGATCCACAGGAGCAGGAGGACACAGCCCACCACCAACTACTCTGTGGTGTCCATGGCCTGTGCCGACCTCGTGAGCAGCGTGGGGAGCGCACCCTTCCTGCTGCTGCAGCTGAGCTCTGGGCGGTGGATGCTGGGCAGTGGGGTGTGCCGGCTGGTCAGGTACATCCAGTACCTCACGCCTGGGGTCCAGATCTACGTGCTGCTCGCCATCAGCGTGGATCGATGCTACACTCTGATCTATCCCCTGAATTTCAGAGTTTCCAGGGAGAAAGCCAAGAGAATGACTCTGGTCTCCTGGCTCTGTGGTGCTCTGTTTGCATCACCGGCCTGTTTTGTCTATGGCTCCCACAGTGACCACCACTGCAACTTTTTCCTCCCCAGTTCTTGGCTAGGAGCTGCCTCTGGTGTCATCCACCTCTCAGTGCTGTTGCTTTTGATCCCATCACTCCTCATTATCCTTTGCTACCAGAAACTCTTCATCTACATTTGGAGAAGTGGCACTGAGGACACATCTGGAAGGAGGACAATGAATCTTGTCTCAAGAAGAAAAGTGAAAACTGTCAAGATGTTCTTCATCTTTGTCTTGGATTTTCTACTGTCCTGGCTGCCTTTCTTCATGGTACAGGTGTGGCACCCACAGGAAACAGACTACAGAAAGAGCTCCTTGCTTTTCCTGGCCATCACCTGGATCTCTTTTAGTTCCTCAGCCTCTAAGCCAATCCTCTTCTACATCTATAATGCAAACTTCAGAAGAGGAATGCAAGAAATTTGTTGCATGTGGAAATACCCCAGAAGCAACATCTACACCATTACAATCAGTTCCAGGACAGCTGAAAATAATCACATCATCCCAGCTGGTGGTGAGATATCCCATATATCCCAGCATCAGTCCCACCTCACCAAAGACTCCACCTGTAATACTTTTAACAGAGAAGTCAAGGAGCATGAGCTTGCCAGGCCTGGTGAGTCCAATTCCACAAATACATTTGCCAAGAGGGTTTCATTACTTTGAAAAGGAATGGATAACCTCCATGGGGGTGCTATGTTCCCCCAGAAGAAGGAGGATCTTTCACTCTTTTGAAGCAATAAATAGGCACATATTTTATACCAGCTCCTAGGTAGAAAAAAATAAATGTTCTGTATTATTTAATGGCTTGGGTTTGATGTATTTATTCTATTTTATTTGTTTTCACATTCTGCTTTGGGGAACTCCTTTCATGGAATCTACAAGAGCCCATACACTCTCTGTCTGTAGGGAGAAAAAGGAAAGAAAGAAATACTGCTTGTTACAATCCCTGTAAGGGATGGACCATAGTGTATAAATGCCTAAATCCACCCAAAACCATCTAGGCTTCCTTCCAGTATGTCCCTGGGGATATTCCTGCACTGGGCTTGTTCCTCTTGTTCAGACCCCACTGGTGTGGTGGACAGGATGGTGTTGGGTTAATGGCTTGACTGGATGCTCTGAGGGGCCTTTTCCAACCTAAACAATTCTAGGATTCTGTCTTCTCCTAGTCTTCCTATGCCTCCATTTCTCTTTGAGAATAACCTCCCCCTGGAAAAGTTGCAGCAGATTGTTTCAGCAGGGTTTGACTGCAGAAGGGGTTCCTGGACAAATTTCCAACTCACAGCTTAGAACTCCTCCTCCACACAGGCCGCTGTGGAGAAGCCTCAGGCTCTGCTATTCTGGGGCCTGTTCCAGTGTGTGGCTGTGGAGCCACAGAGCCATGATTCCATTGCATGGAGTCATGGAATATCCTGGGTTGGAAGGGAGCCCTGGCCCTGCACAGACACCCCAGAAATCCCACCCTGTGCCTGAGAGTGTCATATCAACACCCCTGGAGCACTGGCAGCCTTGGGGCCGTGGCCATTCCCTGGGGAGCCTTTCCCTGATATCCAACCTAAACGTCCCCTGACCCAGCTCCAGCCATTCCCTCAGGTCCTGTCCCTGGTCACAGAGAGCAGAGATTGGATCTGCCCCTCTGCTGTCCCTTGGGAGGAAGCTGCAGACCCTGCTGAGGGCTCCCCTTGGTCTGCTCCAAGTCAGTTTTCTCCCCTCACAACTAAGAATACAACTTCTCAGTCACTGCATGCTGTTTGTCTCCCCAAAACAGGCACAGCCTCTTTCAACAACCTCTGTAAGCAAAGCTCTGTAGATTTTTTTCAGGAAAACACAAATGGATTCATCCCTGGGAACATCTTCCCCATGGAAACAAGATGGCGACGCTGTCATGTGTAAATCTGGACTAGGTAGTGCTGCTTTTCTTAAATTTCAGCTTTTTTTCCTGTGCCTCTGGACATGTTTGTGCAGATGTTAATTGGGGTTTTTGGTAGCAATATGCTTGTGACCCTGGCTGCACCCCGGAATTCTGGTTTTAATCTGTTTGTTTCATATTATAACAGGGCTGTAGTGTATTTTACCCTTTCATTACTAACACAGCGTCTCACAACGACTTCATCTACTCTAGCACAATTATTGGTCAGAATGCATTATGAATGATGGACAGTGAGTAATTACTACTGCTGATCAAAGTATAAACTTTGCATTTACAGATTTCCATAAGATTTTTGGTAATTTTACAAATTTTGAGGTATGGAATGTCCATCTGTTGTTAACAGCTGATGGAAAAAGGACAAGGAAAGAGATGATGGAATTTTTTGTAGCAGTGTCTGATAAATGTTCAAAGCTAAGATTAATTATTTAAGTCATATAAACTTTTGTATTCTCAAAGTTAATTCTGAAATGAACATGTCCAGAGATCAAAGACAATAAGGCATCTGAGTGAGCATTTGGGCTTGAGCACCCAAAAAAAGTTGAATCTATCCTGAACCTGAAAATTGAGGATTTTATATCCTGAACTAAAAATTTAATTGTTAGCAGTAGTAAGGTGCATGGACACACCTCTAGAGGGTATACATTCTTCATGCTGTACACATGGGATATAAAATGGCACTGAATATCATACAATGTGTTCGTAAGTATCTCCAATTAAAAAAGAGTAAATATTTGCATCTTCATTTTCAGCATACGTGTCAGATGTACCCCATTGCCCTCACCATGAGGAGTCATTGTCAAGGCCAGGAGAAATGCTATGTATTTCCACACCCCTCTGCTCCTATACATCCTCAGGACAGACACTTAGCAAGTCAGTCTGTGCACCTGAATGCCAGATGGAGAGTGGTGTTAGTGCTCAGGGTGGCGAACTCTTTGGTTTACAGTGGTGCTTTATATAATTAGTGCATTTTACAAATACTCAACAATGCCTTAAGCCAGTCTTACTGAACTTCTGAAGTCCTGCTCTATATTCTCACTAGAACATTCTTACTTAGAAGCCACTCAGAATTTTATCTTATTTTCCACATTAGGGTAACTTAAGAAGAGACCTTTTGTTGTTGAAAGCATGTAGTGCCAGTCCCAGAGCAAGATCAGCTGCAGGTGTTACATGTTAGCTTGGAGTTCCTGTTTCATGACTTTAGTGTGGGTCACTTGCACATCTTGGGTTGCAGTATCAAAAGTTACTGATTTATTTTAAAATCCTCTCCAAATTTTCTTGGTTTTCTTAGAGGCTATTAAGTCACAATTATTGTTTACAAGTCAGCTTTCAGTAGAGTGATCCATGTTCAGCACACTGCTGCTTTTTGGTAAATTTTACTTCAGATGAGCATCAAATGAACATCCTCCAGCTTTGGGAAAGTGCTTTTAAAGAAAAATTTATGGGATGTTCTAGTTGTTAGAACACATAGCTCTCAAGCTCACTCACTTCTTCCACAATCCTTACTTCTAAGGCAGCTTCTTTTCTACAACAAATTTTAAACAGACCTTATCACAGACACCTTTATTTAGATTTCCTGGATTCCACCAAGCGAATCACAGTCCCAGGTTTCCAAAAGGTGGACAAAACTGAAGTGCCTCAGATGCCAAGTGTCTTTGCTGAGCTCATCATATCTAGCTGAATGTGTATTAATACATCCTGGGAAGAAGGTAGGATATGCTTCTCTGCTGGAAATGTCCTAGGTGACATTCTGAGCACCCAGAGTGGTGGGGTGGTACTCACCAGGGAACTCTCCACCCTTCCGTGTGTAGGAGAGCTAAGTCAGCCTGGCTTATTGGGATTGCTTGGAATGCAGTGGCAAGACCCTTGGCCAGCCTTTGTGCTTGTGCTCTTTAAATCTCTGCAGAATACACTAAGCCTGACTTTCTGGTCATGGTGCATGTGTGCACTGCATGTTACATGCTCTGGAATCAGAGAGGTTTAGAGCTGTCAGAGAAAGCAATAGATAACTCTCTCAAAAAAAAAAAAAAATACAGGAGATGGAAGTAAGAAATAAGAAAATATGCTCTACTTTGAATATGAGGTGAATTATTTCAGAAGAGTTACTGCCTGAGGCTCTGGCTTAGCTGAGGAAGAAGGTAAAGTGGACCTGGTACATTAAGAATTTCAAGTTCAGTTTACTGCTCTTTAATATCTGCTTGGTAATCAATTGAATGTTGTATAAAAGAGCCCACAGCTCACAGAAGAGAAGCTTTGTGGAAACTTTAGATAAAATTAATAAAATGTCTCAGTTGACTTTTTAAAACTCATACATGTAAATGTAAAAATGCCCAACTGCACTTACCCTGAAAGGATCATTGTCATCTTTTCAAACTGCCTCTTCAGTTATAACACACAGCTCCTATGTGAAGAGTCTCTCCCTGAAGCAATAGTTCTATTTTGGTCAATCTTTTCAGATATACTTGAAATAAGCACCTACTTTTCATGGTATTCTGTTACAACCCTAGAACCAATAACAGTATCAGTGCATCACTAATGATTTAAACAAACCCAATCAAACAATGCTGGGACACTTAATATAATTGAAGAAAGGAATCAAGTAACAGCTGAGGTTCACTATGCAAGAATTTATATTGCCTCTTATTATTTGAAGGTTCTCTGTGGCTCCTATCTGGTTACCTCTTCAGCAGTGACTATAGGGAACCAATTTCATGTAATAATTTTGTCTTCCTTTAATGAACATAAACATAACAACAGCTACTTTGCTCTACATGGTAGCAGTTTGTTTTAGTTCATCTGCTTTATTAATAACTGGATATTGAAAATGCTGTGGCTTTATATAAAGCTATAATATGACTTCTAATTGAATTCTGCTGGCCTGGTGAAGAGCACTTAAACTGCACGCCAAGATTGTCCAGGTGGAATAACATGAGAACAGTGAAATTTGGCTCCATCATTCTTAAAATGACTCTCATGGAATGCATTATAATTATTGTTTGATTTAGTGATTGATTTTCCATAGTGCCTCAAATGGCAAACAGGATCAGGACCCTGTGATGCTAGCATTTGTCCAATAGAAATTAGTGGTCTTGAAACTTTGCTGAACTATGGTGCAAAAGTCATGGAATTAAAACCTTTCCCAGTTCCAGCAAATGAAAACACACTTCTTTTTCAGCTCTTTTACCTGGTTCTTCAGCTTTCATCTTCTCCCTTCCTTGTCATGAGAGACAACCTAAAATAGCAATAGGATACCAAGCTAAGAGACTGAGGCACAGAGCATGTATATTCTTCATGGAAAACTGAAATGTACCCTGAAAGACTGTGGAATAATAGTTAAGCCATGGAAGTGATTTGCTTATCTGAGATTTTTCGCATACACATACACAAAAAGATAAGCTGAATACTTGACATCTTTGCTGAAATTAAAAATGCAGGGTTTTTTTAGGAAATGTGTATTGGATGGCTGTGGACTCATCAGGACTCATAAAAATGAGAGAAAAACAGGCCTCTTAGTTTCCCAGTGGTGGTGAGATGTGATTTTTGGGTGGGTGGAGGTTTGGGGCAAGGCAGGGGGTTGTTGGGCAGGGTCTCTTTGCTCTCTCCAGGGTGCTGAATCCCATGGGTACCACTGAACATCCTTTGGAAAGGGATACATCCTCAGGGTATGGTTCCAGTACACAAGCTGTTGTGCTTTGTTGGTTTTGTTTTGGGATGGTTATGGATGCCAGTTATCAGTGGGGTTTATTTTTAAAGAGCTGCCTATTTTCCTCTGTCTGCTTGGTCAAAAGTGGCTGAATAGCTTTTTAACCAACCAGTCAAAAGCAGAACTAGAGATTTTCAGAATAAAATTTAGGCCCAGGTGCTTACAAAGTTGATGAATTTTCAAGAAATGAAAGGGACAGGTGTTGTAGAAACAGGCAGACAACCCGACTTGAAAGTTGCTACAAGTTCCCCCTCTAATGATCATGTGAATTAATTGATTTTTTTTTTTATTTCCATCAGGCAGATAGAGTTTATTAGAGTCAGCATAACAATAATAGTTTAGCTCTCACTGTATGATTTAGTATAAGTTTTATATATTTATGATAATTCTAAGACCTATACATTCATGATATGCATCAAACTATGAGATTGACACTTCCTTCACATCATGGCTGTTAAGAAGTTCAGGCATTTCTTAAAGAACTTGCATCTTCTGTTCATGTTTCTAAAAAAATATTTTAGTTTTAGTTTGAACAGAGAGGAGAAAACCTTCATAAGTGCAGGAGTCAGGTTAATTTCTTACAGGCATTCTGTCATGGAAATGAGAGATTTATGGAATTCTTAGACACTATTCTGGGTCAATCAGTCAGCCTTGTAGACTAAGTTAGTACAAAAATAATGAAGCACTGCCAGCACTCATAAAAGGCAATTTGTCACATCATATCTTTCCCTGTGTGGTAAAATGCTACAATACTTTTCACTTGGCAAACTTTTGGAGAGAATGGAAGCCCAGTGTCTCAATCTGGACATGCACCATCTTTCCAATACCACAGTGTACAAGTCATGATAATCTTAGTTTACGTTCAGCATATCGTTGTGAAGGAGAATAATGGTGTTCTTGGTGCACATTAAATGGACTGCCAAGTGCTCCACAGACAACTGAACTGTGTAACGGATTGGCAAGACAAATATTGCCCCATTACAGTTCAAAAATAAAAAGTATAGGGGCTACTGTTAAGTGAACTCAGAGCTGAAGCTCCATTTCATGATTCTTAATTATCTTTGTTTACAGTCCCTTGTAAGAACCCACCAGGCTGGGAAGCTGAATCAGAGAGCAAGGGCTGGAATTTTGCTCCTTCAAAGGCGTTCTGGGTACCACCAGCTGGAGCCACACAACTCTCTGGGTTTGTGCCCCAGTGTGATCACTGTTAGGATCCCACAGCTGGCCCAGAGGGCTGTGTGGCACTCAGCAGTGCCCAGCTCCTGGCTGTCAGTGCTGGCAGTGCTGAAGCTCGCAGATCCAGAGCAGATCTTCAAGAGCACTGATGCAGAGAGCTTACGTCCAGAGAATGGAATCCGGGATGGACAGAGGGGCGCGGGAATGTTTTCCAAGTCTCATCTATGATTTACCCTTCAAGATATTTTCTAGCATTAAGGGTTCCATATTATCTGTCTCTTGCATGACTCATTAACACTCTCCTTCTAAAACACAGCCCCCAGAGGAGACGGTGATGGGTGGTGCCAGTAGTGCTGTGTTTATGTTTGTCTCAGAAGTGCCTCCTCCTCAAGAAGGAGCTCAAAAATGCATCTTAGAGCCAGACATTTTTCTGTGCCTTCCCATCCTGGCCTTCTGGTTATAAATTCCCAAGTCTAGTGCTAAATGCAGTGCTGCAGTCAGGGTGAGGAAGCTGTGCTCTCTGAGCATGGGGGTGGCACCATGCCCACCAAAATTAAACACATGAAGTGAGCCCAGCCACAGAAGTCACACTCCTGTATATACACAGTTGCAGGATGCTGTGTGCATCTATAGTTACCAGTGAACACTTCAGCATTTAGACATCCCTGAAATCATGCCTTTGATGTAATAAATTAGTGAAGTGACTAATTGCCTTTTGAGATTTTGACCCAAAGATGCAATATACTGCTTTTGGGTGTGTGTGAAGGAATGAGTTCAAGTCGTCCACCTCTCAGTCTATTAAAATCTTATCATGAAATCATCTTTTCCTCAACGAAGAAATAGGAGTCAGGTGCTCTGGTCTCATTTCTGCTGGGGTTTCAAACCTGCTGCTATTATGTTGAGTTTTTGCATTTGCAGTAAAGCTGGGTTCTACTATCCCCTCAAAGGAAATTTATTTTTAACCTTAAAATATCCATGAAAATTACTTCGTGGTTGGTTAGTTGGTTGGGGGTTTTTGTTTGGTTTGTTGGGGTTTCTTTAATGTTTTTTTCCCTCCACACTTTGGCTAGTTTTGTAGAGCTTGAGTAATTTCATTCAGGAGAGGTCAGAGGTGAGGAGAGATGGAAATTTTTTCATTTAGCAAATTACTGTCTGGAAAAGTTAATAGAGCAGAGCGTATAGAAGTATTAATTGATGCAGCAAGCATTTCAGGAAGACACAAAAACCTGGAGAAGGATTTTTGTGGCTCTTGTCAGGTATCAGTTCTCAATGACCACTCACCTGCAGTAGTGTGTGGAATAGTGTATTCAATTCTGTGCACAGGGTAAACTGAGCAACACAGCATCCAAAGAAAACGTTCTGGATGAGTTGGCTTTTAGATCAGACTGCATATATCATGTATCAAGAAAAAAGGAAGGAACTAAAAGGGTTTGGGTTTTTGTTTTGTTTTGGAGTTTTTGCAGTGGAAATATAACTAGGAAACTAAGAAATAACTTTCTGGAATAATCTGTCCAAGGAAAGAGATGCCTTAGCCCCACGAACAATTATGATAAAAAGTGAAGACTATGTGCAATGACAGCATTCCCCCCCCGATGATAATCATAGGGTGAAAGGGCTGCCTTTGTTCCATTCTCAAACTCCTGGCTCTGGAAAAGTGGGAAGCTTAAGTTTGGAATGTTGGCATTGTAGACAACAGTCTGATTTCTATTACAAGAGGGAGGAAAAGAGAGAAATAGTATTCACTTTCTCCTTCCTGATTAGAAAGGTCAACAATAAAATGGGCCGTTAGATGCTGGAATGGTTATGTTTGGGATTCTCTTCCTCCCAAATTAATACAAAAAATGACCTGGAGCTCAGAAGGGCAACAGCATGAGAGAACCCTGATTTTCCAGTACTTGATGTAACAATAAAGTGCTGCTTTTGGCTTTGTCAAAACTTTGATGGAAAAAACCCTGAGCAACTGAAGTTGCTGTTTAGGCTTTCCCAGTATGAAAGGAGGATGCAGAGTCTCCAGCTTGCCACAGGCATCACCTAATTCAGTATTTAAAGATGTGCAGAAAGGAAAGGCTGCTTTTAATGCATTGCAATTAAGTGTCTGCAGATAAGAAAAAGACTGGGAGGGAAGTTAAGCTGTTGCTTGTGATTGCTGGTTTTGACAGCGGGAAGAGACAGAAATAACTTCTCTCTGAAATCATCCAAACTATTCCCGATTCTTTCTGTGCCTTTTGCAAGGGTAGCCATATAAGGCAGCCCAAAGGGAGGGCCCCTGCCTTGCTTAGGGTGGGACTTGGGGAGCTGTGGGCAGAGCCGGGCAGCAGCTCCTCTCCTGCACCTCTCCAGGGACTCCGCAGCAGCTGCCAGGAGAGGAATGCGCCTGGAGAAAGTAGGTGCTGTCTGCCAGCTGCTTTCAGGTTTATCTGTGCCGTGTCTGTGGGATGTCGTGTTTGGATGCAGCAGCCCAGGAAAGGTGTTGCAGGCAGCTGTGCTTGCAGCTCAGCCTTGTCCAGGCAGCCTCATCACCCCAGAGTGAAAGGATGTTCTTAGAGGTGCTTCTCAGGGACCTACTACAGGCTGACTGGGATGAAGGGCTTCGTGCTTTAATGTTTGCACCCTCCAGCTGTTCATTAAGAGAACTGCTGAGGGAAGGATGTATTTCTCTCTTTGTTCTAGGACTGATGTGGAAATGTGAACTGATGCTCACCTTTCCAGGAGCAGTGTTCAGAAATGAGCCCTCTGTAGGAAAGTCATGTTAAAATGTATACATGTATACAAAGCTCATTTAAATAACTTTGTGGAATAACTTGGAGGGCTCTGTTCAGATGTACTGCACTGGGAGTTCATCCACTACACATGAGGAGCTTTAAGCAACAGCAAAAAATAGGCTTAATTTTAAAAAGGTGTGTGTGTGTGTGAAGGCTGAAATAGCCTCAGTAGAATATTTTAGAGAGAAAAAGTAAGTCTGAATGTGGGTTGTAAGAAATAAGGCAGTTAAAAAACAGATGTCCACTCTCAGTCTTGCAGAATTATTAATATTGCTGCTAAGAAATTGCTGCTCTGTATTAGCAGCAATTTAATTCTGCTTCATGAAATGCATATTGATCTAGAAGAACCCTATTGTCTTTTCTATTTTGTCTAGGTACTTGTTTGAGAGTAGCAAAATTAGCTGCAAACATGAAAGGGCTTGAAGAAAATTGAGGATCAGGCCAGGAGTCTTTGATTTTTTTCCCTTGTAGCAATATTAACCTCCCAGTATCAGTTATCATTAATGTCATCCTCCTTTTTACACTTGAGAAAAGTTGTTCCAGAGTACTGTGGTCTGCAAGATTGGGTCCCATGAGGTGACTGAAATAATTTCTTTAAGTCTTAAATTCTTCCTGTAATATTGATGCTCTAGATAAGTTCTCCTGAGGTATAGGTGTTGAAGTTCAAAGCCTCATTCAGGTGTGTTTTGGGCAACACTTAATTTCTAATCAGGGCACTTCAAGATCTGCTCAGCTTAGAGTAATCTGGTAGGATCAGCTCTCTCTGCTGCTGCAAAAGTGTTGCACTGTTTAAATAGTTCTAGGCTTTCTTCTTAACAATGTAGTTTTGAATTAATTTTCCTTCCTTCCTCCAGAAGTCTCAGCCTCTTTCCTTTCACAGACCCTTGTTCCTTTTGTTGTTACTGTCTCATAGGTTTTTCTGACTTGATTTCAGAGGATGTGAGTGACAGCAGGTGACAGGCTGGCAGCTTGCACTTGTGTCACAGAAGCTCCATGATAACAGCACAAAGTCATCTTGCCAGCTTCTGGAAAACCTTAGGCATGGAAGACATCCAAGCCCTCCTTTGTGATTTTAAATATTGATCAGAGACAGCAATACCTGGGTGCTGCTGCGGGATGTCCTGTAGTGGTGCAGAAATTGCTGCATACCTGCTGTGTAACCACCGTGGGCGGGATCAAGGCTCCTCTCTCCAGCTGCACTAGGAGTGGAAATAGCAAATCTGCAGTGTTGTTGGAAGTCAGGGGGAACCTCAGCACCATGCAGTATTCTCCGGTGGCACTGAATCCAGAGCCCTCTATGGATAAGGGTCCTGGAATTTCCTGGAGCCCTGGGGAAGGCACAAAGGCTGCAGCCTGCTCGGACAGTGGAGCTGGCAGGGCCCGGACCACGGAGTGCTTCCAGAGCCAATATCTGACCAAAACCAGCACCCAGGGACAGGTCTACAACTTCCTGGAGAGGCCCAGTGGGTGGAAGTGTTTTATCTATCATTTTGCTGTGTAAGTACCTACATTTTCACATGATCTTTGGTGTAAGAAAAATCTGAAACTGCCCATTTAATCAGCCAGGAATCAGTACTTGATCTTCTGTGCTCAAAACCTGTTCCATGAATAATCTTCTCAAGACAGTGGAAAAGCCAGTTCTTCAAAGAATCAGCCACTGTATCCATTATCATTTCCAGAGAAGACTTTTTATTCTTCAAACGATCTTTGTTTTCAAGGATGTACATGTATATTTGGTATTTCTGAGGGCAAGTCCTCTGTGCTTCTGGCAGTTCTGATTGCTGATTGAGCTGCTTTACACTGTTCCAGCTTCAGACACTGCAGTTTTTAGCAGGAGATGTGACAGGTCAGCTGTGATCAGACACATTCTGCTCTTTTAAGTTTGTTTTGCTCATGTTAAAGAGCCAAAACAAGTAATTTGTTAGACAAACATATAACATTACTAATTTGAATTGATTTATAGTCGTAAACATGAAATGAGTACAAACTTAGCAAAATGTTTTTCATTATACCATGTATGTAGTACATGCAATGAGGCAATTAAGGCTTCTATTTACCCTTGTAAAGCAGTGGTTGATATATTAATCCAGCTGCTACTGTTTTCTTTGGTTGCTTATGGTATCTATCAAGCTTAAAAAGACCTCAATTACTGTTCTGAATGCTGCTCAACAGAAAGATAATTTGTCATCTTAGCTGTAGAAAGGGTCCAGCTGTGCTCTCACTGAGACCAGAGCAAGTTTTACTGGCCAGCTGAGCCAAAAGGCCTTGCTTTTATTATAAAATTAGCATATTTCCTAAAGAAATGCAAAGTGTTGAAATTACTCTGTCTGAGATAAACTATGGCCTGATAGCATTTTGGGGAAAAAAAACATTATCGGTGGCTGCCGTCAGGAAATGCTCAGAGAAATATATGGTAATTCTAGGGATGAACCCTAATGCTTCTATTCAGCATAAAATATATAGGCTCATTAATTCTTGCTTCCTTTCCCCCCTCAACATCATATACATATTTTTGAAAGGATTTTTTGATTAATGAAATTTCTCCAAGCAAAAAGATAAAGCCTTTTTCAAGAACTGTGCTTATAGCATGCTTTATTCCTAAGGACTAAAAAGATGTGATTTGTGTAGATTTAAATATATGAATAGTCATGATTTAAGCCTATTTGAGACTACTAATCTTGTTGAAATTCATTTGTTTCATCATCTGTGTTGCTTTTATCCCCAGCTGAGGTTGACCTTTAATATGAACTTTTTTTATTCTGAAATGGGCATTAAAATAAAATAAAAAAATCTATAGGACCCCTCAGTACTGGAAAATTGGAGAAAATACTGGTAATACTAACAGCAACATTTTTTTAAGGATTCCTACCATTTACATGAAAGAATATGTAAATTGAGTGCTCTTAAAAATTATTTGTCTTTGAGGCTGCTAGAAAGGAAACATTTGAATCAGCTTTTGGCAAGAATTTTGTCTCAAGGATATTTTTTGCTAATAATTATCCCAGTAACTATATGATGTGTTCATTTAAATAACAAGTTTCTGTTTTGGAAAGAGCATGCCTTATAAGATTATATATCATTACAGCAAAACACTGTTAAAAAATAAACTACTAATCTAAAACACACTTGATTTTATAATTAGAACAACCTGTAATTTATTTTTAAACAGCTTCCCGTGTTTTATGTGTGGGTTTGGAGGTAACTTAAGTGCAGCTGATTGATGCTGATGACTATTTTCCTAACAAATCCAAACTTTCAATACACAATATACATGGCTGATATTTGTGTAGCCTGGAGGAGCTGGATGTGGTCTGTCCCTTCTGTCCTTCATGTGCCATAAGATCACACAACTCATGTACAAACTTAGGGGAGCTTTCTGTCCAAGAGGGATTGGAGTCTGTTCTGATCTGGAGTCAGTTCCACTAGAAAGAGCCTGACTTTTCAAAACCAGGCAAGGTGAGGGAACAGCAAGTGCTCCAGGAGGTGACCTCTTCTCATTCTGAAATTACCAAGATAGTCACCAATAACACTTGTAGAAAGTTTCTTTTAAGTGAATAAGCTCAGGGTTCTTATGGAACTTTGTAATAGTGTTAGAAAAGGGAATTATTTTTGCCTAATTAAATCTAGAATTTGTATTATTTTAGTGGAGTTATTGGAGTTTTAGTGGAGGTTGAAATTATGGTTTCAAAACAAAAGGGTGAGTGGGTTTACTTTAGAATCCCTCCTACTGGTCTTGAAAACCTTCTCATTTGGATACTTTCCTGGTTTAGGACTGTGAAATACTTCATTTCCAAAAAGCCCAGTAGAGTAGAGGATCTCACTTAGCAGGAGCTGAGGGCTTGAGAAGCAGCTGTTCCATGAACTGACAATGATCCAGACCAAGCAATTCCTGTGGCTGTGTAAGAGCCTTGGGGTGCTGTTAGAGCCCCGCTATTTGCTGTGAGGTTCTCAGTGCAGAATAAGCAGCATGTGTCTGGCTTGGATTAATTTCTAAACTCAGCTATACACTTGCTTTAATCACATCCAAATGTCAGGTATTAGGGTATAACCCTCATATTTTGTCTCTTGAAAGAAAAATACAACATGTATTGGTGATGAATTATTTATGGCAGTGACCTTACTTGGCAAACCTACAGGTTTAATTCATTTTATTGCACGTGGAGTCTTACTTATGTGATGGATATATTTCTGAAGCCTACATCCATTTAGTGATACTGGAATGGCTCCACTGTAGGCTGAAATGTTGTGTCCACCTGGCTGGCTGTCACTTGTCACTGTTCTGTGAGCCACAGAGACCACCTTGTGTCAGCCCAAGGTGATGTCGCAGTGCAAGTTCCAGGCAGGAAACCCCTGAGTGTGCCCACGATCCATAGTATTTTCCCCCTCAGTTACACCCTGCTCACTGCAGTCCAACCCCATTTTTGTATCTTTTCCATTTCTCTGGAGCATGCAGGGACTGCTAATTTTGGTCTTTTGTGCTGCTCTTGCCTGGGTAGATGAATTTTTCAGTTAAAAAGCCAGAGACTTAGAGGAAACCTGGGTTCCTTTGGACTAAGAAGTGAGGGAGCAGGACAACTGACTAACCCTGAGTGTGGTGAAAGAGGGAGAAAGGAGAACCTGGGACTGAGACACTGAGGTCCACGTTGGTTTGTGGTGGAAGCTGAGACTGGTGCCAGTGATGCTGAAACTGGAGGAAAACAATACAAGAGCAAAGTAGCTCAAGAACAAAGAGAATCTGACTTAAGCAGGAGGCACAAAGGAGAGAGGAAAAACAGGTTATGGAGACAGAAAGCTGGATACAGGCAGAAAGGGGACAGCTGAAAATGGTCAAGAAGCTGAGAGAGCCACTGGGAGGAAGAGGGATAGGACATGGCATCTGGGAGCTAGGGAAAGCAGGAGTGTAGAATTCATGATGGGACAAGGAACCTTTCACTCACAGGCAACTAATTTAAATCTTTTCCAAGTCAGTAGTTCAATAGAAGAAGCAGCAGTGATGGCTGTGGGGAGATACAAAAAGGGCTGTTGGTCCCAGTCCAGTTCTTAGCAAATGGATGTCACATCATCCCTGGAGTCAGCACAGCTGGAAGGGCTGCTGTCAGGCACTGGAGGAACCACAGGCTGGCTGGGAGTGGAGGCAAGTCCAAGGCAAGATGGAGGTCCAGGACAGGGACTCTTAACTGTGTTCTCAGGCCTGCCATTTTCATGCTGTGTAACACTGCAAAAGCTTAAGTGAGAACTTGCAGCTGTTCACTTTGTGCTGGTTTGGCCACTTGTTAAATGACTGTTAGACCTTGCTCTCATTCGAAAGATAGACCAGCCTTTATATCCCATAGCCTCCTTTGGGATGAGGTGAGCTGATCTAACAGCTCATTGCTAACAAGCCAGCAACAGTTCTGCTTCCCTTGTCCACCTCCAGCACTCAGCTTGCTCCTGCCAGCTGTAGTTGTGCTTTGATAGTTAAACTTGAAGTTACACTTGGATAGCCAGTTCAACTTCTGACACCAGCAGAAGCCTACCCCAGTGGGAAAGAGTGTATGGTCTTCAGTCAGGTTAGTTCTGCACATGAAGCATCTTGAAACACTGCCCCACTCTTGTTTTCTCAGTGGATCAAAATAACTTGTTGAATTTCATATAAAATTGTGTACAATAATTGCAAAGTAATGTGGGTGATGGGCGTGGGGGAACTAACATGGGGATGCCATGGGAAAGTACTATTCTTTAGTTTGGATTGGGCTGTTATAAGTTAGACCAAGTTGTTCTGGTAGTTTTCCATAATAATTTACCACTGTTACACCCCTTTTCTAGAATCTTCTCTGTTCCTCGATTTCCCACTGGCTGTCGCCTCTGGAGCCACTCCCCTCTCTTTCCCCATGGGACAGTTTCCCATCACTCCATCTTTACCACTCCCCCTGCACCTTTCCCATTGGACCTTTTATATTGTAATCCCGCCTACCTCTGTTCACATATATATTTTGGACCCTCCCTCAACTGTCGGACTTCTTTCCCTGGTGCCCTTCTGCTCAGTTGTGTTCCTATCCCTCCGAACCACGATTTTCCTTTAGTTTCATCTCCTTCAATAAACTGGCTGGAATTATCCGGGATTGAGTCACCTCCTTCTACCCTGGTGAGCGAAGACCATCTATCCGGGACTGGGCGGAAGGTGGGCTGAGGGGTAGCGCTGCTGGGCAAGGGCACACTCTTCGCCCCTCTGGCGTCCCGCCAGCACCGGCCCAGGGTTTTCCCTCCCTCCCACGGAGAAGAGAACCGCTTCCCCGCCGCAAAGTAACATTGCAAATCATCTGGCAAGTACTGCAGACCATCTGGTTTGACTGCAAAACATTTCATCAATGCAGAGTTTGAGTAGCCATAAAGTCTGCCTTGAGATTTCTGGGGAAACAACTCCTCCAAATGGTGGCTTAGAGAGGGTAATGGCTGTTGCTCCAAAATATTCCTATGGGATGCTGCCTGTCTCTGGCATTTGTGTGGTAGACAGGGAAAATGTCTTCCCTAGAGTATGGTTTCCCAAGAGCTGGCATGGTGGTTTACCACTGCCAAAGGTCTTGGTGCCCTTCTGTCACCTTCTCTTCTGGACACACATTTCTTCTGCACAACTCATGTTTCTTCTGGCAGTCACTGGAGCCCTCCTACACTTCATCAGCTCCCTGAAATGGCAGGAATCTAGATCAGCAGGAAATGAGGAGCTTTTGGGACCTTAAGGAGTTGCAGCATGTCAGCAAGTGGTCTAATGGGGCCTGCAGCCAGCGCTAACACAGTTGGCCAAGACTGGAATGAAATGAGGCAAAATTCTTTCTTTTACTTTTTTTTTTTTT
>VZRH01004251.1:241970-263061 GCA_013397555.1 Urocynchramus pylzowi | reverse complement strand
TTTTTTTTTTTTTTCTTCCCACCTGAGAGCTGTGGTGTGGGCTCAGTTTTGTATGAACGCATGGCCTAGGTTTACTTTGTTACCCTTCTCCTCCTCCAGACAGACTCCCACAGCTCCTTCAAGGAGAAGAACATGTGCACGCACACACACACACATTTACCTGTTCCTGGCAGCTTGTTGAAAAAAAAACTCCACTGAACAGTTACTGCTGAATAATTAAAAGTGCATGATCTTTACAAAAATGTGGACAACGTCAATAACACCACGGACTTAAAACTTCATGAGGAAAGTACAAAAAGATCAAAAAACATGTTTATAAAAGGGGGGTGCTAGCCAGCAGAGGGTTTTTTCCTTTAGAAAAGATTCTGTGAACCAATGTCTGTGTCACTGTGAGTAATACATAAACAAGTGAATTCAGATTATTTGGACAAATTAAAAATTGCAATATTCTATTATTGTTTCTCCTCAGACTTTGCTTTCTCAGGTTTTTTTACTTCCTCCAACTTCATGTAAGAAATGCTAGTCATGTGCTGTTAATGAAATTGGAGAGGTTCAGAGCCACCATTCTGGCTGATATTCCATTTTTGTTTGGCGTAAAACTGTTGCTGATGTAAAGAACTTTAAAAGGCAAAAAATGTAAGGGTGTAGTGGTTCCATTTAATGGGGCACTTGCCTGCATATATTTTGATTCTTTGAGTTTAGCAGCTCTTTAGTGAACTGAAATAAGTTAGCACAGTGTTCTCCAGCTTCTGTTTTTATCTGGAAATGAAGCATATAACCCATTATTTATAACTGTTTATCTCAAAGGGACTGTCAAATTCCCATTTCTGTCCTTTCCACAATTATCTCTAGAATGCAAGCAGATATTTTGCTTTTTCCAATGATGTGATTGTAATATGACCAACACAAGCAACAACTAAAGTTCAGAGTAATTATAAGCACATGGCTGCTTTTGAGATTCTGGCTTTGACCTTGATGTCACAGCTTAATTCTGGACATGGTGTACTTTTATAAGAGTAAGGCCTATTATTATTATTATTATTATTACTCATTACTTAGTGTGTTTAGGGTGTTTCTTGCCAGCATAGCAGTTACTTATTTGGAATTTTATATAGAAATATCACTGGCAAAGTTTTCAGTTTAGAACTACAATGGCTACTTTTCATCTGTGTACTGAGAGGTACTAAGCAAATGTCTCTGATCACAAGCTTCAGGTACCAAAAGAGGAGCAGTATTGAAGGGAAGAAACTCAAGAACTCCTTATTCATTAAAGTGGGATGTTCCTCTTACTGCTTAGAGTTGCATGTTCAGCTGGATGAGATGGTGGAATGGCTGAAGTTGCTAATGAAGGCACACTGATATTAAAGAAAATTGTCATTAGGGTTCTGTAAAGTTCCAGGATTTGGTTGTTCTAAAAATACATGAGGGTAGTTATTAATTTTAACCTCTCTTCCTAAGGAAATGAGGTTTCTGCAACCACACTATCTGAGCATGTCTGTCTGAAAGGGCTTTACCAAAAACCTTTGCGCCAGCTGGCGAGTTCCAGCTAACATGGGCAGGGGATGAGACATGTCAGAGATACTGTGCTTCTTCTCATTTGGTTAAAACAGACATTTGTCTAGAGGAGAGAGAAATTAATATCCCCAAGATGAGAACACTTCACTTTGAGGTCCTGTAGATTGTTTGGCACCAAGGAGTCTTTTCAGGAGAGAGATGTTAGGAAAGCTTCTAAGGAAGAATTGGATCTGGGAGTACTTTGTGTTAGGCATCGTCACCTAACCACAGGGCACAAAGCCACAGGATGAGTAAGTTCTATTTTCATTTTTTGAAATATTAATGACTTTTTCCATCATTTCTGTAAGAAATTCAATCCATCTTATTCTAGAAACTCAATTTTGTAATAATCTGAGCAATTAATATACATTAACATTTGCCCCCACAGGCTGATGTTGTTTCTGTAGTGAAAACAAATCCTGTAGCCTGACATTGCTATGGTGCTGTTGATGGAATTTGGTTATGCTTTTGTGGTAAAAAAACCCCTCTGTTCTTACAGAAACCACCAAATAAAAAGATATTCCTTGGTGTTAATGTTGCATTTGCTCATGAACTTGAGGACTCCACACGGTACCAAATTCAAGAAGAAAAGTGATGATCAAGCTGGCATTAACTCAGCAGATGTATTTTCACAGCATCATTATATACATTTGTTCTCTCCCTTTTCTTCGTCCGAATCCAAGAGACATTATTTAATGTGAGTACTATGTGGAAGCTGGTGTTGAATTTTGAATGGTGGTTGGAATTTCCTGTTCCCTTGGAGGCGTGTCCTAAATCACACACCAAAACAGTCAAGGTTGGTGATAAAAGTATCAGAATCATCAACACTGAAGTCATGATGACAGGCTGGTTTTGTCACTGTTTAAAGATCTGATTATTTCTCTTCTAGAAAGTCTTAGCTGTAGAATAAGAATGGAAGATTGCAAGACATGCAAAGATAAAAACAAGAGAAACACAGAAGCACAGATGTCAGTGGAAGATATGGGCACTCAGTGGAATCAAGGAGCTTAAGTCCCAGGAAAGGCAGGGCATTAAATAAAAGGTTTCAGTAAGATCAGTGCTCCTGGTGATTGTAAGAGATGCATGAATGCAATTTGTCTGTTCTGAAATACTGCCAGATAAACCCGTAGAAAAAGCAAAATCCAAATCTTAGTGCTCTTCAAAGAACAGCAAGTAAGTTAGGCTGTCAAATGTTTGGAATGTGAAGTGCTCATTACTAATGGGAGCTATGGATGTTTTATAAATAACATCCAACAGCTTAGGTCAGTAGATCCAGAAAGTTGGTTTCATGTGGGAGATTTTTTTTATAGGATGTGTGGCTCATGCTGTGGTTTGAACAGCATTGGTTTTAGCTGTTGATCCAGCCCCGTTTGTGATGAATTCTGTATATGCAGGTAATTTCACTATTTGTAAATGAAATTTTAAATTCCCTTGGTGTTGTAGAAATATTGACTTAATATTTCTGATAGGAGCCAGGAGGGCAACTTCATGTTACATGCAATGGTGCTATTGGGCATTTCTGGGTGCAACTCAGAAGAGACAGCTGAAAACAGATATCCTCAGTATATCCATGCAATAGGTGGGATTTTCCTTTGGTTGAGGGCTTCAAAGATCTGAAAAGATTTTATTCTGGGGTAGAAAAAAAATCAGATATGGCCAAATTCTCTGCTAGTCATGCTCCCTGTTAGTAGAGTCCAAAGCTAGGCAGGTTTTCATTAAAATATGTCTGGTCTCCTTCTCCACTTCTGCTGAAACCAACACATTACCAGACTATTTCTAATTTTTACAGATTGGTATTTTCAGCAGAAAAGTTGTCCCTTTACCAAAATTTCCAACCAACTCTAATTTGTGTATGATCGCATATGGATATGCACAAGACCTTTCAAAGACACATCAAACCTCAGGAGCCTGGAAACAGATTTATGAGAGAACTGAGGGACATCAAAACTTGCCCACAAAGGCATGGGGACAACCTTTTCTTCATGACCTAGAAACTCCTTTGGATAACAAAAATATGTAAGAACTAGGAGTGAGGTTTTATTCAGACCAGCAGGAATGTTCTTCAGAGGCACATGGCTATTCAACATGAGACAGTAGAATCCCATTTAGAAGAAAGTGTTTCATTCACTCAGGAATGAGAGCGTGCACTTTTAGAGAATGAAAAAAGAAAAAATGCTCTCCTTAGTTTTGCTGCCACAATATGACCAGCTAAAATAGAAAGCTGCCCATGCCGCTGGAGCCCCTCAAAGAGCTTTCTGTTTGCTAAACTCATGTATTGTCCCTAAGAACAGGCTGACTTAGAGCTTTTGGTCTCATTTAGACAACTTGGTAGTCTGTCATCCAGAAAAAAGCAGAAACTCCAATGGGTGTAGTTGCACGTAGATTTAATTGGACGTATTAGCCTAAATTCAGTCAATTTTTCTTTTAAGTCCAGCTGAAGGAACTGCATTTCTTCTCCCCTACTGTGATAGTAGGCTGGAACAATTTGATTTAGTTTCTTAGACTCATGGGACTGTTTGGGTTGGAAGCGTCAGACCATTGAATTCCACCCCCTGCCATGGGCAGGGACACCTTCCACTAAAGCAGGCTGCTCAAAGATTCTGGAGGAAGTAGCAGATAGGATAAAGGATTATCTAAGGAATCTATGAGGCAGGGTTTCCATATGCTTTCAACTGGAACATGTAGAAGCCATTTGTAGTTACCTACCTGGAGGGCTTTCACAGAATGAAGAGAGGCACAGTAGCTCAGTTTTGAGGAAGGAACAGGACACATCTGGTTGTGTTAAAATTATCAGCAGCCCACGGTCCAGGACTCTCAGTTCTACAGAGCATGGGGTTTGAAAGCTTTTCCATAACAATTTTTGCTGATTTGCTTTCATTATAGAGCTCATATTTTTCTAAAAGTATTTTTTTTTCTCTAAACAAAACTTTGAAGAGTCAACAAAGATTGGTAAAGCCCTGAAGGCCACAAAGCTACTGTTTTGTACTTGGTTGCCACGGGATATAGCTCTGTCTGTGAATTTACGAGTTTGTCCCCTCCCCACCCATCCCTTTTTTGTTGTCCAAGAGATAACATTCCCACAAGCATCTGGTATATCAGCACTTCATGTATACTTATCTGCAGGAGATAAACACAAAGCCTGACATGCACAGCTTTTGCTAGAAATGGAATTATTTGCTGCAAAACTTAAAAGGAATGTCCTGGTTTAGGGCAAATTTGTGGGAAGAACCCCAAAGGGGCCCCTCCAGAAAAACAAACCCACACTGCTCCTCCCCCCAACTGGTTCAGGAAAAAAATTTCCTCAGAGAGAGAGAGATGGAAAGAACCTGTTTATTCTCAGGCATGCCACTCCCCAGCACACAGAATGAACAATACCGGATGACAAAATTTGTTCACTGCTCTGAAAAGATCACAAACTCCGAGAGTCTCTCCAGTTGATGGTTGCTGTTTCAATCCCTCCGGCGCTGGGAAAGGTGGACCCCCTGGCAGGCTGCAAGGTGTTCTGGATGTCTCCTTGGGTCCTGGCCTGGAACAGGTTCAGAAGGCTGCACGGGAAAGAAAAAAGGGGGACAATCCAGAGAAAATTTGGACTGTACAGCTAAACTAGCTAGCAGGCAAAAGCAAAGCAGCAAAGCAAGAAGCAAAGCAAGGCGGAAAGTAAAAAGGAAAAACAAAGCAGCACTAATATACTGCACTGTCTGTCCTGCCGACTGTGGGGGAGTGAGCAAGGTGATAACCAACCGAAAATTCACTGTTCAGGGCCAGTTTTGGAGGCACAGAGTACAACATCCAGTACACACAGAACAGACGACTGGGGATACAAGCATCATACCATCACCCTATGACTACTTCTCCTTTAAGAACTTCCATTAGGCTTGTCTTCCATGGAAAATAAGTTTGTTACAGCATGACCTTTGAAAGGTTCACCCTGGAGAAAGTGCTTGACATCATTTTCCTCTCAGTGTTAAGTTAACCTCCTAGTTCCCAGTGTTTGTAGGCTTCATTGAAGTGTGCTCATGGTCAATAAATCTATTAAACAGAATTTGTCCTTGGCTACACCAGCAACAGTTTCCAGTTTGCACCAGCAAACTGGTTTCCAGTTGCACCAGCTACTCTCCAAAAGGAAGCAATGTTTAGGAGGACCAGGACATAAAGAAGCACTAATTTGCAGCCTTTAATAGGACTGCCTCTTTAATCTGGTTAACACATGGGACAGATTTAAGGATGATGGTCTAAAAGCATTGATGAGAAAGCAGTAGTATTTTTGTGTATACCTGAGGCTTGATGAACTGAGGAGAAGTCAAGAAATACTAAAATTTTGTTTACATTAACAAGATGTCTCTTGGGAAAGCATGACATTTCATCTTCTGTAAGTGTGAACGGTGTTATGTGAGAATCTGAAACCAAAGTGGGGGGTTCTCAAATACTTCTCTTTCCTTGTATATGTAAAATATTTTTTTTCTCCTCAAAGAGAAAATGAGGAAGAGCCTGCAAATAGGTGATTTGGAATAAATTTCCATCTTCAGAAAAAAAAATAAGTTGGAAAAGAAAGCCAGGTGTTTTGAGAGGAAATACTTCACTATTTTTTGTAGCTCCATGGCAGAAAAGGGAAAAAAATACTTGCGAAAGTAATAGCTCATCTTGTGGCTCAACATCCTTGAGAATTACAGAAAGCATGAAAGAGAACAAACTACTAGAAAGGAGAATCTCAGTTCCTTTAGGATAGGAAAGAGTAGACCAGCTCTACTAGTTGGTAATTATTTATATCTCTGACTTATTAACTTTCTGCCTTTAGGAACTGAACAGCTGGCAGTGGGTGAAACTGTTCTCTGTGGATGCAAATAACTGCCTGCAGGCAAGTAAACAATCACACCCTGTTTTCTCACCCTTACCTCAGAGAACTGTCCTTTGCAGGAGAGAGTATTGATAGCAGGGGCAACATGAGGAAGCCAGACTGGAGCTGGTGGGGAAAGGGAAATTGCCATATGACAAGCTCTAAGTAGCTTCACCCCAAGCCAGCAATATGAAACACACACCCATCCACTTGCCTTACCTATAGGTATCCCAGAAATCCAATCAGAAATATTTAGGGAGACCCAGGATCTGTTTGGCACTTGCTGATGAGTTAACACTGGTAGACTTTGCCATTGCCTTTGAGGGACAGCTTGTTCCTCAAACCAACACCTGCAGTGACACCCTGAGACAAACCCAGAGGTATTCAGGGAGGAGCCTTGCCGAGGGTTTGCCTGTGGCACCATGCATCCAGCCCTTTACAGGGAATTTGGCACTCACCCAAGCATTTTTCTCCAGTGTGTTTAGATTGGTTAGAGCTATGTTTAGCATTCCAGCAGCTGTTAGGAGCAGTCCAGGAGGAGCTTTTCTGATTGCCAGAGAGGCAGCGAGGTGTAGCTTGTTGGATTCTGCAGATCAGCTGGCAGTTAATTGAGCTGTTTATCTTTAAGTGTGGAGTCATTAAAGCTAACCTGCATTGTGGTGTGTGGCCCAGTGACAGTGACTCAAAGGAAGCTGTGAAGGCAGAATGCTGGCTCAATGACTGCTGGCCCAGTCATATCAGAGGGGGAAGAAGATGCTGCTCCACTGTGCTATAGAAAAGTGCAAAAGGACTGTTGATTTCTCTGGGAGTGGATTTACTTGGGGTGCAGGGAGGACTTGACCTTTGTTTCCACTACTTGTCTGCAGCCCTTTTGTCATACCTCAGATACCACTCACCAAACTTCACCCGCGGCTTCTTTCCAGCAGCCTGTGGTAAGCACTGAGCATAAACTGCTGCAAGTACACACAGGGACATCACCAGCTGTGGCTAAACCCTGGCTGTGGGGCTGCTGTGTAAACCAGGGGTCCTGAATGGCACCTCAGGGCTCTCCAGCCCTGTCCTGCCTCCCCCTCCAGACATTCAAAGCCAAGGGGAAGGCAGTCCCAGCTTCTTCACACTGAGGGTGTGTCCATCCATAAACTGCTACCTGGGTTGGGTGATCATGTACTGTGTGATCACTGCCTGGATGAGAACCATTTTGGCCTTGTATTTGGTTTTGTATCTACCTTGACACACTCCTTATTTTTACCTTCTTAAGTCTATCTAACTCTGGCTGAGAATACCAGAAACTGTCCCTCATCTGTCTCAAATGCAGTTTCTCAGCAATTCCAGTAAAGGATAGGCAAATCTACTTCCATATTGGTTCCAAAGTATTAGTTATGTTCTTCCATTCCCTCTCACTTCAGCAGGTTGCTGTGTCCCCATGGAGATGACAGCCTGCCCACAGCAGGATTTTCTTTTTGTTTTGGGGTGTTCTTTTAATGTTTGGGGTCTTTTTTTTTTTTGGTTGGTTGATTGGGGGTTTTGTGTGGTTCATTTTGTTTTGTTCTTTTGTGGTGGTTGTTGTTCCTGATGCCCTTGCTAAATCATCAATCTGTGCTTGTCTTTGACTTTGTCCCCACTGCAACTGAATTTGTACTCAGCTCATGTGAGCTGCCTTTGCTATTCATTGGGAAGGAGTGACACTCACTGGCCAGAGGATATAGTGCCATAAATTAAGTGAATTTAAGGGGTCCTTTGAATGGTGATTTAGAAATGGAAAAAAAAACCAAAAATGAGAATCTCAATACATAAAACCAGGAGAGAAGCAACAATAAGCTCAAAGTTACAAGACCTGCAGGCTTTGTTGGCAGTTTGAGGTCCCTTAGTAAAAAAGAGGCGCCAATTGTCCTCCCTTTTACATCCTTATGCACCTACAGCTTGTGTCTGTAGAATTTTTTTCTCAATATTTTTTGTAAATCTCTTTTTAATTGCTTTTTCTGAAGCCTAAAAGGAGATACGGTTGAAGATGTAGTGATAATATCTACGGGGTATGTAACAATACCAGGTTTTCTCCTTACTTCTCTTGGAGTGGAAAATGTGTAAAGTACACTGTCATCCTCAAGGTCTTGGTAGAAAATATTTAGAATGTGGATTCTCCATGGATTTTTGTGTATTACTAGTGAGTGCAGTAAAAGAAGTTAAAAGTATTTTGAAAGGATATAATTGAAATGGCAGGGATTTGGAAGAAATTAGCAGTCTGTACTCAGTGGAAGTGACTGTCTTTGTACATCTCTGTTGGAGTTGTTTGATTTGCTGGTTTCAGGGACAAGCCAAATTAAAATTTTCCCTTGACCATTAACTGAAGGATAGTCTGAGCTGCAGGAGAGTTCTGTGGGCCTTCAACACAGTCCTGATGTGTGGCTAAGTCTATTCACCTTTTTGTGTCTTTCTCCATTTGCCCATTACTGGGATTGCTGATTGGTAGTAAAAGGTATCTGGATAAAAAACTCCCTGATGGAGCACAGCATCCAATGGAGTGGGGTACTCAGGTCTGATCTTGCATTAAATGTATAAGAAAAAGAGATTCGTATGACCCTCCTTACCTTACTTTTACATGGAAGGCAGTGCTGCTGTGTTAAGAAGAGGCTAAAGTTCTGCAGTTTTCCAAGCCTAGACTCTTCTAGTGTTGGACACTGGCAATGCCCTTGTGCTTTGAACGCCTTATTAACCTGTTCTTTTCCATTTGCCAAAGGCTGGCTTGTGTTTCAATATCTGTCCTCAAGGCTTTGCTCTGATTTCCTTTTTGGAGCATCACTTTCCAGGAGTGCTGGGTTCTGTCCCCTCTGCTGGTTTATCTTTTGGGCAGTGCAGCAGCTCATTGAAGCAATAAATTGGTTTTATTATGCCTTGGACAAATCTCTGTACCCCTCATAACACAGCACTGTTTTCAGAGATAAATATTTGGGGATGAGAATGAAGCTGGTGAATAATATGTCTGGCAACTTGTGCATGTTGAAGCAAAAGGAGTAGCAGGACTGAGTGAAGGGTTGTGGAACTCATAAACCATGACAGCGTGGCTGAGATCTGTCCTGAGCTAAAGGTGCCGTTACCCTTGGCTAAGATGTATTATCTGGATCCCTCTTCTCTTGTATTGTGGATCAGGATAGGTAAATATTGAAGAAATGCAAACTTGATTCAGAGGCAATTGCACACGTAGAGCTCTATCCGCTACTTACGAAATCCATTTATTAATGGTGGCCCTAATCTTCTCAAATCTTTGCTTGTGGCTGAATAGTGTCAGAGTCCTTCCAGAGCCAGATGACAGGAAGCAGGACCTTTTTTTTTTTTTTTTTTATAACTTCAAATCCAGTTTTAGGCTTGAAGAGGTCAGTTGTCGTCTACGTGGCAGCTGAGAAACAACTATCTCTCCTTGCCTGTGTTAGCGCATACTGGCAATTTCCTTGCAGTGTGTGAATGACCAATCACAACCAAACATACCAAAGAATTGTTTCCAGTGTTCATTATCGCCTGTTCAGTGTTCCTGGGTTTCCTAAGGCAGGCTAAAACTCTGAGGCACTCTAAAAAGAGAAAGTGGAGAGCTGAAGGGCTCCATAGATATCAACATTGTCTCATTTTTCCCTGGTTCTACTTGTGGTTTGAACGTGCTGCATAAAGAATATTGGCTAAGCCTACCCTCCGAGGTAATGAGGCAAACACATTTTGGGGGTTTTCCATATCCAAGTAGTTCTTTGCAGTAGATTTTCTATCCTGTATCTGTGTTGTGAGAACTTTGTCTCTCTAGATATATAGATATATATACATATGAAATGCATCTGTGAGTAAATAAGTGGAACAGGCTGCCCAGGGAAGTGGTGGAATCACCATCCTTGGAAATATTTGAAAAATGTGTAGACGGGGCACTCAGGGTTTTTGTGGCAGACCTGGGATTGTTGGATTGATGCTTTGACTCAATGATCTTTGAGGCTTTTTCCAAGCTAAATGATTATGGGATTCTGTATCATGTGCTCCTTTATATTTCTGTGTATACATGACTGCTGAGCCCCCAGTCTTAGGTGGAAAAGCTCCTGGAAAGGCCGAAAGCACAATGTGGGCTGTGAGAAGAGAGAGAAAAGCAAGAGTGAGAAACAACCTCTGAGCACCAAGTTAAGAGAAGCAGGAGAAGGGGGACAAGGTGCTGCAGGTGCTAGAGCAGAAATTCCCTGCAGCCCCTGGGGAAGGTTTATCCTGAAGGAGTGCAGCTTGTGGAAGGGCCCCACAATGCAGCAGGGGAGCAGTGTGAGGAGAAGGAGGAGGGAGAAGGGGCAGAGACAAAATGTTGTAGTCTGACCACAACCCTGCATTCCCTACCCTTCTTTGCTGCTTGGGCATGCGTGACGGAGGGAGGCACAGGAGCTGGGAATTAGGGACTCGAGTTGAGCCTGGGAAAGGGAGGTCAGGGGGACATGTTTTCGTCTTCTTCCCCATGCTTTGTGTAGGACTTGAGGTTTGTTCCTGTCAAATTTTAGGAGATGCCTGTATGTCTGTTCTGTAGGCTGTGCAGGCACCACTAACCAAGGGCTCTGCCTTCCAGCTTACTGACCAAACTCCTGGGCTTGTGTCAGCTGTGGACTTGATGAGGTGCATTTCATCTCTTCTTCTGGAACACTGATAAAAGTGTCCGCTGGGGAAAGACCATGGATAAATTCCAAAGGAATTCATCTTGTCACTGGTCTCTAGGCTGTACAAGAGTTTTTCCCCCTTCCTGATAAGCTTTTCCACCTGTAATTTTCATGTAAAAGTTACCAAAACCCACTGAGTGTAGTTTGTTCTTTGTTAAGTTGTACAGCAATCAATGAAACATGAACATTCACTATGACAACTTTCCCTGAGAAATATACTCGATAATGGGAGCTTTACCTATTGATTTACTGTGTTCAGCCTTCCTGTCATTTTTATTCCATGTTTCTGAAAGGTGAATGAATGCACAATGATGATACTCATTTGAGGAGGAAGAATTGACTGATTAAACATAAAGTATTTGTGATAAAAGTTATGTGAATGAGAGAGAGAAAAAACTAGATCTAGATTTACAGTTCAACTTGACAAGTCACTAAACACTGTTTTCTTTTTACAGATTTCTCCTGGTGCTGTTTTTTTTTAATATTCAGTGTACTGTCTACTATAGAGCACTATTCTGAGTTTGCCATTGGAACCCTTTTCTGGATGGTAAGTGAACTCTTTTGGGAAAGGGCTGATCAGTTTGACTAAACCTGAATTGCTTTCGGTGAAGAGGGGAGATAACTGTTAAAAATTGTCATGCAGAGCATGCTAGCAGGATATTTAAACGAGTGCCTGCTTTCATTAAAGAAAGGTCACAGTTTAATGGGGATAATTATTTTCTAGATCCTTGAACTATGAAGACACTTGTTAGATTACCAGTTTGTATGAACTTGCTTTTCCCTAAGTATATATATTTTTAGTGGACAACTGGTGTTCATCAGTCTTAGGCAGCATGGAACAGCATATTCTATAGGAATGAATTTTTAAAGTGTGTATTTTCTAAGTCTTATGGTAAAAATTTGGCCAGAACATTGCTTTTCAAGTGTTTTCTGTCAGCCTGGTTTGCTAGTCGACAGAACAGGAAGGAAGAGCTCCTATCACACTGCTGTCACCAGTGATTTGGATTTGAAGTTGGTGCTTGCTTGGTGGGAATCAAAAGTACAAATAACTTGCATGAGGACACTAGACAATGTTCCTCCTCTGCTCCCCCTGCCTCTATTCACCTTTAGGAGGTGAAAAATGGAGATTAAACATCCTTGATAAAAATGGAGTAAATAACTTTCAAACGGTTCCTTGCAATATCCGTATTTCAGCCACTCAAATCCTCTTATCTCAGTATGTGATGATCTCAGTATTCTTATTGTAGTTTCCTTTTGCCAAATGGTGAATTTTAATGTGATAGAATTTGGTTTTCTATCTGGTTTGAAAATAAAAATCAGTTACTTCTTTGTCTTCCTATGGCTTAGGCTACATTAGCATGTGCAGCTTTTGCATGCAGTTGACTGGGCCATTGTTAGATCCCAAAGTTATTCTGAGGTCTTGATTAAAGTTAATCCTGTAGCAACTGTTGCTTGGCCTTTAAGCCATAATTCAGTGTCAAGCAAAGGGCAGTGTTCTGACAATCATGTGTGGTCCTCTCCTGCTCCCTGAGATGTGGTGATTGCAGGTCAGTACAGGCACTTCTGGGAGCAGTGATCCTGGCTCAGCTGATTGTTTCTGTGCAGATGGAATGTGTGTCCAGACATATTTTTGGACAAAGAGTAACGAGATGGAGACAGATGTGTGGCTATCAGAGTTCCCACATAGCACTGCCATGCTATGAATCATGCCAAATGAATCAGTCAATGGAACAATTTCTTGGCCTCCTTGTGTCAGAGCCTTACCCTGGAGGATGCCTCTCTGGAGTTTTTCCTCCTGCTGTTTCCTTAGTTCCTTCTTAGAAATGGCCAGTGCACAGGGTAGCTGTTCTGCTGGCTACTGTAGAATCACTTGCCTAGAACACATTTGTCTTAAAACTTGGTTTGGTCTGAAATAAATTCGCTTCAATTACAGAAGATTGTTTTTAGAGCTAATCAAATCAGTTCTTTTTCATAGAGTTGGGAGACTTTTTGTTGTCAGGAGTGAAATGGTTGGACTCCTGCTTGGAGCACATCTTCCCACCTTTACCTGAAGGAATTTCCAACTGGCTGTCCCATTTGAGCCAGGAAAGTGTTCACCCCACAGAAGTGTGGAGATTGCTGTTCTCTTTACTCCTGGGAGGATCATTACTCTGATCTACTTCATACCACAGCTGACTGTTCATAAAACCAGAGCTTTATCTCTCCAAGTGCATTCTGCCTGTTCTCTTGAAACTGGGGACAGAGGACACTGCCAGTGTGGTGAGAATCAAAACTGGGCCAAAGCATTGACTGGATCAAGTTCAAAGTGAAATTGGTTTGTTTCTCTCCTGAGTAAAGGACCCTGTAATTCTTTATATAGCTCTCAGCAGCAAATAAATACTGGCATGTGATGCTAATGGTATTTCCCCACTTGTGAGAAAACTGCTTTTCATTATATTTAGGTAGATTAACACTTGAAGGATCAATATCAAAAATGTCCTGTTGCAGGTTGCTAAGGCCTGACAAGGGATAGTACTTGAAGATATGGAAATGTTTTTGTATTTTCACAGGGAGGGTAAGGTGGTGTGCCAAATACAATTTTGTATAATATGAGTCACTGGAGTAGAGATGAGACATTGGTAACAGATGTAGCTCTAGATGTGTCCTAAGACACCAGAGCCTGGTGTTTCAAAGATGTCATTGTGTTAATGTTCTTAAGACATCTGGATGGTCTAAGACAATTGCTTGTCAGGTGTGAAACTGATTCAGACAAGCTCTGTGAATATACCAAGGAGGGAATATCAGAGTGTTTGTAGCTAGACTAGAAAAAGGGGACTGAAGAAGCAGTTGCTGGAACTAAGAGTAAAAAAAGCCCCAAGTGTTTACTCTCCTCCCATTTCCTAAGCACAGGTTCTCATGTCTCTGACAATTCAAGTGAATTCTGGAGGAAAGGAATGTGAATTTTAGCCCTCTGTTTCAGTGTGAAGGCCAGTCTCTTGTCTTTGAGATGACTGAGAGCATTGCATAGCCACAGGTTCAGGTACAGGCTGATGCTGGGCCTCCCCTCTGCCATAGATGTTTTATTTGATGTTCTTGCTTGGGCTCAAAGGAGACGTCTGTTCTTTGTACTGATAAACAGAAGACAACATGTAAATCTCCATCTGATCCTCACTGTGGTAAAATCAGTTTACTTCCATGATAGTAGAAGACTGGTGAAATTGCTTGTCTTGAACTTGAAATGTTGTTGTTTGAAGGATGTTTTTGTTCTCATGCTACAAATATCTTGTGTGTTCCCTGTCGCTCTTGTGAGAGTTCTTCCCAGCTCTGTCTGACATACTCCAATTTATTTTTTTCATATATACACATTGTATGAGATTTGTTAATTCCTGGCTGGGTTTCTTTAACTCTTCTGAGTATGTAGTAGCAAGCATTTAAGGGGAGTGACAGTGGCATTGGCACAATGGCTTGTATTGGTAAACACCAACAGAATAGGTAATGAAGAACGCAGCTCTTTCTGAATCTTTTATACTTGCAGAGAGAAGCCCAGAGTTTCCAATCCTGTTAAAAATAGATCACAATCACCGTGTGCATGCTATTTAACAATGTAAAAAGCTTAAATGCATGTACCATTGGTTTTTGTTCAGATTGTGTCTGTAGTGTGGTATGAAAATGAATCTGTAGCTTCCCCAGCCTTGCTTGGTCATGTATCTGTATCAGAGGAAGATTTCTCACTTGTCCATCCAGCAGTACTTAGGATCTGATGCATTAAAAATTTCTCGTACAGTGTGTGTGGAAACAAGTGCAGTGCAACAAGGCAGAGTTGTGAATGAAGTATTTGCAACACTCAAGAGGATCCTGAGATATAGCTGAGTTTCATTCCCAGTTGCCCCAGGTTTAGGTAACATTTTATCCTCCCATTTTATCTCAAGTTCTAATTCTCTAATAATAATCTATCAGTTACAATTTTATGTGGTTCTATGATTATTCTGTTGAAAAAGTGTTTCTAAAAATTGCCAAACCCTCTTGATTAGGGTTTTGACTCTACAGCAAAAGGCTGTAATGTTTTCGTGAAGAGCTAGTAGTTTGTGTGTCAGTTTTGATTTGTAAATGGCATCTAGATATTTTAGGATATGGAATGAAAACATAAACTATAAAATGGGACAGATGTCTGTCCTTTGAGGATTAATCTTTTTTCATGGTTAGTGGTCATATATTTTTCTACCAGGAGAGGTCACCATGGTAGTTTCTAAAAGACCGATTTTTATTTTTATTTAATTGCAAAAAACCTTGCAAAAAGAGAGCTTCTTAGCTTGTGGGACAACTTTCACTAACTGTGCCAGTCTAAAAACAACAGCAAAATATAATTTTCATCATACACACAATGTTTTTACACACTGTGAGTAACAGCACAATAAACATTATACAATTTGTATAATGATAGTGTTACAGGAGTAAGGGAAAAGTTTTATCTGATTTAGTATTTTGACATTAATTACTTGTTAAATTTAAGAATACCAAGTGTATTATTACCTTGGAGAAAATAGACTGGTTTTGCTATAAATCATATTGATTCAACTGATGAGTTCAGGCCCTGTGGTACCTCCCTTTTGGAGACAGACTTATATGCATCTGCTTTCCTATGAAAAAGGAAAATAGAAGACACAATATACAGAAGAATTTACTTTCTTTGCTGGAAAAAGCACTGGCATTTCTCCCAAACACATGAACATCTGTAGTTCACAGCACTGCAGCACCAGAGGGTACACAATTCCCCCAAAGACTCTCTTTTCAGAGTCCTCACTTGTTGCCTCTATTGTCAGTCCTTACTGCCCTCTTGATTGCTGGAAATTCTCATGTAGTGACTACATTTGGCATGGATTAGCACTCCTGTGCTTGCAAATTTTGTTGGAGAAAAGGCTGAGATGTGAAGTCAGAAGTTCTCACACCAGCTGGTGCTCAAGTTTTTTGGGCCAGAGACTCACCTTGTGGCTGTGTTTAGGAGGATGATCTTGTGGAAGAGCTTTTGGCTGCACATGGGTCCGTGACTGTCCCAAAGTCACTGCTCAGTTTTGGGTTTGCATGATTTTTTTCTGCACCACGTGCTATGAACAGACACATCCTCCTGTTCTAAATATAGGCAAGGCTGTCCACAGTACTCAAACTTCAGAGTGCCAAATGATAATTGGCTTAAGCCAGCTAAGGCATGTCACTATTTAACTGCTCTGGTTCTGAACTGGACATCAGGATGGCTTTTCTCTTTGGAATAACACCATTTTGAAGGGTTTTGAAAGGAGGCCAGTGGAGGCCTTCCTCCACTGAGGACTTCCTGTCTGCAGTGGAGGAGCTCTCCTGTTGCTTTTTGTTTGTTTCTGGTTTTGCCCCATCTCCCATATAAGCTGTGTAGCTGTTGGGTCAGCTCCAACCTGTAGCAGAAGCAAAAAGCTTAATCGATTAGTCTCTGTGATTTATGGTGAATGTTTTCTAATAGGTTAGAAGTTGTTTTCTCCATCCCATCAAAGCAGTCAGTGTTAGAAAGTAAAAAAGGCGAAATTTTTATCTATTTCCTGCCACTGTGCCAGTTAATAATTCTAAATCTGGTCTTTGCCATATAGCACGAACACTTATGGCCTTCCCCAGGTCTGTTTGATAAAGTGATCATTGGATAGTGCAATACATGAAGTTCACAGGTGCTCTTCCTGCTGGCCTCACCACACTGTTTCTTACAGCTGATAATGGACTTCTTACAGGGTATCCCATAATAATTCATGGCATTTTGTGATATTTGTGTAGCGTATATTGCCTGGGTGACAGCAGGTGTTCATGAAGTGTCCAGTCCCATAAAGGCACTGACAGCCAAATTGCCTCGGGAGAAAATACATTAATTCCTGTATACTGTGGGAGAGCCAGACCCTGCGAGTGCAGAATATACCGTAATAAAAAGAAACTTATGGCTCATAAGCATTTGCTGTATTCTTTTACTCCTGTAAACTTCTGAGAGAAAAAGCAAGGAGGAGAATACCTGTTTCTTTCTGAGCTTCTTGTTGGTCTGTGGGAAGATGAAAAAATAGATTGGGAATATTATATTATTACAATACAAAGCATTATTAAAATAGAGATGGAATATTGTTTCATACATAAAACATATTAGGACAAAAAATTGAGTCCACAGGTCTTTCAACACATTGTATAAGCTCAAGTCGTCTGCTGAGTGATCTTGCTGAGTTGCTATTGTTTTTCTGGAATCAGATGCAACTCTCAAGCTTCTCAGTGTGAATTATAATTCAGTTATTTCTGTGGGTTATATTACTTTGTGCCTAATGCACCACAGAACACACTCAGTGATTGCTGTGTGCTTTTCAAATGTCTGAAATAGGAATCCTTCTGCAGTAAGTAAGGCTGAGGCTAATTAACAAAGAGCCAACTCGTAATTCCCTTAGTCAAGTTTGGGTCACTGGGGCTCAGTGGAGTTCTCTGTGCAAAGGTGTTTTAGAATGTGGCCAAGAGACTTGAGAAACATTTCTTGAGAGTGAGGGGAAGGCAGAGAGACACATGCAGGATTTTTTCAGTTCCTCTCCTCAAAATATTGACACCCTCCCAAATCAAAAGGTTAAAAAACATGGAAGTAATTATTTAAAATTTTGAAGTGCATATTCACATTGGATTGATTCCACTCCAGGAGTAAAGCTAAACCCTTCACTACCTACCATGGGTGGTCCCCTCAGGGATGTTCTGGGGGGAGCTGGAAGGCTTCTGTGGATCTATAGAGAAATTAGAATTTCAGGCACTAACTTAGTGAATCTTATTAATTCTCTGTTTGATTATATTTACCTTAGTGGTATCTTTCAGAATGAGGCAATTGAGAAAAAAGTCCTTGTCAAAATTAGTTGATTTTCTTTGGAGAAAAATTGTTACCTGCTTAAATAGAATTAAAAAATAACTCTTCTTCTGTGACTCATCCAGCTCACTTGAATGTGGCTGTCACAGGGGGAGCACTGTGTGCTTCCCTCATGAGTGTACAGCTTCATTCCGTGCAGGAAACAGCAAATAGCAATAAAATGAAAGACAAGCATACTCCTTGTAGGAAGTCAACAAATTCAGCATATTTTTCAGGTGTGCATGGAAGTGTATTTTTTATGAAATGTTAAATCCACTTGTATCCGAACAACTGCTGTTGAGTACATTGATTTCACCTAAAAGTTGGAAGTGTGAGTAAGCTAATGGTACTATAGGACACTTAGCAGCATTTGGCATTTTTTCTTCTGTATATTGGGTATTCTATTTCACATAGGATGTCTCTCATCTTTGCAAGAGCCAGCATGATGGTAGAAAATAAATTCTCAGTATCAGTAGGTTTTCATGGCATTTGAGTAGCTGTTAAACTGAACAGGTCACTAAATGGACATTTTCAACTGTAAGGACTGGAAAACCTTGAAGACAGGTTATCAGATTAAATTTGGAACATAAGTACACGTGTGCAAACATTTGGACTATTAAACCTTATGCCTCTTTCTGAGGCTTCATTGTCTAGAGCTGCCATTCCTTGATTGAATCTCCGTGAGCACACACTATTCATTTAGCCATCCCACTTCCTCCTTTTACCCCAGCACCTAAATATTCCAATAAAAAAAGTGAAGAGAGCCTTGTGTGTGCTCTCCACCTAAAACACAGCTGCAGCTGAGAAAATACCCTTCTTTTTCATGTGTGCACTTTAATCACTCCGGCAAACTTCCCTCTCCTGCTTCCCCAGTGCAGTTATCCATAACCAAACTGGGATAAATTATAAACTCCAGGCTATATATTTAATTTGCACACATACACACACATGCCTGTGTAAAAGTGTTGGGTTTCTGTGTTAATGCAGGCATTTTATTTGGTATCAATGACATTCTTGGATAAAAAGTTGATGGCTTTTCCACAATGGTTTTTTATTTGATTGATTGAATTAGATATGGGTGGAAGTTATTTGTATACATATTTCCCTTTAAGCTTATTTTTGCGTATTTTTCATTAAATTAATAAAATGAAATTATTCTAAAATAGCATAAACATGACTATATATTATTTTATTATCAATTTGGTGGAGGGAGGCAAGATTTATGCAGTGGATAGACTTCAGAAAAGTAAAAAAAATTCAAAGATGAAACTAATTTAAGGGCAAGGACTATTATAGTCCTTATGTGCCTTAAGTCTTTTTCCCAGACAAGAGGGAGAAGCATGGAGTAATGGAATGCTGCTACTGACTTTAGCAGAGGTGTTAGACAGCACAGACCCAGTTTATAATCTGTAATTAAATTTGTTTGTTGGTATTCCTGTGGTAGTTTGAGTTGCCACGATCAAAACAGGAAGAGACTGTGACATGTGGGTGTGAAGAATCAATTCTGATACGGATCTTATTTTTATGAAGTAATGGTTTGTTCCCACTCGTTATTTTTGGTTTCAACTTCATTAGAAGAGTTCATCCCTGGTTTCTGTTGATGCAAAACTGCTTTCTGGGTCTATTAAATCTGCTCAGAATTCCTCATCATGCATTTCTTCCTTGACCACTTCCAGGAGAAGGGGAAAAATACTGCTGGGAGCCGAAATCAAAAGGGTTTGTGGGTTACTTATGAGTGTAATCCCATTTTGAAAGCAAGGGTTCTGGAAAATTGCAGAAGGCTGGAGAATGATATTAAACTGACATACAAATGGATGTAAATTTAATTTGCAGATTGTTTTTGCTGATTTTTTTCTGGTTCATATTTTGTCCACAAGTTCTCACCATCATTTGTTACCATTTTAGTGAGAATTAATAATTTTTTCTGACTTTACAGAAAACTGCTGGGTTGGTTTTTTTTTCCTTTTACCAGAAGGTAAATGTGAGGCAATAAATTTAAGGCTCTGAAAAGTGTTTATGTGTAGAAGAGGAAAAGGAGGGAGATTAGGGCATTTTTTTGAAGGTGAATTTAGTGAGGTGAAGCTTGATCAGCCTTGCCAGCTCTGGAAATTGATGTCTCCTATCTTGCATTAGGAGTACACACAGCAGGAGTGTAAATGTCATAATCTTCCTTGTTTTTTTGAGGGACTGCCTGCAGAGCTGTGATGTTTGTCCAGTTTCCATGCTTTTTTGGTCTTTAGCCTGTCTGAGGCTGCCGACAAATGTGTTAATGGCTGTAGTTTTGGTAATGTGGACACCTGTCCAGAACAAAATGAACTGTGATTAGTAATTAATGTCAAATTTGTTGAAGATGTAAGTTCCTGCTTTTCCTCCTTCCTGTCAACAATTTATTTTTCCTTTCCATGGACTGTGCAACCTTGTTGACTTCATCAGGGTTTTCTGGACATAACCAAGATGAGTTGTGATAATAAAATAGCCTCAGGCCAGATGTAGTTTTAATTTAGCTTTTAAAAGTGCCCTCAGAGTATAATCAAGGAAAATCTAAGAAGTTTTTGCTTCCTTGGTACTTCTCTGTTTGTCTCCTTTTCTACACAGCTTTTCACCAAAAGCAATTGTAATATGCAGGTCCATGAAAATGATTCTTCCACTGCCATAAACAGTGCTGTGCTTCCTTTAGTGGAACTTAAAGATTCCTAAGAAGAAAAACAAAATGCTAGAGTGATGATACCAGGAACCTTCTGAAAATGTAGACAATTTAGTAAGTGAGAGAGTATCTTGCAAGATTCCATAAATGCAAGAATTCTTTTCCTTTGCAGATTGTTCTTATGATTTGATTTGACTATCATACTTGAATATATATTTCTATTTGGACTGTGGACAGAATGCAAACTTAGAATACTTGCAGATGCTCTTGATAATACATATACTAAAAAATGAAACTTGGGGAGTTAATTGGCTGTGTATTTTCTTGTGCTTCTGCCTTGAAAATGGCTGTAAGCTTTCTTAGTTTTGTACTAACACTTGGTTTATTCAGGCTGAAAGTGCCATGCAAAAAAGAGGAAGACTGCATATTTTTTTTGTTCTTATTCCAGGCTAAACAAGGAGGCAGAAGTGAACACAGCAATGTTAACCTAACTTTGTTAAAAATCAAAATTAACATGAATTTTTGCTTATTAGTGTAGAGTTATT
>VZRH01004251.1:200926-241917 GCA_013397555.1 Urocynchramus pylzowi | reverse complement strand
TTTTTTTTTTTTTTTCAGCTTTGAAATATTTTGGTCTCTCTTGAGCCATTCAGAATGTCAGTTTTAAAATCAAATTGGTATTGTCATCCAGTGAAAATTGTGATTTAAGTGTGTTTTGCTTTTTGGGTGCTTTAGGATCCCCCAGGTGCAGATTGAGAACACGTTCAAGTTAAAATGCAAACATTTTCCAAAGCTGTAACTCATGCAGTAGGTGTTTGGTGACTTTGAATAACTGGATACAGTTTGAGTTGGAACAAAGCCTAGGAGCTGTGCTTGGGTTGTGCTACCACACTGCAACAGAGAGGAAAACAAGGAAGGGGGGAACAAAGATCTCAGTGAATCTGCCCAAGTCTTGATCTTCACTAATCTGCTTTCTTTAGAAGTATTTCAAAGTACACTTATCCTTGGTCATGCACAAGTGCTTCACAATGCAGTGCTGAAGAGGGGAGCAATATTAAAATATTGATAATTCATTTATTTACATGTTGGATATACAGCTCACCTCTGTCACCAATCCTTATGGGTGATTTTATCTTCCCAGATATCAATTGGGAATATCATACAGAGGACTCAAACAGGTCCAGGAGATTTCTGAACATATTGAAGAGAACTTCCTGGCACAGGTGGTTGACTAGGAAAGGTGTCCTCCTAGATTTGTTGTTTATGAGGGACTTGTGGGCAAAGTGATGGCTGATGGTTGTGTCTTGGTCACGGTGACCTTAAAGGAGCCAAGTTTCAAAAGCTGGTGTTAGAAGAGAGGCTGTCAGCAAAATTTGGATCCTGGATGTGTGGAGAGCAATGGAGGCTGGTCAGTAAAGTCTCTTGGGAATCTGCTCTTGGAGGTATTGGGGACTCTGAATGCTGGTCACCTTCTCAAGGCCATCTCCTAAGAGCTCAGGAACAGGCATTTCCAAAGGGTTGGAAGTCAAGCAAAGCTGGCCAGAAGACCATCTTGGCTGAGCAGGGATCTTCTAGAACTTAGGGAGGAAAGGGGAGTATGTGGTGACACAGGAAGAGATTCTGTCCCCAGGGTGGGGAGAAAATTAATGCAGCCAAAGCTCAATTTGAGTTCAAGCAGGCCAGCACTGGGAAGGACAATAAAAGGGACTTTTACAAATATGTTCATAGCAAAAGGGGAATCAGAAATACCATTGGGCCACGGCTTCACAAGATTGGTCACCCCAAAAATAGCCACGTAGACAAAGCAGACATTTAATGTCCTCTTCACTTATGCCTTCAACAACGATGGGCCCTGGGAAGTCTGGAGTTCTCTTGGAAAACTGTTACTGTTGGGGGGATGATAAAATCTCAGTCCACCCTGAGTTTGTTTGAGGCATGATGCTACAGCTGGATGTGCATAAATCATGGGACTTGGTGGGATTCATCCCAGGGTACTGAAAGACCTGGCAGATGTTATTGTGGGACCTCACTCCATTTATTTTTCAATTGGTCTTGAGAGTCTGGAGAGGTCCCACTAAACTAAAAGCTGGCAAATATTGTCCCAGTTTTCAAGGACAAGAAGGAAGTCCCTGGTGATTTCAGACCTGTCAGTCTCATTGCAGTGCCTGGTAAAATAATGGAGGAAGTTGTTTTGGGAGTTATTGAAAAACACTCAAGAGACAACACAGTCATTGGTTATAGCCAACTCAAGTTCATGGGGGAAAGTCCTGCTTAAACAACTCAAATTTATCCATAGTTGACTAAGAGAAGTCAGAAAATGTGGGGATTTTTTGATTTCAACAAAGCTTTTGATCCTGTCTGTCACTGAATCCTTCTGGATAAATGCTCCATGGTACACTGTATGAGCAATTGGCTCAAAGGGTTGCAGTAAGCACAGTCACACCAGCCTGGCACTCAGTCACTGGGGGGGACCCCAGGGCTCAACTTTACAGCCAGTGCTCTCCAGTATGTTTTTTTAAGTGATTAAGGCTCAGAAACCAAATGCACATTAAGTTAGTTTGACAGCTGTACTAGACTGGGGAGAGCTGTGAACTCCCCCAGAGAACAGAGGCCTCACAGAGAGATCTGGATAGACCAGAGAGCTGGGCAATCACCAACTGTATGAAAATGCACAAAAGCAAGAGCTTTTCTCTCCCCCTGAGATGAGCCTTTCCAGGTTATACATGCTGTGGGACAAGAGGCTGGAGAGCAGCCCTGCACAGAGAGATCTGGGGGTTTTGATGCAAGTTCAGTGTCAGTCACCAGTGTGCCCTGGCAGCCAGAGGGGTTACCTGTGTCCTGGGGTGCACAGGGATGGAGGGAGGGGATTGTCCCACCCTGCTCTGCACTGGTGCAGTCCCACCTCGAGTCCTGGGGGCAGTTTTGGTGTCTCAATCGAAGAAGGACATCAGAACATGAGAGTGTGTCCAGAGGAGGGCAACCCAGGTGGGGCAAGGCCTGGAGGGCAAGGAGTGTCAAAATAAAAGAAGAATAATGTTGTGGTTTTCCCTATGATATACTGATTGAATGGAGCTTAAACCATCTGTTTATTCATGCAAATCACATTCAGGAGCTGATTATCTCTCCCTTTTATTTACTGCCTGGCATATGCATACAAAAAGTCAACAGATTAGGCTAAATCATTTTTATTACATCATCTATCTCGACAAGCTCATTTGTATTAGTCCTATGAATAAATTAGATCTGCAAACTATACTTATAATGAAAAAAACTCAACTCTGATCTCTTCCCCTTTTCGCTCTGTTAGGAAATAGTTCTGGTGGTGTTTTTTCGTGCTGAGTACCTGGTCCGGCTGTGGTCTGCAGGCTGCACGAGTAAATATGTTGGCTTCCAGGGAAGGATCCGGTTTGCCAGGAAGCCAATATCCATCATTGGTAAGTTTTAAACTCTTTTGCAGCCCTCCTGCTTATTGTAAATAAAAACGTCCACTTCTGCAGGGGCCTTATTGCAGTTCTGAGCTATGTCCACCCCTCAAGCATTTATCTGCTTTGTGATTTCTCTTCTTTTGGGTTGCTAGAACGCTTAAAATATGTCTAAGGCAGACATCAACCTTAGAAAGGCAGGACTGTAAAGTGAAAAAATTACTAAACCTTGGGTAATTGCAGGAAATTGACAGGATTTTGAACACAAAATCCTTCCTTGGGTACAAACAAATTCTTCATTTCTTCTAGAGCTGGTCTGTTTTTGTGATGTAACTATGAGGCCTGTAAGGAATTGTTTTTACTCCTCATTGTGTTCTTGATTTCTCTCTCAATTAGTAAGTGCTTCTTAGGTTGGTATATCAGAGAAAGTGATAGTCTCATTAAACTGTGATTTCAAGGGGTTCTCTCTGCTGGTATTTTGGTACTACCACAGCAAATATTCATGTTTGTATTGGAGCCCTTGGGGAAGACACTGTGGGTTTTGTTAAGAAAAGCTGAGAAGGGCTATAGCTGGTTGTGCACTCACAGTGTCAGTACTTCATTTAACCTTTGAAATTCCCCTAATGATATAATGCATTGGAAATCAAGATTTGCTTTTCCACATCAAATGCAGATGGAACAATGTCTGCACTGACAAGGTAAACAAGAACAAGGTAAACTTGGAAATACCTTTGCTAGGAATGATAGAATCCTACTGACTCATCCTATAATTTTCAAATCAACATGAATAAAATACAAACACTGGAAAAAGAAATAAAAGGATTAGAACAGAAAGTAAAATATAATGAATTCATTTTATTTCTTCATTAATACAAAAGTCTTTATTTTAAATTTATAAAAAAAATCCACTAAAATTTCTTTGACAGCCGGGAGAATTCTTTTGTGGGATTTTGTTCTCTCTAAAATTTGGATTAGTTCTTAGCAAGTTCAACGTGGAAAATCCCAGGCTGAGGCAGAAGGAATGTTCTGGGACACACAGGCTCAGTAAAGGGAAGTGGATTCTGATGCAAAGGTCTGGAAGAGGAACGTTTAAAGAGACTGACAAGCAACCAGGAGCTTGAAGAGAAATCAGCAGGGGCTATAAATATGTGGTATTGAAAGATGTCAGAGAAAGGGCAGGATATACTGAAGATCTAGGCTGTAAAGTAAGGCTGTTTGGACCAGTAAATTTGGATTAATAAGGGAAGTCTAAGCACTGGAAACTGGGATGAAAACTAGGAACAGAGGAGAAGCAGAAATAGAAGAACAGGTTTGGAGAAAAAGTAAGAAAAAGAAATACCTCTACCATGAAGAACACTTTCAGAAAAGAAAAAAGTGCACATGAAAAAATCTGTTTTACTCTCACTACTTGGTTGAACTCATTTTCTAAGCATCAGATGCTGTCTGTCTTCAGATGGATATGTGTATGTCTGACAATTTAGTGAAGACACGATGCATCATTTACTAAAGGGCAAAGATCTGTCTTATGATGTGATGGGAAGAAAACCCACCCTAAATTCCAATGTTTACAAATATATGTTCACACACATACGTGATAAAGGAACAGCGTAAAAAAATTTGCAGTCAGGCATTGAAAAGCTAAGATTAATCCCAAATGGAACCTTTTTCTATAGTCTCATCCCACCCTTTATTCATTTTAATTTTCATTTTCTTTTTCATTTTTTCATTTTTTCATTTTCATATATGCACAACTAGTGTAGTATAGTATTTAAACTGACTATGCTTTCCCTTGAGGAGGAATCCTGTTTTTGCAGCAAAAATCAGACTGATACTGGAAATTGATTCAACTCAGAGAGTGAAGGATGCTGTTGGTTATAGATATATGCTGTTGGTATTTGTTGCAGCAACTACATGGTTGTAAATGAGGCAGGAGAATGTTTAAAAGGAGAGGAAAAATAAAGTTAACCTTGCTGAAGGAAACTGTTGATGCTGTTCAGGTTGGATCCCATCCTGCCTCTTGCCTAGGCATCCCATAGAAAATTGGTTAAATCAGCTTTCACAAGTGGACCTCATTTTTTGGATGTCCAAAGGAAGACTTTGAAATTGGGTTGCAGAGCTCTTCACAGCTGCAAGTGAAGTCAGCAGGGCTGGCGTTCTGAAGTATAATGTTAAGTGCTACGAAGAATAAAGTACTGCCTGTTTCAAACTGGCAAAGGAAAGTTTACCAAAGGTTTTCCTTGTTCTGCCTCCATTTGCTACCCATTTATAATACTACCCTTTATTTTTTGGTTAGAATTTGAAAAGGAAGCATTTAGATGCTCTAAAGAGGTTTTCCACAGAAATGCCTGTAAGGAAATTAAAAAAAAAAAAAAAGAAAAAACAATTTCTTAGAATAATGTTACAGCAAGGTTCAAGAATTAAAAGAAATGGACATGCTCACTGAACTGGGATGAGGGAAAATAAAGGATGCTGGCACTGTAAACTCAATCTGTCATTTGCATTGTATAAAGCTGGAACTGTGTAAACTGCAGAGTTGTGGAAACAACAAAAAAAAAAAAAAGCAAAAAAACAAAAAAGGAACTCTGGAAACAATTATTTTTTCATACAAATACAGACAGTATCACAAAGTAAACTAACAATTCTGATTTTTTTTTAGCCAGCCTTTCTTCTGACAGTTCCATTAGGTTTAAAAGTTTGGCTTCAGAGCTTTGATGCAGCTTTCAAACTAAGTGTATATGCATATGTATGCATGATACTTTACTTAATTTATGGATTTCATTATTGTGAGATGCAAACCCTTGTATTTCCTCTTGGATCAGAAGCCTTGAGCCAAAATATGGGTTCATTTCTAGGGTGCACAAATGCCTTTGCATTTTTTGTGGCAAGCAGCCTAATCTGTCAGGTTCTTTGAAAAGTCTGTAACTGGAAGAAGTTACAGACTTTTCAAAGTCTTAACTGGATTCTAGTCTTTCATACTGGAAGAAACTGTAGCCACTGCAATTTGAATGTAAAACTATTACATAGACTTAACATGCCCACCAAATTTCAGCTAATAATTTCTTTTTAAAAGTGCTTTCCTTAGTCTGCATTTGTTGTGTTTTTTTCAGTGCTGAGATTAAAAAAAACCCCCAAAAAACGAAATTAATACATTCTTTCTTATTTTGATCATTTGTTTGTTTGTTAACAGATCTGATTGTGGTAGTAGCCTCAATTATTGTTCTGAGCATAGGATCTAATGGGCAGGTGTTTGCCACCTCTGCAGTAAGGTAGGTTCTCCTGTCTCTGCAGCTCTTTACTACCACAGAGCTTATTAAGCGTGTATCTGATTGCCTAATTCCCAATTTAACTGCATGTCAGATTTTCCTAATACAGGGAAAGTTACTCTATTGAAGCACTGGGCACTGGGGGACTGGGTGCTGTTGTGCTTGGTGACTGGTTGGGAAATGAGTGCAGGAGCAAGGCAAATGAAAAATGGTGGGAATGCTGAAGCCAAGTGGAAAAAATGAAACATGTCCTATTTAAAACATCAAGCAACTGTCTCTCTGAGACAAGAGAGAATTACAGAGCATGGGTTTATTTAAGAAGTAATCCAGACAACACTTAACTTGGTGCTTTTTGAGTATGACTAATTACTTTGTTTAAAGAGTAATTATGCTTTGGTTTGTTTGGATTTGTTTGGCACGAGTAACTCACACCATACATGAAGCAGAAATATTTGATGTCCACAGTGTTTGTTCAGCTTGCATCAAGTACCGCAGGCTTGTTTTGGGAGGTGAATGAGTAAACAGAAGAATGATAAGCAGAAGGTGTACTTCCTACTCCTAACTTACCTTCTAAGATGTGCTGCATGTTTTGTCACAAGCCTCTGCTTCCCAGTGCAGTGGAATCACTGGAAAATGGGAATGTCCAGTACTGTCTAAACTGTCCAGCTGTGTAGGCAAACATTGGGTTTGAACTACATGTACAGAGTGTTTTTAAGGTAATTCTTACCACAGAACATTAATCCTTACCTGATGGTAAAGACTCCACCCAGGCAGCAGAAATATCAGCTCCTATAGGAAAAGAGGAAGGAGCATGTGGAAATTCCAAGGGTTTGGGTTTTTTAATTTAACTAGCATAGGAACGATTTCAGTGAAAAGGCCCTGTGTGTTTATATGTGAGCCCAGTGGGTTTTGGGCTCAGTGAAGCCTTTCCCGGTGCTAAGTCCAGAGTCACTGTCCTACACCTCAGAATGTTCTCTGAACCTTAACCCACACCCTGCAGTGTTATCATTGCTCCACTGAAAAGCCAGCAGGATCAGACAAGTCTGAATTAAAAATCAAAACCTATATCCACAAAAAAAATCTTGAAGGTTGCTAAAAAGAGCCAAAAATACTTCTAGTGAAAAATTTTCAGGTCGACGAATTCAGTGTTCATCTTTTCCTGCTTTTCACTGGTTTGTTTCAGGGATAAGACAGTAAGATGACTGTAGGCAAACAAAATTCATTGTCAAAAGAGCAACTAAATGAAATATTTCCATGGAATAAAATTATGCTGAAGAACCATATTGATAAATATTTTTATTTAGTTGAAAATATTTGGAGCTTATGATTGATTTAGTTATTCTCCTAAAACACATAGGAACTCTGTCTATTTCCAGTGATATCAGATATATTTCAGTAACTCACACAACAAGGATTTCAGTAATGCCATGATTGATTAATATTCTGCTCTTGGAAAATATATAAAAAAGTTTGCTCATATTTATGTTAGCAAAGCTTGAAGCATTAGTTTTCCTTGGAAAGGAGGCATTTAAATTTTGGAATCACAGAAATTATACAGGTTTCTCCTGATTTTGTTTGTTTTCCCTTTAAATAATTGTTTTCATAGTCAATATTTCTGAATAAATTTGACTATAATGAAATGTGATCTAAACACAGAGATGCCTCAACCCTGAGATGCCACCCTAGGCAGGGGCAGTGCTATCACAGTTCTTGAACATAGCAATATGTTAGTGGACATAATCAGTTGTGGGTGGATAAGGCAGTATTGTCCTCAAGCATTTTTATGTGTTTATTGCATGTATTTTAGTGCTTCACTTTCCTTACAGGGGGATTCGCTTTCTCCAGATCCTTCGAATGCTTCACGTGGACCACCAGGGAGGCATCTGGAGACTCCTGGGGTCGGTGGTTTTCATTCATCGACAGGTACCCAGCCTTTAAACATCCCCTGCATTTCATTGGCTTCAGTGAACTCTCTCTGTGGGCTTCAAATAATGGGCTGGTGTCTTGATTTGAAAAGACAGGTGTCCACTAAGGAGGGCAGGAGCCTCTCTTGAAATGGAAAATGTAAACCCCCTCCCTCTGAATTACTGTAATTTTGAAATTAAAAGGTTCTTAGGCAAAGGTACAGGAATAGGAATAACAGTTCTTTACTATGAAAACTAAAAATACACATGCAATAGTCCAAAAAAACCCAAACACTGACAGAGTTAGAATACAACCTGACACCCTGTTGGACAGGGTGTTGGTAGCAGTCTGATTAAATGGTGGCTGCAGCCCTCCTGCAGTGACAGCTGTGGTTCTGTTGGAGCAGTGATCCTATAGAAGGGTGGAGTTTTCCTCTGAAGGTCCTGTGGTGGTGTAGATGGGCCTGGTCTTCCTCTGGGAATCCAGTGCAGAAGAAAGCTGCTCCTTTTGGAATCCAGTGGGAAAAAGGCTGTCTCTGGTGCTCCAAATGTCAGATTATATCCAGGTAGGAATGCTGGCTCTTCTTCCTTGGTGGAGCTTCTCACAATGGGATGATGTGATTTTATCAGTCATGCAGTGACACTCAATGTCACTCAGAAGATATTTCTTAGAGGGAGGGTTGGTTTGTGGAAGAGATAAAGAAAACTACCCAATTAACAGATGATAACTGCCCCACCTCTAACAGATGGCAACTAGAATACACACATATCTCACAACCCAGGACAGCTGGTTTAAATGAACTGTTACATTGCAAGAGAAAAAAATACTTTGAAAGTCCGCCGTGTTTCTTCCTACTTTTAAAAAGGGAAGCTATTTTTGCTATTCAGGGCAGTGGCTAACAGGGTATAAACACCAGTGTTTAGGTTTATTAATTAATTGTTGTACTCTTTGATGTTATCCCTCAATGTAATTTCTTTAATGCAGTTTTGTGGGCTGCCTTTCATATTGCAAGTACACTTCACTATCTCTGCAGAAGACGTGTTCCTAGCTTGGTTTTCCTGGGGAAAACCAAACACTAGTGGGAAAGCCTTGCTAGAAGAAGTCAATTATTTAAATATTTCTGTTGTGTTCACCTTGAATACAAAGTTTTCTAATTCATTCTGTAAATAAAACAAATGAACTATGTTATGGTGCTGTGTGAGAAAATTTACTTTTTTAAGGGTGTGGTCACAGAGGCAAACCTGGCTATAAATAGGTGCATGTCTGCTAAAGCTTTGAAACATATTTTCTGTATGAAAGCTCATTAAGCGTGAAGAGTTTAAAAGTTTTCCTGCAGATTTTAAAATACATCTAATCGAAGGCTTCTTTTTGAGTCTTCATGGAATCTCTTTACGATTAGCTTTATGAATATAATGGAAAATTATATCATTATCCTTGAAGTCTTGCATCTCATGCCATGCTGTGGAGGGTTAATACTCTGCTATTAATCTCTAAATCACACTTGTTGAGGTGGTTAACTTGTTCTTACGAGTGTAGATTTGTTCTCCACATACTGACAAACAGTTACAAATTTCCACATAGACGTTTTTTAATTTTATATTTGGAAAACTGTTTTTCTGGGACAGAGAATGTGCTGCACTTAATCAAAGCCAATAACTTAATACTAAAAGTTAATTTTCTTACTTTTAATTTTTTTCCCTCAGTACAGTAGGAACTTTTATGTGACTATGGCTGTGCAGAAGTGATGCACACCAAAGTGCTGTGGGATAAAGCCTCCTTTCATACTGTACAACAGGATGACTTTTAATGTTCCAAGTCTGTGTGGTCTTCATTTATTATGCTTGCATTGCCTGGGTATCTTGCTAGGGCAGAGCTGATATTCAAATACCTTTCTCAGCATTTGCTACTCTTACTGACAGAGCTGTTTGAGAACATTTTTTTCTGTGGGTGTTCAGAGTTGTAGTCAAGAATCAGGAAATACTCTCTCCAAAATACAACACTTAAATCTTATGTGTCACAAGCATAAGAAAGTTCAATGGTTTAAAAGAGGAAAAAGAAAAAATCTTGGAAAATAAATTTATGACTAAACACACCTGAAGTTCTGCTTATCCAAAGAAGTGATTATGGTGATAAATAAAACTCCACAGATCTGTAGTACTTATCCAAGTAGATCACCCACTAACACATTAAGAAAAAAAAATACCAAGCACACCGTTCTGTATTGACATTGGACAAGTGTAGCTGAAACCCTAACATGGTACCAAACAGAAGGAAAAATGGAACCTTTATTCCTGTCTAGCCTCTGAAGGAAATTTTTGTTTAAAAATTAAAAAAAAAAAAACAAAACAAAACAAACAAAAAAAAACCAACCAAACAAAAAAAACCCACAAACAACTCCTCAGCTGCTTTTTCTTCACAGCAGAGTACAAAGTCCTCATCTACTTTTGGGGTGGTTTTTTTTGCGCTTGATACTCTTTCAGAAAACATGGCCCCCTAAACCCTTAAGCAATGTGAAAAAATGAATTCACATCTTGGTGCCCTGTGAAAATAGCAAGCACTTGGTCCCTGGGCCCTGAAGAGCTTAGTAAAGTTGTCACCAATAATTTCCATGTGTTTTGAAATTTTATGTATAGCTCAATTAGCTCACTCAGGTCCGCTTTGGCAAGGATGATCTTCTATTTTCAGCAGATTGAGCTTATATACCAGCATTTCTTGCCAAAGGCAACAAAACGTGAGTCAATATCACATGTGATGGTGGAAAGCCATGGAGAAATCCTGCAGCTTGCTGAAAAACCCAGTTAGCCACTCAAGCTCCAGCTTGTGAGCCTCTAGGTTGGTTTTACTCCTTCCTCACCTTGCTTTGTGAGGTCTTCCACTTCGCTCTTAGGATAGGAGGGATTCTCGTATTTTTTCCAAGTGTTGAACTTTGTGTTGTGTGGTCCTTAGTTTAACTGAAAACGGAGATATAGCTGAGTTTAAAAAATGTGCTGACTCAACTCTCTCAGTATTCAAATTTACCTTTTCTTGTTCTTTTCTGTGTTTCTTGTTCTTACTGTTTCCTGTGCGTGGGAATCTGAAAGTCCCTGCTGCAAAGAGCCATTTGTTTTAGGCAGTACTCCTTATTCTTAAGCTTTTATCTAATAAAACCCACATAAATATGTAGTTTTAAGGCCTGATGCCTGCAGAATAACCTTTGTTTTGTGATCATGGCTCATGAAGCATGTGTTATTTAAAAACCTTCTGACTCTCCCTTAAATGAAGTATGCATGACATTGCTGCCATTGTTCTTAGTAATTAAAGAGTCTCTCTATACACGTGGAACATGGATTGGTGACATTTAGAGTAAGTCCAAGGCAGTTGCATTTTCATCTGGCCTTTATTTTAAAAGAATTCCATCTTCAGATGAATAGTAGTGGAGCTGAGAGGTGGCAGTGGTGAAATAAACTCAGTTGTTCTGTTGATATTTCAGCCACTTTGAAAGGATTTCATAAGACTCTGTTATTTTCCTGCCTGCTTCCCAAAAAGCCAGCACTTAAACCAGAATTATTCAAATTATCATCTACAGTCAATTGTGTATGTTAACAGAAGGAGCTTTTCAAAGCAAGTCATATCTACAAGTACACGGTGCTCCGTTATCATGAGATAAAGGTGAGAAAATAAAGGTGACCAGCAGAGAAACTACTGAAACCCCAGGGTTTATTTCCTTTTTCACCTGCCTTGTTTAGCAAACAGGTCTGCAAAAAGTTAAGGCTTAAATTAAAAGACTTGGCCATGAGCGAGACGAAATACTATCAAAATTCATTATTTAGGTCATCATTAAATGATTAGAGGAAAAACACCCATTTTTCTTTGTGCCAAGAGTACTTAAAGGTTTCCTGAACCCAGATTTTAATTAGTGCTGTAGGAGAAGGAAGAATATTTATATTTCCTGCTGCCAAATGTTGGTACTTGATACGAGGGCTACCTTTGCCCAGAAAGCTCTTACAGGGAAATGAAAAGAAAGAAAGAAAAAAGAAACTCTGAGGGAAGTTTGATGATAAAATGGAACCTTCCCTTATAAACAGTTTAAGAAACATGGGTAGAGTATTACAGAAAACCTGTGAAAACCTGACATACTTTTAAAAATAGGGGCAATCCTTCCTAGTCAGGTTTTAATTTTAAATGTATCATGTGGCAGTATTTTAATTCCCTTATTGGCTGGGACCCAAGGAGAGAGAAATGACTGTCAAGAACTTAAGATGCCACTGAACATGTAGCACAACATTGTTTCCTGATAAAGATGGCCAAATTTGTGCAAAGAAAATAAAGGAATGATACATGCATGTAAGCTTTAAGTAATTAGAATGAGCTGTTGTCTCTCATAACTAGGTATTGGATTTCCCTGAGGGGCAGGTGGCTATTTCATTTGGCACTGCTTTTAAAAGCTTGATTTGGTTTTGCATCTGTGACACCATGCATTTTGGCTTAAGTGCACAATTGGTTTTTTGAGTGCACAATTTTAAGTGCACTTTTTTAAGTACACAATTTGGTTTTTTTCCCTGAAGACTGTGAGAATCCTGTATCTAAGTCACAGCAGGTCTGACACAACTCTCCTGCCCAAAAATATTTAGAGAAAATGGTATATTCACAAGGACTGTAACATGCCCTCACAGAAGTCTGCCCTAGCCTTGTTTATCAGGACTGAAAACATGATATCTACCTAGCATATTTCATCTTCAGGTTTTATTTTAACATGAAACTGTTTAGCATCACTGTCCAGTCTTAAGCAGTCTAAACATCAGATACACAGGTTCACTGCTCAGGTATGGCCATAATCATGAGACATGGCTGCTGTTTCTCACTGTACTCTTCAAAAAGGGCATTTCTAAAGCTGCTTTGCTACTTTTAAAGTGTTTAGACAGTTAGTATTTTGAGTAGACAGTTAAGTGGAATGATTCCCATTTCATAATTAGGAGAGATGTCCCAGTCTGCATTTAGCTGCCCCAAGGATCAAGCCCAAAATGATGGCTTTTTGAACTATTTAGCCTGGTATGAATAAAATCCAAGTCAATGTTTTAGCTGTTTTACTGGAGGCAAATGTCATACCTGAAATATAACATACTAATTTTTCTACTGTGATGCAAAAACCTCACAGATATTTGCAACGTTTTACAATGATAGAAAATATATATATATATATATATATATATATATATATAGGATGAAAACCTCATATACTTGTTTGTTTTCTCTTTTAATAGGAACTTATAACCACGCTGTACATTGGATTCTTGGGATTAATTTTTTCATCCTACTTTGTTTATCTTGCTGAGAAGGATGCAGTTGATGAGGATGGAAAGACAGGTTTCTCCAGCTATGCTGATGCCCTTTGATGGGGTGTGGTAAGTCCTCACCAACAAATGTGTGTGCAAACAGGGCCCAAGGTTTTCTGTTCAAGTTGTGATCTTTTCAGAAAAACCTGGCATTTCTTTCTTTGCAGAATGTATTTCTGTAGGGAAGCTTGACAACCTCTTCAGAGGGATACAAACAAGAATATAAGAAATACAATTAAATTATTGGGTTATTAGATTTTATTGTGAAAGTAGGTTAGCAAGTTCTTAGCAAAGGACACCAAATGCTTACAGATATGAAAAGTTCACATCTCAAAAAAAATAAAAATCCTGTTCAAAACCTGTATCACTTCCTTTAAACTCTACTTAGTTATCTACAAAAGGTGCATAACTTAAAAACATATTCTGTATGTGAAAGTTGGGTTAATGACCCTATTTTTTTTTTTTATCTTTTTGTGTAAAACTCACTCTCTCAGTAATAATTCAGACCTTGATGCAGGTTATAGGTTCCTGTTTTTTGGTTTTTATCTTTAACTTAGATGCTGCATAAGTCTCTACTTCAATGAAGTACACAGAATTATAGACTATATTACATGTAGCCTGAGTCACCACTCTGTAAGTGGTTCCCTATAAAAATATTTTAAACATGAAATTCCTGTCACTAGGTGGTCAAGTATTCATTTCATTTGCAGAGTATCACCTATGACTGTGCTAAACAGTACAAATGCAGAAGAAACGAGTGAAAAAAGAAAAATCCACTTAATGGCCAGATGGACCTGATGATCTAAGTTGCTGGGAAGCAATGAAACCATGAATCAACCCTTAGAGCTGTCACTTTTAAAGTCCTCAGTGGACATGGGATAAAATTTTAAGAATATGAAACCTCTTGGTTATAGCTGTGAAGCAACCTGTAGCTACTGGAGGAAAATAATGAGTGTCTCAGAAGTAGAGATTGTGCTGCATTTTAAATGAAAAACAATCAGGGTATAATTGAACGATACCCCATGGCAGCTTTACAAGAACAAACCAGTACTCTTATTCTCACTTATTCTTCCATTATTTGAGCAGTTCACCTCAAACACCAGTGGATCACTTTTAGCATCCAGTTCTATCCATGTATATTCATGCACAAGTAATTTCTGCATGTGACAAAAATTCCATGTGGACCCAGTGTACTCTTCCCACCTTTCCTTGGTTTTATTTTTTAGTGTTTTTTTTTTTTCTCTAGCTTTCCAGAGTTGCTTCATTAGTTGCATTGACTATTTAGGTATGAATTAGAAATACTTCTAATCACTATAAGCTATTGCATTGATATGAGTAAAGAGTGAAAAAAAAATAAGGTTAAAAAAGTCAGAGTGTGTTTCTACAACAGTATTTTGGACTTTGAGAATTTAAAAGGAGTTATGAAGACCATCAGAGAAGTTTAAAATGCACAGTACCTTGTTGAGATAGATGACTTGGGATCTGTGTTTCAAAGTGTGTGGATGGGAGATGCAAAGTCTTCAGTGGGTTTTGTTATATTCCAAAACTTGACTTGCTTTGTGTAGCAGCAAGATAAAATCAGCTCCTCTTTCTCTGGCTGTGTGAGGAACACTGTTTAAATTGTTGTTTAAGCTTTTCAGGCATCTAGGCCTCCTCAGCATTTAGTGAGTCACGGTGCAGGTGCAGTTCACAGCTGGGAACAGGAACAAAGGACAAAGTGAATCAATTTCTTTTTCTTTTCAAATCTCCTGGAACATAGAAACACAGATGTGGAGTTACTAGGGAGTGAAATTTGTTTTTTACTTTTGCCTTTCAAAATTGACCCATTGGAAAAAAAAAAAAGCTCGGTACCAAGAATTTGAAAGTCTTATGTGTCTGACAAAAACCACAGAGGATATTATGGGGAACATTTTGCTTTGAGGAGAAAGTGCAAGCTTGCTGAACTTGATACAAATGACCTGAAAGGTTTAAATACAGGGAAAAGAGAAAATAAAGAATGAATGAGAGTTGGAATTAATTACTAACTACATTCACCTGCTTCAGTTAAAGGCAAGGTTTTTTCTCCTAGATTTGGCAGGCAAATAGGTTAAACTGCAAAGACATATCAACAGTTTGTGTTTCACATGTAGCCATTCTCAGAAGTTGTAGCATGTGGGGCACATGTAAAAGCACTTCCAATAGCATGGGCAGTCTGCCAGAATTGCAGCCTGTGTCACAGCAGTTGCCCTGTCCCTTTTGGCTATTTTTCCCTTGAGGAAAGAAGAGCACATAGGAGGCTTCTCTTCTGCTGGCCGTCCCTGCTTGTCTCTTGCTGTTGATAATGTTTATTTGCCTTGTTGCAAACTCAGCTATGCTGTACCACTGGACTGGAGTTAAATACTTGCTCCAGTAGATTTGTGTTAACTGGCACAGGTACTTGGGATCAACTGCTCAAAATTTCCAGCAGTAAATTTCCATGCCAGAGGTAGCAGTTGGAATCCCTTTATATTTAGTGTGGTTTTTTGAGGTGTGCAGTTCTGACCCCTCACACCTGAGGACAACTGCCCGTCTTTAAACATCTGAGCAGCCTTGCTGACTGCTAGTAAATCCTCCCTTTTTGAGGCATACATGTGTGTGTTCGAGCCTGTGCACACAGCTGTAATGTGCTATTGTAAATCCCTCTTACAAGAGCTGTCATTTTCCAGAGCCGAGCTCTCCAACCTTCTCTGCTCAGAAATACTGATAACTTTGGGATGTATGAGTAGAAAAAAAAATTCTGCTGTGATTAAGAAAGCCAGAGAATTACATTATTTATAATAATTTCCATGTATTCAATGTGCTAATTAGATTACCAACAAGGAACCCTCTTAAGGTAGCTAGGGAAAAACTTCCTGAGACATGTTCAGGCACCTGCAGGAGTCTGCCAGCCAAGTGCCTGCTGTGGAGGTGGAAGATTCATCTTTTGTGTGGTTACAGCTTTCATGCTGTCTTCCATAGTAAAATTAAGGCAGCTCAACATTACTGCAGTTTGGTTTTAAGTCCTGGGTGCTGGAGAACTTAGTGAAAAAAACAACCAAAACCACCCCAGAAAAACCAAACCACCCTCAAAAAACCAAGAAGCCTTTCATAAGAAAAAAGAGGGGAAAATAAAGGCAAAAAACACTGACTTTGAAGGGCTATCTGAGTACACTGAGGAGCTGAAGTGCTGTTAAAGAAACAGCTTTAACTTCCTCCACTGCCCAGAAACACATGCTGCATTTCAAAGTTGAATTTGGGGGGTCTGATTTAATTTTGGGGACTGGCAAACTCATTGTCGTGCTGGTAGCACACAGCACCTGAGTCACTTGACCAGCCACATTAAATCTGAACAAACACCTGGCAAGGCAGAGCTCCTGCTGAGAGCAGTTTGCAGTTCAAAAGAACAATATTCATTCAAGGATATAGCTACTACAAAGTGAACTTCATCAAGTGGGAAATTCATGATGAATAAATGCAAATATAACTATTTTTTGGAACTTGGAAAAACTAAGTTAAGTAGTAGTTGAAATTTTTTTCCCTGCAAATCTTTCTGAGAGTAGGAGGAAACATATTCTTCCCATTCCTTTATTGCTTGATAGTTTCTTCTGAGAAGACTATTTTTGCATAACATCTAAGCATTTGTCAGCAAATTTTTCTATAAAAGGCAGCCTCTTTATAGTCAGTGTAAATTTACATATTCTTTTAAGTCTGTTTTGGCTGTGTTTCTGCTACCATTCAAGGCAAAGTGAATGGAGGGGGACTAGGTTTGGGGCTGGTACGTCCAAATAAGAGTACATTTTTTCTATTTACAGCTCTCCCCAGTGGTTACTATTGATGACAGAGCTCTTCTGTTCCTCACCAGAAGCTTTTCACTTCTCAAGGATCCAAGCCATGTTTCTCACACCATTTTATGGCAGCATCAGAGCTCTGAGGATGCTGAGAACCCAACACCTCCATGGCCCAGGGTCTCTGTTTTAGACCATGGTCTGTGAGTCTTATCCTGCTGTGACCATGGTGCTGAGGCCCCTGTTAGGTGTGATTTCTGTGGCTTGCTGTGGGTTCCTGCTTTGGGATCAGCTGATTATCCCCTTCCATTGGGCAGCAGGGGCTCCTTGTTACATCACAAACCTTTCTGATGGACCAGCCTCCACCTGGACCCTCTTTTCCCCCTGCACCAGGTCCTTCCTGACCTCTGGCTCATGATGAATTCTCTTTCATTCTGCTGGGGCTCTTCAGGAATAGCCCCAAACCTCTGTCCCACTCAGGTCCTCCTGCCTTGGGGGCTTTTCAGGACTGGCCTGCCACCTCTGCAGCAGGTCCGTGTAGAGCAAAGTCCCTACAGGTCCCACACCTGAGGGCACTAATTGACGTGATCACCCTGACTAGCATGACCCCGCTGGTGGTGCTCCACACACACCATTTCAGCAGTATTTCAATATTTCACAACAGGAGAGATTGTCTGTAGCTCAACTACAGCTGTGTCTAGGTATGGGCTCCCTCAATCCTGATTTCCACCCAGGGGATGATGCCCTGCTGTTGTCTCCTCCATGTGGGCTCGTGTGATGACTACTTGATCCTAATCCTGACCTGTGGCTTACTGTCAGACCTGCCTTGTTGTGCTGCTGCATTATAATCCAGACTCTGGGGTGTACCTGGCTGCACTTTCTGCTTCTGTTTTGCTTGAAAGGTCCTGGGTCCTGACTGGAGAGGTGCTGCCCTGCTGCCTCTGTTGTCTCCCTTGACTGTGGGCCCCTTCTCCCTAGCCCTAATAAGCAATATCAGATCCAAGTTTAAGCACCTTGTGGCTTAAACACAATTCTGAGTGGCCAGGTCCTGTGTTTGTTGGGAAGGAAGAAAGCTAAGCACAGGCCTCAGCTGTGTTCAGGTATAGCTCTACTGGCAGGCTGACTTTGGAAGATAACACATCCTGGAATGGTTGTGTGCTCCTTCTCCTGCTGTGAGGATCAGTTGGGATTGGTTAGTTTTATCCTTTTTCACTTCTGTCAGCACGGGTTTTCTTATCCCCAAATCCACACACTTGGCTCACACCTGTTGCCTGATACTTCATTAATTACTTTCTCCTTCTGTTCTTTTTTTTTTCCTCATGCTTTTTGGAGAAAAAAGCATTAAAACAGATGTTTGTTCCTGGTGTAGGTAACAGTCACAACAATTGGCTATGGAGACAAAGTTCCCCAGACGTGGATTGGGAAGACAATAGCTTCCTGCTTCTCAGTGTTTGCCATCTCCTTCTTTGCCCTGCCAGCTGTAAGTGGAACTTGAATCTCTTCATTAAAGGTGTGTCCATCTCTGTGTATGCCTCTGGCTCCTGTAACCTGTGGATCACAGCAATAAACACGTGCTGTTTATTGAAGTTACACAATTCTGCTGTTGATCTGCTCAATTTCAGATTTATTTGTTGGAATAAATAGAACTCTGACAGTGTAGACATTTGAAAATTCATTTCATAAAGTCTTTTATTAAATGTGTGTTTATTCCAGGTGTGAAGTAGTTTATTTAGGTATGTGAAGCTATATACATGTCTGAATAGTAATTTTGTTATTTTGTTAGGGTATTCTGGGGTCTGGTTTTGCCCTGAAAGTACAGCAGAAGCAACGCCAGAAGCATTTCAATAGACAAATCCCAGCTGCAGCTTCTCTAATTCAGGTAAGGCCACAACAGTAGAATACTAAAATACCTCAGAGTTTATTGGAGAGGGAGTAAGGCCTGGAAGTTCAAGTACTGAGAATCACCATTCCTAAATTTATTATAGATCTATAACTTGTGTGTAGCCACTTTGTCATTTTGATCCATGTCAGTAAGTAGAGAAAATGACATAATTGCTTCTCCCTTTCTGGAAGCTGCACTATACCTGATATTCACAGGCATAATGACACTAACTGGATGCAGTGAGTATATGTAGTGAAATACTAAAAACATAATAAAAATCTTCATTATAATATTTAATTTATAACTTCATTTTCATGTTTCTTTAGGTCCTGTGCATCTGCCAAATCCTGAGGTGATGAATGTACAAATACATGAAAAAACACATCTGTTTTTAGAAAGATCTCCCAGCATAACATTCCATATGATGATATAAGGAATGAAATAGCATGGTGCACAAACATTCATTGTGGCACAGTGCAGAAAAAAGAAAACACAGCATTCAGTGGGGGATTCACTTTTATGGGGGTTGAGTTTGATTTATTTGGGGGCTTTTTGCTGTGGGTAGAGTTTGATCTCAGCTTGTGAGGGGAGAACACTGAGCATCTCTGTGGGATGTGTGTGCCTGTCCTGGTGCAAATCTTATCCACCATGGTTGTACTTTGTCAGGAGTGGTGTTTACCTGGACTGAGGGCTTTGTTCTCCGTTGGATTTGCTGCAAAATTTGCCGTGCAGGAGCCCAGTGACTGCTCCTGAACTGAGGTTCTTTGGGTTTCTTTACAGACCCTGTGGCGCTGCTATGCAGCAGAGAAATCCTGCACCTCCACAGCCACCTGGAAGATCTACGTGACAGCTCCCGTGCAAAATCCCAAAAAGTCTCCAGCGCCACCTAGTCCCGGTCTGAGAAAACAGGTGACAGCACTGGCGGGGCTGGCTCTCTTAATTATAATTTTAGATTATAATTAACTTGCGAAAAACCTCGTGAAGGGCCTGAGCAGTTTGGATACCTGAAATACGTTTATTTTCCTCCTGCCACAGCCCAATTAGTTTTGTTTTCCTTAAAATATTCTTGAGGAAATAATATCTTTTAACTGAGTTTGCCTTGTTGGTCAGACAGGTACCAACTCTCCATTGTTTTATCCCCTTTGGAGTCTCCTACTTTCTCAAAGCACAAGGCAGTAGTGCCACTTTCCCATTCTGCATTCATTTTTCAAGGTAGTTCATACCAGAAGAAGGAGCAAGCCAGTTTAAAAATTTATGTTCAGGCTTAACACGTGGCTGACAGCAGCTACTCGTCTCTGAAGTATTCCAGGCTGCTTTTATTTCTTTAGAATTTCTTTAGAAATTCACGGGCTGTGAATGCAGGAAAGCAGAACAGTGTTTGTCTGCAAAGGTGAAATTGCCTGCTCCCAGTTCTGTGGTGTCATTGCCAAGCTCCCCAGAAGGGCAGAGTCTGCAGCAGGTCCAGCTCAGGGACCCAGCGTTTCCCAAAGGATGGTCAAGGCCTGCCTTTAAGCAGTGGCATCCCACTGGAGCCTGTTTCCCAGGGAAGAAGGGCTGTACAATTCCCCCTGGCTTATGGAGGAAGCTGAAGCAGCCTGATCTGCATGCATGTCTGTGTTTTGGTATTAGTATGACCTTGCTTTGTCACAGCTGGAGGCAGGAAAAACAGGAGGAAAGGGGTAAAGCAGAAGTAAGACTCCTGGTGTGTTGCTGAACAGCAAACAATCCATGGTTGGAAAGATGGGAAAAACGTATTTTCCCTCTGTTTTCTCTAGTGTTTTCTCTAATATATTATTTGTCTGAATCTCCCTGAGCCCTGCGAGTCCTCATTTAAGAACGTAGTAATGGTTCTTTCACCTCTTACCAAAGGATCCTCTTCTCTTGTTCTTTCTTGGTCTGTGGCTTCCTATTTTAAGGTCTCAAATGATCATTTTATGTATGTTGTAGCATTTTGTTCTCCAGAGGACTCCTATTTTCTTTTCCTGCTGTGAGAGCCTGTAATCTTTGCTTTTAGAAGTATTTTGATGCATGCCAATGCATCCACTGTCCACAACAAATACCTATTTCTACCATTGTCTCCCCCATTTAATTTTGAATGTGCATTTGTTTAACTGCTGCAGAGCTGAGCAGAAGAAGGAATTCCAAAACTCTGAATTTAGACCATAACAAAGTAAGAATTGGCTTAGCTTTAGATCAAGTAGCCTTGTCCTATATGTGAATATCTTTACCCTGCAGCTCTTTCTGTTGATTCAAACCTTCATTTTTCATTTTGAAATTGAAACACACCAATTATAGTGTGTTTATTAGGCTGTCTTTAGGCTTCTAAAATCAGGAGAACTGTTTGGAGTCAGGAGGAAGGATTTCTCTTCTCCTGATGTGCCTAATTTAGCCTTTTTGGCAAAAGGTGAAGTTTTGTTTAGTTGAATATGCTGCACAGGGCCTGGTTCATAGTTCAAAGTCTATGGTTATTTTGAATATAAGCTTTAGAAAGATATTCCAGACAAAGCAATATGTGCTGAAATCATTAGAATTTTGTATGCCTTGAGTTTTGGTTCCAATTTGAGAAATTTTACTAACAGGCTGATTTTTCAGAATGTTCTAGTTGCCTTCTGAGAATCAAATTCTTAACAGGTTTTAGTTCATAATTCAGAATCAGACACGTTAAAACCATAAACAATGGTTGCAGCCCTTTTACTGAATTTCAGTTTCATTCTTTAAATAAAAAACATACGACCTCAAGTGAATTCACTGTACAGTGAAGCTCACACGTGCACTTGTCTGTGTTTGATAGCATCTTCTGAGATCATTCCATTCCTACTTTCACAGGCCAGAAGATACAGAAGAAAAGGAAAGCTGGGCTGTGGGAATGGCTCTGCACCTGTAACAAACCCAGGAGAAAATTCCTTGTCTGTTCCCCAGATCACTTATGATCACATTGATGAACAAGAGGACAAGAAAGATGTGTCCTTCTACACTGATGAACCCAAAGGTAACTTACTTATGCTCAGTTTATAATTTTTCAAGAGACAAACAACGAAGAGTTGATGTGATAAAGGGAAAAGTTCTGTGAAAAAAACAATTCCAAGCTAATCAGTAAATCAAGATGCTTCCAACCAAGGATGGTTGCATAACAAAAATAGGGGGATATGTATGAAAGGATATGGTGCGAATATCAAAAGAGCTTTCTTTGTTCACCATCAATTAAGATGTTGGATAAATTGTTCATTCATGTTTGATATATTGTTCATTATTCTTTTTTGGATTATTTCAGAGGTGGATGGAAAGTTTTCTCAGGTCTACCCCACCTTTTAACTTTACCTCCTTTTACCTCTGAAGGAAGGAAAGATAAACCAGGAAAATATTTCTACTTATTTTACAGCACCCTCTTAAACATTGTGCAAACAAATCATGATTAGAAAAACCAACTATTGTTATGCCCACATCAACTAAGAGGTTTTGATAAGTGGCTTTTTTTTCTCTTGCTTCATTAAAATATTATGTGTTTATATAAGTGAAACATGGAAACTGTCTGAATTTCACTGCTGAGTTAACATACTTGCTTTGTCTGTAAAATCCTTTATTTAAAATTAAGTTTGTAATGGAAATATGAATGTTATAATGTGAAATATAAAATGGTACTGTTTACTATAAAAGACGGTTTTCTGGAAAGCTGATTTTTCCCCTTTTGCATTGATTTTCTTTGTCTGATGAGGTTGGGACTCTCTTCTGGATCTGCTACATCTTGAACTCGTAATTTGAGTTCTGTCCCATACATTTCCAGTGCTTTTAGGATTCTGGAAGAGGGCATGAAGAGTATGATATTTATAACCAAAGTTTCTGCTTTACCTCCACATCTCATAACAGAATATTGTTTTCCTTCTCAGCATGTTTATTGGAGCAGCTTCCCTTGCTGACTGTGTAGCAGTAGATTTTGCTGAGTGTATTTTTGGTGTCATGATGTGATGGATGGAAACAGCAAAGCGTTGAGCTGCTGGTAACAGTCCTGGAGGTCACTAAGATGTTGGGGACTCTGCTGGCTGTACTCAGTACTCTGCCAATTTTCTCAGTGGTAATAGTTAATCTGAGCAAAGCTCTGTGTCATAGGAAAGAGTGATGAGATAAGCCTGTATCCTTTTCTGCCTGACAAGAAAATGAAAGAATTGCCCCCATTTTTTCTGAAAATGTTTTCTTTTTGTACTTTCATTATAGCTGGTTGAATTTATTCTTATTCTGAGAGACAACCATGCATATTATTCCCTTACCAATTAAATTTTATCTATTTTTCATTTTCTTTCATGTTTTTCCTTAGCCAGTGTCAGGGTTAAATCACACTCAATTTGATTTTCCTGATTCATTCCTTCTGTTGCAAAGCTTCCAGGAATGTAGCTGGCGAGCTCAATTTCTTAATTGACTGAACATTCTTGATACCTCTCGAAAGTTTAAACCTGATTTCTCTCAGTAAAGTTCTCCTTGCCAGAATTAATAGGCTTCTATTCCTGGGGAGTGGAAGTACTAGGCTTCAAGCCTGTAAATGGGGACATTTTTTTTCCTGTCAAAAAAGCTGAAAATAGAAAAGGCAGAGAGGATTATCATTCAAAAAAGGTAATTGAAAGGGGCCATGCCAGCTTCTATTTGATTGTTGCTGTAGTGGAATATTTTATTCATCCCTGCTGGGGGCTGGATGATGCAGATGATGCAGATAACATTTTGCAGATGATGGCAAACTGCAAGGTTGAATCAGATCACTTCTCTAGGCCTGACCTAGAGGAGCAGAGCTGCTGCTCTAAACCAGCTCTTTGCTGCTGTGAGAGATGTGTGAGAGAGGGACTGTAGGAAGGCCTGAAATAAATACCAGTCAAGAACAGGCAACACAGTAACAGTCCCAGCGATAAAATTCCTTGTTCTGGTGTGAAATAGATAGAAATTTAGTTCAAGTATCCTTGAAAAAGGAGACATTTCCCTTAATTCAGCAATTAAGGTATTATGGGAACGCAACTTTTCTTCTGGAAATAGAATTTTTCTAATGACACCCATGACACCATGACACCAATTTTTCTAATGACATTGTTCATGTACCCACATCTACCCATCTTACTCTTGGCTTGCTCAAACCTTGCTTAGGAGGCAGATCTTCCCAAGCTGGGCAAAAATGCTTTCCTTTATTTCTATGAAGAAGTTTGGAGAAAAGGGAATCTTTACAAAACAGAGATGATTAACATTAGGGTTTCTGAGAGGTTTCTGTGTCTGTGGAATAAAAACCCCCATGTATTTGATAGTGCATGATATAGAAACAAGACCTTTATTCACCAAAAATTGTAGAGTTTTGAAACAAAAACTTGATAACCTAAAAGGAAATTTACTCCCAACCTCTGCACCTCTGGGATTCTGGGTGTGACTGATGAAAAGTGATCTGTAGCACTCAGAATTTGTCCATCCTTACAGAAAGGAAAAGGCCAAAAGTCTTCCACAATAATAGTTTCCTTGTTAGAAATCAAACCTCTAGAAATGAGGCTATTTAGAAAGAAATTAATAAGGAAAAACTAAAATAAACATAGAGGTTCAGGAAGTTCTAGAAAATAACTGTGATGCCCAGTCATAGAATGGCATTGCATCGAATGGCTTGGGTTGGAAGGGACCTTAAGGATCAAAGAATCCTGGAATTATTTGGGTTGGAAGGAATCTTGAAGATCATCCAGTCCCACCTCCTGCCATGGGCAGGGACACCTTCCACTATCCCAGGCTCAGAGCCCCATCCAGCCTGGCCTTGGACACTTCCAGGGATGGGGCAGCCACAGCTTCTCTGGGCAACCTGTGCCCAGGACCCCACCACCCTCACAGGGAAGAATTTCTTCCTAATATTTCATCTAGGTACCTCCTCTTTTAGTTTCAAACCATTCTCCTTGTCCTATCTCTGTTTGCCCGTGTAAAAAGTCCCTCTGCAGTTTTTTGCAAAGTCCCTTTAGGTGCTGGGAGGCCGTAATGAGATCTCCCCAGAGCCTTCTCTTCTCCAGACTGAACAACCCCATCTCTGTCAGCCTGTCTGTACAGAAGAGGTGCTCCAGCTCTTGGAGCATCTTTGTGGCCCTCCAATGCAGTATTTTTTTTTTTTTTTCATGGGTATCTGTTGCTTCAGCTAAGGAACTATTCCATACCAGGGTGTATGATTTAATATTTTCATGTAGCGATTTAAAACCCCCAGTTATTTCATCCTTACCTGAGATTATATCCATAAGTATTCTCTGTATTCCTGAAATTAATCTTTACCTGTACTTTTGCCTATCCTTGTACCTACTCCTCTGCAGCAGGGTCTGTTATCAGGATGACAAGATGTGTGCAAGCCCTCTGACATCTTTAATGTTCCTGTAAGGTTTAAAGAAGTCACTCAAGTATGAAGATTGTAGTTAATTAGAAGTGGCAGGTCACAGAGATTAATCCATACAGAAAGGAAACAGCATTTTGGTGTAAGTGGAATTTCCTAGATGAATTTTGAGTTTTCTCTTTAAATATCATCTATTCACCAAAATGCATCCGTACAAAATGAACCAAATAGCTGTTTCATAGTGGTTTTTATTAGGGAGGAAAAAAAAAATAGAAATTTGAAAGTTTTTAGACCTTGAAGGTCAGCCTCCTGGGACAGCTCCAGCAGATGGAATGTATTATTCTCTGTCATCTGTTGTAGGTTGTATACACAACTCATTATTGTTAGATTTGTCAAAGTCGCAAGACTCTCATAGTGATAAATCTCTGCTGGGCTAAAAATAAAATTCCCTGTTTATCACCGTGCTTTTCTGTTTGATTTTTGGAGTTTCTTGTATGCTGATATATGCATAGTTTAAAGCAAAACTGAGCAAAAGCAAATTTTTACCAAGAGAGCGGAGAGCACTGCAGTTTTCTCTGACCCCCTTACCTTTGTCATCCCTCTCACTTAAAATGTGGAGTAGTGTTAATGTTGATTTATTCTGTCTGTAATGCCGGTTTGGATGCTGACATTTCAGCATTTACCTGTCTGGAAATGAGCTGGTTTTTCCCAATGACTGGTTGCATTTCCCATTGGGAAAAGGGGCTGGTTTCCCTTACTGGTGTAGATGGATTACAGTCTGCAGTACATATAAAGAAGCAAACATTTTAAGTGAAGTGGATTCAGAGATTCCGGTGCTGACAAGCCGAGAGAAAGGTGAAAAAAAACATGTGGCCAAAATTAACAGAATAAAGCAAACACCAAAGCTTTTGAGAGTCTGCATAACTGTCAGTAAGTCTGAAAATCATAAATATAAAGGTATGCACCAAATCAGCATGAGAAAGTATCCAGATACCAGGCTTCTGACAAATGTTATGCTCTTAAGAAGGTGGGTTTAGCAGATGGTGGTGGCTTTGCAGTGAGAATTTGCAGTCAGTGCAGAGCTGTTCAACATCTCCATTTCTCTGTCAGTTCAGGACTTGTACTGATGGTACTTGCCCTTGTGTAAGAATTGTGGAAACACCTCTCTACCATAAAGTTTTCAGTCTTTACTGGTTCAGCCCTGGCTGCCCTGAGTGAGAACTTCAGTGAATTCTGTGGTTTATCTCTCATGGCCAAAGTTGATGACAGGGCTGGGGGTGGGGATGGTGCGAGGGGAGGTGCAGGAAGAGAACAACTAACTCTGCCAAACCCACTCTTACTTCTGATTAAATCTGGCATCTTTTGAGGTTTAAAAATTTATTTTTGGTCTACATTTATTCAACTCCCTGTTGTGCCTGATTTAAGACCAGCGTTTGGATCACTGGTCACATCAGATTTGAGCAGGGGCTTTGTTCCAGATGTTCCCAGAGACCACGGCAGTGCAGAGTAAGGGAAGGTGTTTGCAGCTCCCTTGGACTTTTTGTAGACACTATCAGCACAGCAGTGAGGGGAAAATAATCATAATTATGAGTTGAAAAGGAGGGCATACACCAGCATAGATGTTTTGTTGCCAAAATGAGTATTTCTGATAACTGTTAAAACATCAAAAATGTAGAAAATTAGAGAAGCAAATAAATTGTATTTGAGTCAACATATTGACTAATAATGACAGAGGCAGTGTTTTAAATTGAGATTATAAATTGACCTGATAAATATACACTGTCTTGCTGTGTGAGGCTCAGGGCAAGAGAAGGAAGGAAGAAAATCTAACATCTGTCATAGAAATCTACTCTTGATAACAAAGTCAGTAATTGGGTTTCTCTTTCGATATGTTTGAGGAATCAGCAGAATCTTCTCACTAAATGCAGAGTTGTGGGGTTTTCATAACATCTGTATTGGAAGAACCTATTGATTTAGCCAGCTTTGGGAAAAAGAGAGAAATGAAATAAGGGTTTTCAAGAATGGAAAGTCAGAGTTAATAGATAAGGGATGGTAGAAAGTAGATTAAGAAGTATTATACTAATAATAAGGTGTTCTGTATCAAAAAGGGTAAGCACACATTATAAAAGTAAGAACTAGAATTTAGTGCTAGAATAACTGAAATCTTCACCTAATTAGTCCAGATCTTATTGTTACAAAAGAGACTCAAATGCAGTGTTTTGGTTTGGTTTTTGTTTTTGTTTTGTTTTTTTTTGGTTGGTTGGGTTTTTGTTGTTGTTGTTGTTGCTGGGGTTTTTTTGGGGTTTTTTTTTGGTTTGTTTTTGTTTTTTTTTTTTGTTTTTTGTTTTGGTTTTTTTTTGGGTTTTTTTTTTCTTTTTAATAATTAAAAAGCTGCAACTATAGTAAAAATTCAATTAAAACTGTAAAACTTGCTTTTAAAATTCCACGTGTTAGGTTGGTATTTACACTCATTCAGTTTCTGGCTATAATTTGCTGCTGAAGGAAGAGGGGAAGTACACAATGACTTGTTGAAATCTCATGTCCTTAACAGGGAGGAATATGATGTTTGTAGTGATAGTTTCTCTTTTTTCTCCTGGGATCCACTTGGGGTCACTTACAAATGTTTCCTAACACCCTTTAACATATTTCCTCATTGCTGTGCAGCTCCAGGTTTCATCAGAATTTACCATCCCTTTTATGTATGTGAAATAGAATTTCTTTGTTCTCTGTTACCCTTACAACCAGTTTTGTCCTGCTTCAGGACTGCGTTTTATTTTCACTGACCATTAGTGAATTGTTTATAGCTGTGGGGTCTCCAGTGCCAAGCCTGTGCCCCATCCCTTATCTCCTGCCTGTAGTCGCACACTGCATCCTGTGTTTCCACTTCTCAAGGCCTCTGATATTCTGCCCAGCCTGTATTTCTGTAAACTCTGTCATTATTTGGTTGTAAATATCTCATCCTACTGAAATAACTTCTGCAGATACAAAGGCATGCTTGTGCAACACGAAGATAAACAGAAGTAAAACAAGATACAGACACCTGCTCAATTAGAGAAATTGCTGCCACAGCTAAATCGGGGTCAGGTCAGGGAAAGTCTGGACAGAGCAGCCAGAGAAGCCTTATCCCTCAGGTCCTGCAAATTTAACAGCATTGCTAATCCAGCACAGAATGACTTGGGAAACAGAGGAGCTCTTTAGTGAATTTACATGAATATCCCAGTCTGCAACTTTTCCAAAACTTAAGAAAGATGAGAATGATCTGGGTAAATTGTGAGCTTTTTCTTAATGGCCTAAGCTTGAGATGAAAATCTTTGCCGAATGAAAGTTTGGCCCAGTTACCAACTGTGAAGTGTAAATACAGTAATGGTGTCAGGAAACAGTTAATAATTTTTTCTGTCCCCTGAAAATTAACACTGAATGTGCTAAAATTGACATTACAAATTGTGTCACTTGCTATTACTTGGAAAATGATTCAATGAGGAGCAAATAAAGTTAGAACATAAGAGAAAGGACTAGAAAAGATGCACAAGTCAGGTGAGTTTATCTCTTTGGGCTTGCAAAGCAAACAGCTGAGGAGTCAGGGAGTGATCAGAAGGAACCTGAGAGCCACTAACAGCACTGACAGGAGGCTGCTGAGATGCAGGATGATGATTTAAAATAGAAAATTTCTCTCCATCTGGAACCACCTACATTTGCTTTGCATTGCAGGGTAAAAGTAGATGATGTATGTAATCTCAACAGAGGTTATATATAAGGGTGTATAAATACCTAAATTTAAACAGGCTGAAGTGTAAATATTTAGCTCTAAACAGATATCTGGTCTAAATCGATTTTCTGTGCAATAACTGTTAATATATAATCCAAATAAAAGTGTAAGCTGACACAGTCTAAATAGACAAGTAAGTGTAAACACAGAAGTGTAAATTGAGATAAGGCTGAATAGATATGAGATGCAGTTGTAAATTCATGTATATGTAATTGTGTTTGTGTCTAAATAGATTTAAGAGAAAATAGATCTAAATTAAAATAGGTAAGACACATGAAATATAACTCTTCCCTATGTGTGAGTAGCTGTGTGTGTGAAAATATAAATGGCTCTGCTAGATGAGGGTATTAAAAAGAAAGAAAAGGGTGGTTTTAGAAAGGACCACCCTCTAATTTTCTTTTTTGTGTCCGTCTCCTTTACCTCAGGTGCAGGGCTGGGCCTGTGGGCAGGGGAGGGGGAATATGATTGCTTTGACCCCATTCCTGATGGGCTGGGACTGGGACAGCCCCAGGTGTGTCCAGTGAGGAGGAGGATGATGATGGCAATGGGACAGTCCCAGGTGTGAGGATGATGGTGATGATGATGATGATGATGATGATGATGATGATGATGATGATGATGATGATGATGATGATGATGATGATGATGGGAATGGGACAGGGACAGGGACAGCCCCAAGTGTGGCCAGTGAGGATGAGGCAGGTCCTGCTGTGGGAAGAGGTTTTGGCTGCTGGGGGGCTCCTGGGCCCTGCTGCTGGTGAAGGGGAGCCAGAGGCAGTCCCAGGGTGTCTCTCCAGGCCCAGCAGTGAGATGATCTTCCAGGAGTTTGGGGGAGCAGCTGTGGGCATCTGAATTTGGGGTTTTAGCATATCTCAAGAAAGACAGAGTGCTAAAGAGCCAGGCAGGAGAGGGGAGGAGAGCACCTGAGGAGGTGACTCAGGGTGTGGTGACAGATCCAGCTGGGGGCTCTATGAGGGGCTTAAAGGATGGTGTTTTTAATGAGTATGAATATGTAAAGCAGTAAGTAAAGTGAGATATAAGCACTAAAGGTACTTGGGACAAGTAGAGGTACAATCTTCCCTCTGCCAGGAGCTGCCAAGAGGTGTTTTCAGTTTTGGATCTGGATTTCAAGAGTGGGCCCTGAGAGAGGATGATAGTACCTTTCCTTGTGAAGGAAAGCACTGAGCCCCTGTCCATCAACAGCTTTCTCTCCCCTCACCTTTTGTGTGAGAAAAATCCCCAGATAATATTCAGTTTTGGAACTTGGCTCCACAGGAAGTAGGAATTTAAGAAAGAAAAATAAAACTAAAAAAAACAAATAAACAAGAAAACCCCAAACAAAAACCACAAGAAGCACCCGCAATCAAACTAGTCAGTAGGAAGGAAATATGTAACAGAGAACATGAATTAGTCATGAGCAATCATGTCAGATCAAGTGGTTTTTGTTTTTTGTCTGATGTGGCAATGTGCATTTTAAGTAGGAGGTAAGCAGAAGACAATTTTAATACTGATTTTGGTCACCTTTTCCTGTATCATCTGTGTGTGTCCATAAACATAGGGCCTGGATTATAGCCTAGAGAACTGGTTAAGGCCCCTGTACAGTGTATGAAAAAACCTTGCTGGAATATGATACTTCACAAAACATTTACCAGAGGTTTGCTGTTGAAATGACAAATACATTTAGAGAGATTTCTGCCTCGGGTGCTATTAAATAAACCCATCAGTGGTCCAGGCTGTGGATTAGAGAAAAATTTTTATTCAATATGCAGTTGGGACTGACCAAGAAGTGGCCGAGACCACTCTGGAAGGCAGCCTGGGAGCCTTCCCCAGGGCAGAGGTGCTCGAACTGTGTCTCCCCCCTAATCCTGGATCAGGAATTCCCTGCAGTGATCTGTCCCCACACTTTTGATAACCAGCAGCTGCTTGGCCTGATGTTCAGTCTGTTAACCAGCTGCTTATGGGATATGATCCCACAGTGTGGAAAAAGTGACTCCCTGACTCATGGTCCTGAGGCATGTGTTGGGCTCCAGGCAGCCAGGGCAGCTTTGCTGCACTTGCCCTACCTGGGGTCAGGTGGCCCAAACCATTTTGGGGAAGCAAGGGCAGCCTTGGAGAAATTAGGAAAAGAGGGAAATTGGGATTTGAGGTTTCCCTCTTCATGGAGGGTGTGAACCCTGCTTAAGACCATGATTTTTCTAATTAGTCAACTTACTTTAATATTAAAAATTGTCCTGCAGCTTGTGCAGCAGGGAATGGGGAACTAATATATAAATTAGGATTGTCTGGGAAAACAGTCTCTGGAATGTGCTCTAAAAAGCACAAATAAGGATGTGCTACACAGTTTGGATTTTTCTCACTATGGCCACTTAAGAATTTCATCTTTTTGCTCAGTGTGAGAATGGAACATTGTAGTCTAAAGTGCCAAAACCCAAACTTCAAACTGCAGTATTTTAATTTCAAACTGCAAGGCACATATCCATGCGATGCAGTGGATGAGAAAAGGGAAACAGGGAGAGGGGGGAATCCCAACCAGCGTTTGGACCAGTGGTGACACACATACAACTTTATGCTGTAGGCTGTGAGGCTCATTGCAGTTCCCTGGTGGCTGCATGGAAGTGAAGGCATTTTTGAGCCAACATGGAGCCTTGCTACTGAAGGTGAGAAGCAGGTGCTTCTAAATGGGAATAAGGATAACACTCTGCATTTCTTTCCTTTTTTTTTTTTTTTTTTTTTTTTTTTTTTTTTTTTTTTTTTTTTTTTTTTTTTGTGTGTGTGTGTGTGTGTGTGTGTACTGGTTTTGTCAAAAAGCCCAGAATTGCCAGCTTTTGTCTCAAACCCTTTTCCAAGAAATTGGTTGAAAGTGAGGATCTAAGGCAGTGACAAAGCTCCAGCACATCTTGGTAGGCTCTGCTGGAATCCTTGTGTTGGTGTTGAGGCTGGATGTGCAAGGCTCATCCCATGCTGAGGAGGGAGGGCTGAATTCCTGGATTCTGTTACTGATTCTTGGGGTGACCTCGAGCAGACAATTAACTCACTGTGCTTGGGTTGCATCATCTGTTCCATGAATATAAGTCTTGTCTCTGTCATGGAGATTTTGTGAGTCCTAATTGTTTATGAAGTGTTTTTAGATTGACACAGCATTACAGAAGTGGAGAATGCAATTAGTCAGTGCAGGATTAAACATGGGCCTGCACAATTGTTTATCCTCAGCATAAACAAGCAGGAATGGGAATCAGGGATGGCAGCTTTTGCAAGAAAAGCTGATTTTTGCAGCAAATGTAGTGAATGCTCTGAGGGGAAAAGATGATGTGATTTAATCTAAAATATAAAGCTACTTTTTAGCCACAAAAATTTAGGTTTTTTTCTGATGGAAATGACAAAGCATTATTGTGGGAGATGAGGGCATCATGTCTAAAAAATTATGGCCTTTTAAACTGGTTTTACTTGGATGGTGGAGTAGTAAATACACTTTTACTACTTCTTAAAATATACTTTTCATCAAAGTGAATTAATGTCTTGAAAAGCATGTATTTTGCTTATTTCTGTTGTATGTCAGCTGGGAATGCTGAGAAGATTATATAATTAGAAGCAAAATAAACACTGGTTCTTTGGAGTGGGCTGTGTCCATATGTAATAACCATTAGTTAAAAATAGAGAAGAAAAGGCTGAGTGTTCCATTTATTTCGGTTTTGCTCCCTGTTGAAGTAGCCAGGTGTAGCCACTTCTACAGTGTATTATTTTAATTAGATCCTATTTTTGTAATAGTGATAATCCACCATTAAGAAAAAAAAAGGCTCCTGGATTTTCTTTCTTTCATTCTTGCTGACATGGACTTAATGTCCCCTGTAAAAGGAGAAAAATATTTTTTCCCCTTTGGCTAAGGTGAATTGTGAGGAGAACATCTCTAATACAATTCTGATAACTAATTCCTGGAATTCTGGCTTGCACACAGCCTTGTCCTGGATCTGACTCATGAGTGTAAACTGCAGCCGTGGTCTGACCCTTCAGGTCTATTTGTGCTCCTTTAAATCTTATACTGTGCTGAGCTCTCAGAACTTGATTCCAGTTGTAAAAAACCCAACAAACCTTAAGCAGCATAATGCCAATGTTTGCTGCTGGTGGCTTTTTCATACTGGAAAAGCAATATACTTTGCTTGATGTGTCTCTTTACACAGCAAGCTCTTTGCAGTTACAGATAGTGCTTGGGAAATAATTTTGTTATTAGGTGTGCTGTTCTTCCCAGATCTTCCCAACCACAACTCCATGGGAGTATTTGCCTTGGAAAGAATTTGAAAGTTCTGTGCTTTGAAAATGCTTCCTTGCCCCACTCAGCTAAAATGCTGGGATGGAAAATCTGACCTGTCAGTTTGCTTAAGGACACACACACACACAATGTCTTTATTTCAGTTTAATCCCATGAGGTGTGAAAAAACCTCTGAATGGCTGAGGATAAATAGGAGACAAGCCTAAGAAGTAAAGCTTTGTGTCAACCTCTATGCATGTTAAAAAAGTGTTTCTGCCTTGTTTGAAATGAAGAATCATAAAGGTGATGCCAGTGTTGCATTGATCCATGGCCTGGTTTAGTGACACCTTAATATTTCTTTAGTTCCACTTTTACTTACTTCAGGAGACAGCAGTGTGTGCAGTGAGGAGGGCTGCAGTTTAGGATTTACATCACTGAGGTATTTCAAAAGAATATTTGTTTGTTTGTTTTTATTTTTGAGCTTCTTCCTTTTAATTTTTATCTGCATGAAACCTGACAGACTGGAGGTGGAAAGAGTTCGTTGCTCTGGAGGCTGTTCACAGTCTCTGTTAATCGTGAAAACTCAGGGGAAAAAAGGTGCTGCACCCAGTGTCTGCCAGTTAGAGTCACTCAGAACTCTAAGGGGATTTTTCATTACTGTGGCAAAAAAGAAAAGCAGCTGCTTGTCATTTGCTTAACCTTGCTTGGGCTGAATTTAATCAGTAGAAAACATCTGGAACTGATTCCCCTTCAATTTTGGAGTGTCCAGTAATCTGCTGTGTACATACAACTGGTGCACTTTAGCATTGGAATACTTGGCTAAATCATGTTTTGCAATATTGTTATCTTTTGGAAAGAGAAGAGGAAACAACAGTAATTTCCCAATGAGCAAATATTTACAGTGTTCTGTATAGGTTGCATCGTTGGCTGATTTTGTGCAGCTGTTGTATGAAATCTATTGATCAGAGTTAATAAATTTCCAAGTGAGTAATACTGTTTATTTGTATTGATTAAAATTGGGCCAAATTCTGAGCTGTTTAGCATTGCTTGACTAAAACTGATGAAGCAATTTGACCTTGTTATTTTTTGACAGAATACAATGTTAAATTATGAGTAAATTTTGAGGCTGTAAAAAGCTTCAGCCGATTATCGAGGAGTGGTTTTGGTTAAAAGTCTTAGTCTTTCCTGCAGAATTGGGGTGTTGGAGTTTTATAAATAGGTATTGATACCTGCTTTTAGCTGAATTTTCTGTTAAATAAAACTCAAGACTGACTTGGATAGTAATACTTGATAAAATGGAAATCATTGTTTAAAAGCCACTCAGAGGGAGATATACAGAAAAATAACATGCATTTAGGCAATTTTTTTGTGTCAATGCATTCCTTCTTTAATAGGGAAATTGGGAAAACTCTTTTTTTTTTTTTTTTTTCCAAATATAAATCATGTTCACTTGCAGGAGAACATTTATATTTTTGATAGAACCACTTAGGAAACCATGACTGAGTAACTGTCTCTGGAAAATGCTCTTTCTTCTTAGTGTTCTACTCCGAGAACTTTGCAATGATTATCCCAGGTGACCTGGCCATAATTTCTATGGAAATTTCTCTGGGGTAAAGCCCATAGAAGTGGGGGAGGTTGATGAATTTCTGGGATACTCTTTCCTCTCTTCTTTGCCCTCTTTATTAGGGAGTTCTCCTACTTTCCATTCCATGCTCATGTGGGTAAAACTCCTTTATGGCACCTCCTGTTTTGTATTATGGAAAGAATAGAGGTGTCATTAGTTCTACCAAACACAACAGAAAGTAGCCAGCTTGGGAGTATAAAGCAGTGCTGATGGATTTTAAAACAGTCTATTATTTTAATTAGATCCTATTTTTGTAATAGTGATAATCCACCATTAAGAAAAAAAAAGGCTCCTGGATTTTCTTTCTTTCATTCTTGCTGACATGGACTTAATGTCCCCTGTAAAAGGAGAAAAATATTTTTTCCCCTTTGGCTAAGGTGAATTGTGAGGAGAACATCTCTAATACAATTCTGATAACTAATTCCTGGAATTCTGGCTTGCACACAGCCTTGTCCTGGATCTGACTCATGAGTGTAAACTGCAGCCGTGGTCTGACCCTTCAGGTCTATTTGTGCTCCTTTAAATCTTATACTGTGCTGAGCTCTCAGAACTTGAGAAAAAACCCAACAAACCTTAAGCAGCATAATGCCAATGTTTGCTGCTGGTGGCTTTTTCATACTGTTTTTAATAGGGTGAATCAGACCATGGCAATGGAATATCTAGAGCTGGTTGTACTAACCCAGTTAAGATCCTCTCAGGTCAGGTTGACCTGGGTCTATCCAAGATTAGCTTGTGCTGAATGAGCTGTCCTGGACCAAGGGCAGCCCTAGATAATGCCTACAAGTTTCTCTTGCTGTTTTTGTGAAGGGCTCAGGTTGGCTCCTGTTCCTATAACCTTGTGAAAGAGAGAAGACAGAGAGTATGCACTGGATTTTGGTGTATGCAGAGGTTCAGCAGCTGAAGGCTTTACAGGGGTGAATTTGAAAATCCTGATGAGCAGAAAGCATGCAAAGAAATACCCTTAAACCTACTTGATCATGATAAAGTGTGCTAAATAGGGTCTTGTTGCTTTTCTGCTTTTGATTTTTTCTCCTGGAGAAGTGGGATCTCTGGAAGTTCTGTGGTTGCACTGTTTCTAATGAGGTAAAATCACATTGATAACACAGTTAGGTTTGTTCACAGGTTAGATGAGCAAAGTCACTTTTAGCTGCTAGAGATCTACTTGGGTGAGGTCATGATGGCTTTTGTGGGGCTTCTGCCTGGTAAAGGCCTTCAACTTACCTTATTTGCTGTCATCTTGTGAAGTCTCCTTAAAAGGGTAAGGAGATATTGCATTGCTAGATTAATGCATTAGTGTCTGCCAGTCTTGGATGTGAACTGGTTGAAGTGGAAAGAGCCTGGGCTGAAATACTTATTGGACTTCTCTTATAATTGGAGAGCGAGGCAATTTAATTTGGAGTCAGTTAAGGTACCAATTAAGGTGCTGTTTCAGTAGTAATTTCTAATTAAAAAAAAAAAAATTGAGCAAGTTTCTTGCTTCTTTTTGAAATAATTTAATTCAGAATAAGGCTTCTTAAGGAGCTCTGATGCTCTCTTCTGCTTCTTCTTTCATTTCCACATCTCCCCTCTCAGCACTGAATGGGGTTTTAGTGTGTTGCCATTTCCCAGGGTGCAGTGACACATCCAGAGTCTTCCCTTTTCCTCCCTGCATTTAGCTGCTTCTGTGCCTGGGCCAGGCAGTTTTTCTCTGCATGAGATGGAATTGTCAGAGATTTTTCCAGTGTTCATCTTGTTAACTTCTCTGCCAGCTGTCTGAAGAAATTGTGCTGGGGGAGATAGGGCATCAAGGAGAAGATTCTGTGCCGTGTAAGCAAACCCCATCATTATCATAACCTTTGCAAAGCCAGAAATGGTCAGTGCTTTACACCCACCAATTATTCCAGCCACTTGTAACTTCCAGCTCATTTAAATCTGGCTCTCAGATGGGGAAAAGGCCTTATCCAAATCTGGATAAGGGAACACTAAAGCATTTATAGCAAAGGCAGCTCATAAAGCACCAGTTTGGGGGACATCTGGGAGGTGTCTGCAATAGCAAAACATAGTGCTCAGAATAAGGAAATAACTGCACATGAGCATCAGTGGAAAGGAAGGGGGAGGTGGGGAGCAAGGCATTAATTTCTCCCTATTGATCTGAAACAAAATCTCTCAAATCCTTGGGTGAAACATTTGTGCTGTCAAGGCTCTGAATGGCAGTGACAGTCTTTGGTCTCAATGCTTTGGGGTTGTAATAGGTATCTTTGCATTATCTTCCCCAGAGCAGTAATTTACCTCTTGGGCTGTGACTTTGCTATTTCCAGAGTCTGTAACACCTTTCTCTGAGAATTTATTTGAATGAAATTAATTTTGCTTAGATCCTACCTTCCTAGGGCTGTGCCATGCTGCTTCACTAGTGTTGCATTTTTTGTCCCTGCAGCAATATTAAAAGTGCTGGAGGCCACTGCATGGATATTCAATTCACTGGGCAAGTGAGAATTCAGATCTGCTCTAAATCAGTGAAAACAAATTATAATGTTTTCTGAATGCCATGTGAACAGATTTATTGTGTCAGAAGCCCCATCAAGAATCCTTGGATATCACCTCAGTCCTGGAAAGTACAGCCCATGGGAAGTTCTGTGTGAAGACAGAAACACTGTCTGTTTGTCCTCACCTTGAGCATCTGCTCTTCACCTCAGCTGGAGACAAGGCAGTGCATGAAACAGTTCTTTGACCTGGTCTGTTGTTATCTGATATTAGGCCAGCCCAGCTGGGGTTTTTTCTGTCTCAGCAGTGGTACCTACCCTCCTGGGATGGCTTGTACTCTGCATGTGGGGGGCCATGTGTCGTGGATTGTGAAACAAATTGTATTCTATTTGCCATCTGTATGGCAGTTGTCTTCTGTTAAGTGGGCAGTTTTCCTTATCTCTTCCACAACCACTCCTCCCTCCAGGGAGACATCTGCTGATAACAGGCTATTGAATGTCAATGCATGACTGATAAGAACTTTAACATCCTATTATGAGGTGCTCCACCCAGAGGGAGGAGCCAAGCATTCCTACACAGATATAGCTAGGAGTCTGGAGAGATGGGATAGCTCTTGCTGGGTTTCGCTCAGAGAGACAGCTACCCCTTTNTTTTTTTTTTTTTTTTTTCTGCTTCCCGAGTAAAGGACTGTTATCCCTACTGCAATATTTTCTGCCTGAGAGCCCCTTGATTTGAATTTTATAATAGTTTGGAGGGAGGGGGTTTACATTCTCTATTTCAGAGGAGGCTCTGGCCTTCCTTAACAGATACCTGTCTTCCCAAACCAAAACACCATGGAATCCTCCTACCCCCTAAATACACCTACCGAAAAAGATAGATGCACATCTGTAATGAATTATAATTTTGTCCACATTTAATAGATGAAGTGAAATGGTTATTTCAAGTCAGTACTGAATGAACCCTTGAGAAGTCTTGTTTTGTTGGACAAAAGCAGCTCAGTCTTGAGCGATATCTCATGTCAGACACAAATGGATTTGTTGGTTTACTTAAAATAGCAACTTAACAATTTTCTGTGAGCTTTTACAATCTAAAAAGAAAAATATCCACGTGCTCTAATGAAGTTATTCTAGAGAAACTTTTATTCCAGTTATGATATGATTGTAGTAGATATTATAGGACAAGATGGAACTCACTGCTTAGATTCTCCTCACGAATTATGACACTGAGTGGTATCTGAATCTTTAATGCCATAGAAAGTGGAAGGGAATATTCTGCAAGGGTTTGCCTGCCAACAAATAGCAGAGCATCTTTGGTTGGTCAGTGACACAAAACAGATTGTCCTAAAAACCTTTGCAATTTCTGTCATCTTAGCAATGTATCTGAAACAATTAATGTTGAATGTTGGTTAGAAAATGAATGGATTTGGATGGATTGATTAGAAACCAAAACCAAATGACCCTTTTTTTTGTTGTTAAAATTAAAATGTTTGGTTGGAAATCAAGATGGTATCATGAAGCTAGGTTTTCCCCGATGGCTCTTTTAGGGTTCAACATCTGTAATGGCATGTTTATATAAAAATAAGAATTATGAGTGTGATAAATATTAAGATTAATAGCACTAACAATGAGAATTGGGCCATGTTACTTTCGCACATAGCAAAGATGATATTGTGTCTCAGTCCTCAGTAATGTGGTTTAAAGATGCTTGTGGAACCAAAGGCTTGTAATGGGGCTGATGGGGTAAGAAAAGACACATCTGTTGTGATTTGTACAATATCTTCTTTCCCTGAAGATGCTGATCTCAGTCATTCAGCATTCATCCTGAAATTCAGCATTCATCCAGGTTTCTCTTTGGGACTGTCAGAATCTACAGCCAGCCTGTGCTGCACTTGTATTCAGCAGTGACTTGTATTCAACGGTCTCAGCACTAGCAGGACTTTTCTGCTTCTCAGGGCTGCCTTGCCCATCCCCTCAGGAGGAACATTCTGTGTCGAGCAGGTGCGCTCGATGGGGACAGAGGGGCACTCACACTGACAAGGGCAGGGTGTGTTTGACAGTGAACTTCTCGACCCTCTTCGTGCAGGTCCCTCCGAGGAGGGAGAGAAGGGCTTTAGCTCCTGACATCTCTGTGGTTCTCACAGTCACAGAAATGGCCTGCTGCCAGAGGTCACCCTCAGTCCCAAAAGCTGCAGGGCACGTTAAAATATATCTCCACAATGTTATCAGTAAAGAGAGACTTTAGGTCTCTGACTAAGGGTGTGTTCCACCTGAGGGTTGTGTCTCAGTTTTAAATATCGCCATTCCCTTGTCATATAATTTTTTAAGTTACTATTGGGAGTGTAGAATATGTAATTATTCTGGGTCTTCTAAGAATCTGAGTTTCAAAACATTTGAATTTTAATGGTAGCAGCAAAAGCTTAACAATTTATTTAGACTATTTTTAAAGCTCTTTAATGATAAATATTTTCTAATGGAAGTTCTGAATAAGCAGCATGAGGAAGATGGTATGTGCATTAATAAAGGATGCACATCTTCACTAAGCCCTGAAGAACAGAATTGAAGACCCCATGAATTTAATTTTAAATAAAATGTGATCAGTTAATTTGCAGCATTTCTAAGAAGATAACTTATTGTAAGGGGGGGGGTTTGTGCTTATAAGATGTTTCAGTTCGAATTCTATGATCTGAAGATCTGTCAGTCAAAATTTTTATAGTATTGGGTACACATAACAATGGCTACTTTGAATTCTCTTTTTAACAGTTGTAACTTGGACTCTTACTAAAGTTACTGCCTTACCTAAAATATCCTCACATTCAAGATTTAAAAAATAAGTATTTGGAGCAAATATATTTGAAGTAGGGAATACTCCCATAAAATATTGTTTCTTTACACCTGGAATGTATGAAATAACCGCTGAAGCTTTAGTTAGGAATAGTTTTTGTTTAGTGAAGTCAACAGCTGTGGATTATTTTGTTGAACTTGTTTTGAGCTTAAGGACAAACATGGAAATTATCTCGTCTACTACTAAGATTTACTTTAATTTGCAGATTTTTTTTTTCAGTGCAGAACAGGCAGATTGGTAACAATATTGTCTGTATTTAATTAATGATTAACACTAGTAAATAGGGAAATTGTTCTACAAGGATTCAATAGTGGGAGGGCAAGAACTGCATAAGACCAGCAAATAATTGTGGCATATTTCATTGTAATTACAGTAATTGGGTTTTGTGTTCTTGTGAGTCAAAACATTGACAACAATTCAGAAGATGTTTTTGTTTTTACTCTCATTGCAGTTTGTATGCTTTGACCATTAACAGTCATGAAAAATAAAAATGTTTTCAGACTGGTTTATTTTCTTTAATAACCACACTAAAACTGTACTTCCTTGTTAAAAGAAACACTTTTACTGTAATGGCAGTTCTGAATCCCATAATGGAATGTAACTCTATATATTTATATTACATGATACATTCCCTATGTGTAATTCTGAGTTTGTATGTGTTAAGAGCTCTCCCTGCAGAGCTAACAAGCTGCCAAATTACATTTCACTGGTTATTAATTGTTTCAGTTTAAGGTCAAGTTCTTCATGTCCTTTAAAAAAAAAAAAAAAGGCG
>VZRH01004251.1:173678-200876 GCA_013397555.1 Urocynchramus pylzowi | reverse complement strand
TTTAATTTCTTTAAAAAAAAAAAAAAAAAGGCGAGCAGTGAAGAAGGATCACTTTGAAATCTATTTTTGTCTTATTTTTCTTCACTGTTACTGCTGTACATTTTGTTCTTCAGAACAACTGAATGAACAGTCAAATATTTCCAGCCTTAAAAAGGTAAATGCATCAGTATTGGTGACTTGAATTTGGTCTTGGGGAGCTGATCTCTGAACATATTCACAAGGTGTAGATGGTATCTCCAGCTCAAAAACATGTTAAAAGTACTTGTGGACACAAGGATCGTGTCAGATAAGCAAAAGAAACAGGCTAAGTCTTAAGAGAATAAATAAATGCTTGTCAAAATAGTTTGCTGTAGAATGTTGAAAAACTTTGCTCTCTTGGCATCATTTGAATACAACTTGTCCAGCTAGATGCTTTCTCAAAGGTGTCTTGGTCACATCCCTTCTTGACCAGCTGTGGCAGCATTTGGGCCTCAGGAGATCATGAAAAGCAGCTCATTTCTGTGTTTTTCCTGCTGTTATAATCCTCCTGCTGCGGCCATGAGGCACAATTTAATAGTTATTAATTAATGTAACTACAATTTAGTAGCTCTTAATTAATATATCTACTGTGCAATTCACTCTGTGGGTATCTCTGATGCTTTCCTTCCCCAGCCAATGAGGAAAATGTGTTTTCCAACCTCTTTGCCAGACCTTACCCACTCATACCCTCTACATCACCCACACAGGCTTGAATGATTTTGGAAGTCCACTTTTTTTGTGTGTCTTTTGAAGAAAGAGCTTTCATAAGAAAAAAAAAGGCAGTACTTTTTTTTCAGGAACAGAGCCCAGGAGAGAGGAAATGTTATAATAAATTTGACCCTGTATTTTAAGAGATGGGAGATTTCTATGATTTGGGTTGAGAATGAGAAACTGCTATAGGATTCAGTTACAGGCTGCCTGTTTGCCTGTCTTCCTTGTTTTGGGCCCCTTCCAAGCCAAGCCATGATTTTGTTGTGCATGCTGGGCAAGAATTGGAATATTTACTGCATGGCTGTAGATTGTATGTGGTCCAACTGCCTGGATGCTTTTCCCTCTTAAAGGAGAAGGGATAGGATATGGCATTTCAGGAGTGAATGGAACTTTTGCCAGCCACAGATCTTTTCCCATGCATATGGAAATGCCCTTAAAGCCTCTATTTCTTACAACGAAACTTTTGCCTTCCATCTTACTCAGCTGAACAGGCTAGAAGGTCCCAAACACTTTGGATTGGAAGGGACCTTAAAGATCATCCAGTTCCAGCCCTGCCATGGGCAAGGACACCTTTGACTAGCCCAGGGTGCTCCAAGCCCCAGCCTTTTTATTGAGAGTCATTCCCATGAAGAAAACTGAAAACCAATCATGGATATAATACAAGCAGAAATACAGAAGTTACAAGTATCTAGATTGGTAGCTTTAGTTCCATGTTTTTATGAATGCTTTTATCACAGCACAGTCAATGGACATTTAAAAAGTTTTTTCAGATTAAATTGACAAGGAAAATCTGTGCTGTCTGGTTCTGAAAGGGGCTGGGCTGAGCCCAGTGGAGGTCATAGCTGGGTATTTGAACAGACAGTGAGGAGCACCAGCACTGCAGGGCTTCTCTCCTGGGCTCCACTCATCTCTAGTTCCCTTCTGACAGGTCCCATCTCTGTATGATCCTTGCAGTTCTTTGTGCACTTTCTGAGTCTGTCAGCAAACCTGCTTGTCAGAGAGTGCCAAGCATTGCACAGCTTCAGCAGAATGGACATTTGCTCACTCTACAAGTTATTCCATGCAGATTGTTCAGCTGGATGTTTTAGGCTGATATGCTGCATTTAAAGAACTTGATTGTGAACTACATCTTCTAAAGTAGTCATATTTATGATGCTGTAGAAAATGTTTGGAGTTTGTTGTGGGTTTTTTATTTGTTTGTAGTTTGTGGGTTTTTTCTGTTTGGTTTTTGTGTGTGTGTGTGTGTGTGTGTTTTGGTTGTTTGGTTTGGTTTATTTTTTTGGTGAGTGTTACATCCTTCTTCTGTGCTAGGTCTGAAAAGGATGTTCAGGCAGCTGGGTAGATAACATATCCTCATGTGCATTCAAGAGTATGTTTAATTGTTTCTACCTGCCCATTTTCCAGCACTACATGCATTCTTCCAGAGCTACATGCCCTTGTGATTTTCATTTATGTGTTGGTACTCATTTACATCCCTGTGCTGTCCCATCAGCCCTGTAATGAGTGATTGAGTTCCAGGGGCTGTAAGGCAGTGTGTAATTTGGCCTGCAGGCTTATCTAAACAAAAGAATGTAAGACAAATAAAGGCAGCATTAGTGCATTTTGAGTGCTGATTGTTTCAAATCAGATACACAGGAAACCAGATGTTGAAGTTTATCTAAAACACTTGCAGCCCAATCTCTAACTACAGCAGGAAGAGTGCTCACACTTTTTGCATGGAGTTAGCAATGTGTCTGCAGCAAATCCGAATTTATTCTTATTCCTCAATTCACCTTTTCAGATGTTCTTTTATTTCTGTTCTCCTTGCAAACCACTGCTTAATTAATTTTGGTGTGATTCTGCAGGTATATTGGGGGCAAAATGCAATTCTTGTACATTGCCCTGAATTTAAATCAGCCACATCTTGAATGATGATAATAAATTTTGCTGCCTAAAAATAGGTAGAGAAAGTAGCCTTTGCTTTTTTAACTGTACTGGTAGCTCTAAGAGTTGTGTATGGGACAATGTGAGTATGAGGCATTTGCAGATGGCTTACGTTTGAGTGTGTGGTGATAAGGATGTAAAATCACAGCTTCAGATGCTCAGATTTGTAGCAATTTTACATAAAACTGAAATAAAAATATCTTTATTTGGAGTAGTTCTGAGTACACTCCTGACACTACTGTAGCTTCACACAGTAATGAAGAAAAGCTCTTATAATTTTGGTAAAGAAATTACTCAGTTCATGCTAATTATGTTTTACTGTATTATTCTAACGTGACTCCTCAGAGGAGCTCGAATGCCATTTGCCTGCTGAGATGAATGATACTAAAAGCAAGTTGAAGAGGTTTTTAAAAGCAGGCTGGTCTGCTTTTAAGTGTCTGAGGTATCAGACACTTCCAGGCCTCTGGGCTTTCATAAGCTGTTTTCTTTCCTTTATTCTTCTGAGGAAAGCAAGGATTTGGAGATGTCTCAGTCTCGGCCCCAAACCAGTTTGCCTCTATGCAGCTTTAAAATACAGTATTTTTGGTGAGGTGATACAAGTGCTGACACAGGAAAGTAGACAAGACATAGCAGTGTGATCTCACAGGCTGTTCATCCTTGCAGATAAAGGAAGTGTGGTTATCCCAGGGATTTTCTGTCACGATGCATCCTTGCATATGAAATTAAGTCATATGTTTATGTCCTGTGTATCGATGGTACTGAGTAGAGCAGCCTGGCATTGTGAGGGAGAGGGTTTTAACAGCTTCTGATCTGAAAGTGATCAGGAGACTGAAGGAACAGAGACCTGCTTTTTTATCACCTTCTTTATCTGAGAAGAGGATAGTGCAACATCTTCCTTGTTATTTTGTCCTGCTGCTGATAGGCATTGGCTGTTTGGGAATGACCACAATAGTGCAGTCATGTTTGCTGTTGCATTTCCAATTTGGGAGCTTGCCTTTTCTCCATAATACAAAATCAGAAGTTAGTGGAATACAGTTAAGGACTCTAAGGTTAGATAAAGCCAAACAGCATTAGAAAAAATACCTGTGGGTTATGCTTTAATGTGTTTATTTTATGACTTCACCATTTCAGAAATTAAAAGTATATGAAACTTAACTTTCTTTTTGTGTTTGATTTAATCAGTTGCTCTGTTTTTGGGGATCCCTGGGTTTGTGGCATCACTGGAATTTGTTGTAGTGTGCTAGATACTATTCTGTATTTTCAATTTGCTGCTTCCAACTTTTCATGCTCATAAAATATTGTATATTTTATGATGAAACCAGTACAGCTTCTTCATACTCTAAGTAGTAACACATGGAAAGGAGGGATGGCTCCTCTTCTTTTCCCTCTTCATATTTCCTTGTCTCCCCTGCTTAATACTCTGCAGCATCAAATGTAAGGCATTAATTCCCATAATGTCAGTTTGGACAAGGAAATCTTATGAAAATAAATATAGAGAGGGAAGACAGAGTTGTTCTGGCTTGAGCTGCAGCTGCTACAAACTACCATCTGTAGTAGCTGGGCCTTACAACTTTGAGTTTTATTTCTGGAAAACATCACTGCCATGTGTTGAATGTATCATAATGCTCCACATTTCCTCAAAGTGAAAGCACTATCATGAATGAGTATTATGAATTATGTTATTGCTCAGGAGCTTATGGCTTCTTGACATTAAAAAAGAAATTGTTCCTTTTAGTGTGATTTTTGGGAATTTTGATTTATGACTGAACATTGCTGTCTGAATGAGTTTTGGAAGTTCAAGGAAAGTGAGTTAACTTCAAAAACTGAGTTGGTTCCAGAAAGAGTGTTTTGAATAAGAAAATAACTGCTCACAATTCTGACAGTCACTTAAAGGACAGAAAATATTTAGAAAATACCATGTATTACATGCATTTACCATTAGCATTTATTTGGGGACAAGAATAAATTCATGTTTTAATATTTTAAAACAAATACACGTAAAATTAATGTGTTCTAAAAGCATAGAGGGAAATCAGTATTAAACAACTTTTATTAGGGTTGCATGGATAAAACAAGTATTCCCTTGTGATAGCTTTAAGACTTTCCAAAACTAATACTTTGAATTGAGTCAAGTGGCTCTGAGAGTAGTAGGGAATCTCATAATCTCAGCATCCAAATATGATGAGCCTCAGAGCTGTGATTTCTACTTTATCTTGATATATTAGAGCAGCACTTCTGTGAGCATCTCTTTTTTCTCTTATATAGTTTGAGATAAATCTAGTCTGCAACCAAAATGTTCTGTCCATGGATCTGACCATGGAAGCATGGGAGAGCAGAGTGGAAGCAGTGAGGCAACCTCCAAGATGTGACCCAAATACTTAATTTTATGGAGTTAAGTACACAAGTTCCATTCAGCTGATAAAATCAACTATGGAGTATGTGTTACAAAACTCCTGTTTGTGTGGAAATCATAATCACATCATTGTCTTTTTCCAAATGCTAGCAGGAATGAAATGTGCCCTCCTTGGGGAACGAGACTGCCGCGGATAATTAACAGCAGTCCTCACCAAAGGGAAAATTTGAGTGCTTTTGCCATATGTAAAGGCACAACAGAAGCTTGTCCTACTTTTGTACATAACCAAGCAGAGGCTGTTAAATCCCAGGATGAGGTTCCCCACATCCCAGGAGAAGTTCCCTGGTCAGAGGGCAGGCTCCAGGTGCACCTGCAGGAACAGCACAGCTGCTCAGCACGGCACATGGGAATGGTGAGGAGGCGAAGGTTTGGAAACTGGCTCCTGCTGTCATCCACCCTTGCTCAGAACCAGCATGCTGTGGGGCACATTGCAGTAGGGAAAACTTCTCAGAAAAGGAGCTAGCAAGCCAAATGTGAACAATTAGGGTTTTCTGGGCTCTTTAGGAGTGCCTGGATGCGGATTGCAAGCAGTAGTGTGATGAGCCAGAGAGGAATTTGATAAAGCAATAACAGACCAAATCCTTAAAATGACAGGACTAAAATATAATCCTATGACTTCTCATGGCAGATGCATTGCAGTAACTTTAGTTTCTATGCAGAAGAAGGCAAACTGCCAGGAGTTAACTAGGCCCTGCTCTGACTCTCAGCATTTCATTGTGGAGTAGGAATTGATAGCAATGCAGAGTTTTCCTGTTCGTCTGATGTGCCTTATATGGGCACAGATTTAGCTTTGCATTGGCCCACTCCCAAGTTTTGCTAAATTACTATGAGGAAAACCTTACTGTAGCTGAAGCCAAAACTCCCCCAGTTGAATTTTGCTGATGTGATCATGTGCTTGTTCAGAGCACATGATTGTTGTGATCATGTGCTTGTTCAGAGCACAATCTCTGACTTGTTCAGAGATTGATACTTCCCAAAGCCATACTTCAAATATGGGATCTGTGTGTTTCAAGACTTTGTCTGGCAAAGTAGGAGGCCACGTAGTTCTCTTACAGGAAAAATGTCTACCAGAACAAATGCAGAACTGGCAGGTCTCACAAAATAAAGCTCCTCTAGAACAGCCAAAGAGTTTCAGTAGTGCTGGGAGAGCACAAAAGGTCATGCTCCCAGTAGCAGGAAGATTTGGGTTTCCTTTGGAAACACACAGTTTATTTGTGATTAAATGCAGCAGAAGTAAAATAAAATGTCATTTTATGTCCCTTGTCAGTGTTCAGTTACACTATTTGATAATTTTTTTCCATAGACTTCATTTTCATTCCTTGCCACTTGGGTTATGGCTCTTCCGATAGCAAGCTCTGGTGTTGTGGGATTTTTAGTATTTACCTTGAACTTGAATGAAATCCAGCTAAAGTGTTCTGAAATTAACTGGAGATTTCAACAATTTAATTTTCTAGGCGGCCAGGTTTCTTATTTCTGTCACATGTGTTGTTATCACAGCATATGCCAGTGACACTATTTAGTCTTTACTTGTTATGATGCTTAATTTTAGTGATTCACCCATATACACTTTTTTTTTCCTCCCTTGAATTTGCATGTCTCATCCAATCCATTTTCCAAGTTAGACTCTGTCAGCTCATGTGCCATGCTTTCAAAGATGATCAGAATTCAAATTTATAGGTAGCTTCCTTAGAAACTGTTAGATCACCAGGAATCATGAATGAAATTGTTTTTAGATCAGAGCAACTTGAACTAGTGTCTTGGTTTGGGATAGAATAGTATTGTTTCACAATCCACGACAACTAGATATACTTTATAGCTTTTTAATCAAGTTAATGTAGGAAAAGATAATGAAGAGAACTTGCAGCAGAAAGAGCTTTTGAATATTGATGCATCTGAACTTAGGAAGACAGGTACATGTACACCACATGTATATGATGAAGTCAGCTCTATATTGGATGGAAATCTTTAGAAAACATTGTATTTTACCAGTCACGGGGCTAGCTGCACTTCTCTGATTTTTGTAGTATCTTAGTGAACTCCTTCATTAGTTGGCCATTGTATGTTTTCCAAATCTGGAATGGAATTTGTACCTTTGTAACACTTGGAACATGAACTAAACTCCAGCACAGCTTATATCCACCTGGTTATCCTGCAGAGCCAACTGCATCCAGCCACCTGAGGCTTCGTGGTTCATGGGAGAAATTTGGAACACTGGTGGTTATAGTGACCAGAGAGCACTTTGGTCTCAAGTATCCTGTTTGTATGATAATAGCATTTGAAATAATAGTTTTGAAGGTATTAAAGCATGCATATCAAATGGTGTTGAGTGAGGAAATGGAAATCTGATAGTTTGTATTGCCCTGCCCACATCAGTATTGCAGAGGTGGTAAATTTCTGTCTGTGGGAGACAGCCCTCAAGAAGGCAAACCTTTCCTGAAAGAGGTTCCTTGTGTTTGAACTATGTATGTGCCGTGGCAAGAGCTTGTAGATTGGTCTCCCTAATGTATTATGATCTCTTTGCAACATTTGTGCAGTGAGAACATGCTTGGAAGGGCACACCCCTGACATGTCACAGGCCTGCAGCTTCACTGATGACATCAACCTGGTACCTGAGGAGTCCCCTCTGCCAGCAGCATCCAACATGGCACAGTGAGTGAGCAGCAACTCCTTAACTGATCACTTAAATGCTCATTAATAATGAGGGACACCTGTCACTGAGTAAGAGTTATGCTTTTGCTGGTTGGCTGCACTTGAAGTGATTGTGGATTTTATCTTGTTTAACTAAATGTGAACATTTTCTAGTTTAGCCTAAAGTTTGGTGGAAGTAGCCAGACGCTTGGAAAAGCAGCACTGCTCTGTGGTGGGTGGCTTGCAGTCTTGGTGTCTTTGTTCTCCCACTTTTTAAGGCATCTGACACAGTTCCTGAGAACTGTGAGCTTTACAGACAGTTTTATACTTGTAGACTGCCCCATCAGGTTAAGCTCTAAAGCAGTCCTAAAATGAATTGTTTGGACACTGAAATGAAATAGTCATTTATAGATACAGTCTGAAAGTAGAAAAGCTACCTTATATTATATTTTTATAAAGCAAACACACTTTTAAGGAAATTATGTTCCACAAATATGAAAGTGAAGTTATTGTCCAGGACAGAAAATCCCCATCAGGGAGTTCACTGCAATTGTTGAATTGTTGCTTTTACTTGGCTTAGCAAATATTTCTGGAAATAAACAAAATAATCATGCAGGACAATTCTACATTGTGCTTTATCAGGATCTTGAGTAACCTTCATGCCTTTGTGTTGCAATATACATGTCTTGTTTTGTGCATGGGGATTCTGGAATAAATTTCAAATGTAAACTAAAGCATTAAAACACAGAGGAAGGCCTAGATGGACCAGAGCATCCAGGTGCCATAGCAATGTTTTATCTCCCATCAGAAACCGATACAGATAATACTGGTGAGGAGATCTCCTGAGTTTGCAGGCTCATGAAGGTCTAGCTGATGTTTGGATGTTATAGTAATGTTGGTGAAAAACTCACCTGAGATCACCCTTGCAGGAGAACATCTGGGCTTGTTACTGGAAAAACCCTTTAGCAAATATCGGAGGTTAAAAAAATTAAAAAAAAAAAAAAAAAGAAAAAAAGAAAAAATTGTTGCTTGCCTTCAGATAGGGAAAAATATCCACAGTGGTGTTCAGAATGAATTTGAAAGTAATGTGATTCCATTCTCTGGTGTGATTGCCTTTAAGAGGGTTTCTTTCACATCCTATGTTTACTTTCTGTCCAGGGAACTCATACAGATGATGTGTCTGCTACATCTGCAGTAACTGTACTGTGCTTTCATACGGGATATCCTGGTCCTTGTATTTCCCCAACATGTCATATTGGACTAGTTTTCAAATCAGAGAATTCTAAATTGTTCTATCAAATTGGTCTTTTTTCTTCTCTTGATTCAGCACAGTGCAAGCAAAGGGTTTTGCATTTGAGGAAAACAACCCCTCAGTTATAATCTTATTTCTAAAATGGTGGTATTGTAACTTACATAGTGTAGTGCAAACTGTACCTGCATTTCTAGCTCCTATTAAATGCATTTCTAGCAGGTATTAAATGCATTTTAGCTCCTATTTAAATGCATTTCTCCTTTGTGGGGAAAATAAGGAGTCGCAGAAAGATAATCAAGTGAACGAATGAAAAAAGAAATTAAAATAGGGAGAGATTTTAAGTACTGGGCTACACAGTTTAAAGTAATATACTATGAGATCATTAATTCCTCTTGATGTGGATGTCAGGTACATAGCAACAGAATGATCTTGCAACTGAAATTGCTAAATTAGGGATTTTTACATTCTAAGTCCCACAATAAAAACCATATGTATAAATTATAGCTTCTAAATACTAGTAAGGAACATCAAATGTATAGAAAACATAAGGTCAGAAATTATAGATAAAAAGGTGCCATGTAAAAACAAAGCCAAAACATCTTTTCATCTAGTTTTCTGCTTGTAAATTGAGCATAGCAGTTTTCACCTCTATCACTGATCATCTCATTTTCTATGTCTGCATTTTTACTTAGTAGGATGCATTCATTTTAGAGTTGTCCTGATTCTTGAGCAGAAATGTGTAGTGTCTCCTTCTTCAAAATGTGAACTTTATGAGAGAAGCACAGAACGTGTTGTATTTATGGATCCAGGTTTTAACTCCCAATTCCAATGCAAACAGTAAGATATTAACACTGTATTTGCCTAATACACACATCAATATTCGATATACTCAGTGTAATTATTTATCTTGTCTTTGGCAGAAGTGTAAGCAGGTAAGTCTTGGTGTTTGCTGCACTTGCTTTGGTGTGTGAGCTTTCCAAAACAGCATGGCTTCTGCTTTTCTCTTAATTAGGCCAACAAATCTTCATCCTAGAGTCATAAAAGCTGTCAATGATTAGACAAAAATCACTTCCAAGAGTAAAATTCAGCCAAAAGGGTGTGTGTGTGTGTGTGTGTATGTATATATATATATATATATATATATATATGAACACACAGTGAGCCTCCCCAGCTTGCAAAATAAGTGAAAACTTGGCTTTCCCATATCATTTCATGCATCCCACATCCTAGGATCCCACAATGATGACAGTTTCACATGAGGCACTTTGTGAACTCAATTTTGATTTTGTGGAGCTGCTAAAAGCTAAAGTTTTTGTTTGCCTTCAGCAAGTGTTTTAAGCTGCAAAATCAATCCTGCAGTAAACCTTTATTTCAAAGTCTGTAACTGGTCATTTTTCAGCTTCCTGTGCTGATTATTAAACATGGTGCCAGGTCTACAACTGTAATGTTTTAAGGGTTGTTTTCTGTAATGTGAACAGTAGATGCTCATCAGGTCTGCTCTGCTGGATGGATGACAGCAGAGATGCTCTCTGGTGACAGAAGCTTTGTTTTAGGCCACACTCTCTTGCAAATTCCCTCCATTGTGTGGGAAGGGCAAACGATGTCCCAGGAAAACAGATTTCCAACCCTTGAGCCTTGTTGCCTTAGACAAACCTCTGTCACATCAATCTGCACATGTGTGTAGCAGATTCACATCACAGTAACTCAGGTGGGTTTTGCCAAGCAAGCACCAGGCTGCTTAAAAACTGCTGATATTATTGTTTAAGGTGATATTTGATGGAAAGCAAACCAGTTCAGTGTGTTGCTGCACTGCCCAGGTCTCAGTGGCGGATGCATCCACCAGTGGAATTCTGATGTGAGTGGTCCGTGCAAGCCTGGAGAAGCTAAGCTGCCCTGGTAGAAGCTGTCAATAAAATCAGGCAGCAAGCTGGAAAATGGAGCTTGAGAGACCTTTCTGTAGAAACACAGCTGCTTTGGATCCTTTAATGATGTTTGTTTCTGGTGATCCCTGCACAAATGTGAACTACTCCCGAGCCGGGGTACAAAAGCATCACACTCAGTTTATAGCTCTGTGGCTGCCTGAAGTTCTTGCTATCTTTTGCCCATTTCCTCAGGGGCCAAAAATCCCATGTGCTGCTGACCTGAGCAGAGCTCTGTTGGTTTATAATGGCTGCTTCTGAGTGTCCACAGCTGAATAAAAATGATGTTGCTAGAGTTTAATCAATTCTGATGGATTAAATAAATATATTAATTTTACTCAGTTGATGAGTAGTTCTATTTTTAGCAAGAAATGTTTGGACTGCCTCACAGCCTGACATAATTACTCACCTAATATTTCAGATTCTCTGATGAACAGCCAGAAGGGGACTCCATCAGTGAATCACTGGAGTTTTGCAAGAGTAAAGGAGAACCCAATAACTTTAAGACTTAGTATCTTAATTTTTTTTTTTAAGCTCCAGCTGGTTCTATTTTTATTGTGATGACATGAACCCTTGGCCATGACAACATTTTCTATCGTTCACACCAGAGTTTAGCCTTCCATCAGGAAAGAGAGAATTTGGCCAATAGACTGCACTGAAAGATTACACCAACCTAGTCCCAGATAGCACAGCCTCAAAAATATACAGCAGCAGCTTTAGAGGCAGACATCCTGTTTTTGTTTTTCAGAGCTCTGTGGTTTAAAGCTGTGGTGTCTAAAGCTCTTTCCACTGTAAGGAAAAGCAAAAGTTAGAAATTCTCTCCATTAGCGTGGTTGAGCAGCTGTGGTTGAGTGTGCATTTTGTGGCTCACTGGGGTCACGGGGGAGGGGGGCGGTGTGAATGTCAGCTGGTCCCTGGTGGGGAGCAGGGTAGTGCAGGAAACCTCTGGCAGGTGAGATGCACGCACAAAGCCTATGGTCTGCCCTGAGGGGACAGCTGGGCTGTAACTCCTCAGCTGGAACAGGCTGCCAGGGAGCTCAGAGCTCCACCTGTTCCCCAGAGGGAAAGTGGGGCTTAATTACTTCTCATGGGCTGAGAGTGAGACCAGTTGCTCTTCTTTCTGAGGCTCTGTCCACAGCAGAGTCAAGCTGTGCTTAGGAGCCATGGGTTTAATCCCATCCTGGCTAAACCAGTTGTGTGCAGAGGTCTAGAAAGCACTAAGGTGTTTGTGTTGCATTCCTGTGTGCGAGGTGAGTCTGCTGTGGCTGTGAAAATGGCTCACTGCTTCACTTTGAGGTCTTTAATGTAACAGAAGCACAGACCTTAATGTGAAAGCAACCTGATATCCACTGTTCCTACCTCCTCCAGTTATTTTTTTTATTTCAGGCTCTTAGCACAAAACTGGCTGTTAGATTGTACAAGGGAGTTTCACCTACAAAAGGATTAGCAGTAAAACACAGCATTAAAATGTGGTTATTAAAAAATCTTTTATCTCCCTGAGGAGGGGGGAAAAGATGGACCTGAGGTGAGGCAATGGATGCAAAACAAACCTTTTTTGATGGGGGAAACTGAGACCCTGAGTATGAGGGCGACTGAATGCCCTCTTCGGTGTCATCACTGGTGAATCCTGATGCAAAAAGAGCATCCCAAATTAATCTCCAGCTGGGAGCAGGACCTTCTGTGAGGATTGAGGCTTCATGAAGCCAGAGGGGTGGGTTATCTTTGTTGCTGTTTGTGCTTGCTGCAGGCTCCTCACCAGAGCTGGGTTCTGCAGAGGCTGGGGGGTACCCTGAGCACTGCCGTGTGCTGGGGTGGAAAATCAAATTTGTATTCAAAGGAGGGTACTTCATGGTTAGTCTTGCAATTTTAGATTTTCTCTTTAAAAACAAGTTTAGGAAATATGTTGGTTTTGTGGTTTTGTTTTGTTTTGTTTTGGGTTTGTTTTGTTTTGTTTTGTTTTTTTTCTAGAGGAAATAGGTTATCATATGATTGGCAGATGTGAAATATGACTAATTTCCTTCATTGCCCACTAACACAGAAATTTTATACAAAGTGAATGGGACTTCATAAGGTAAAACTTATGCTAGGCCTTAAAGCTTTCATTAGGTGTTATCAAAGAAAATTAACATTGTTAAGCCCTTGAAAATAGGGGTGTTAAACCTATCTTCTGACTTTCAGCCTTCCACTATCTGTAGAAGGTAGTGAGAGTTTTATCAGGGTCTTAAGAATATTTTTTGTCCTTCTTTGTCTCTGCTTGAAAATCTAAGAGTGCAACTTGTAACACCAAGCATATTTTCAGTCTTTCTGTTGTTTTGGTTTATCTCTGCCAGCTCCATTTATCTTTGTATTTTTATCATAACTATTTCCTATAGCTTATTGCTTTTAATCTTATTAAAGAAAAAGTTCACCTTCTCACCAGCAACTCTAACCCACTGAATATAATATATATTATATAATATATAATATATAATATATAATATATAATATATAATATATAATATATAATATATAATATATAATATATAATATATAATATATAATATATAACATATAATAACCCAGTAATTGGATAGTGATCTTGTGTAAGATAATTGAGTCGACTGTAAACTCGTTAATAACATTTTTATTACTAAAATAGTGTTCCTGGAGTAACCCACAGTACCATGAATGGAGGGCATATATCTATATCCATCTTGTTTCCAGGTTTCTTATTGTCTGTTGGCTTTTGACATTTACTAATTCCCACTCTCATGTACATTGAACACCGATGTTACTGATGCAACTAGTACTGTCCTCTGCATGGCACTCAAAAACATTATGAATTGCTTCAAAGAGGGATTTTTGCAAGCATCTGTCAGTTCTGACCAGAAAAAAATGAGGTAAAATAGTGAAAATTTAACAGTAGTAATTGTTAATCTGGTTCTATGTTTTTTACCTCTACATGGTCATGTGTTAAATTACACTTTTTAGCACTACCCATTTTTTGTCTTGTCACTTCTAATTTGGAACTCTTTAAAAGGGCTGCCTTGGGATTTATTTCAGCACCCAAAGTATTTTTATTACCGTGTAATATGAAAGCAAGACTGGCATTAATATAAATTGGTGGCATTATGCAATAACTTTTTTAAGAATTTGACATTGATTCTGAGTGGGTTTGGAGGTATTTATTCTGGAGTCACAGTGAATTTTTGCTCTTTTATTCCAAAAGTGAGAACATTTGGCCAGTGGAGGGCACTGCCCTATAACACAGGAGAAACAGAAACTCCCGTTTCAGCTTTCCAAATCCCCTTTGTCATTTCAGCAAGCTTACTTATAAACTTAATTTATCTGCATCTGAATTTCCCCAGTGTTAAGTTGGCAAGTTGCTACACTAAAAAAAAAAAAAACCTACTATACTTAAACATCAGTTTAATGAGCAATTTAACCAACCCCAAAGGCTCAGCTTGGTGTGGTGGTTAGACTTTCTTTCCTGGAAAACAGACTGTTGTAACAGCCCACTGAAGGCTGTCAAAATATAACTGAGTGCATATTATCATGTATAAAATGCATGCAGCAAATTTTTAAATTATCGTGTATACAATCTATGCAGCAAAATTTCCAGATCTGACTGAAAAGTGTGACATAAAAAGTTGCTTTGGAAACAGAAGCTTCAACAAAACATTTTCTAGAATTTTTTTTTTTTCCCTTAATGAGTTTTCTAATAATTTCACAGAATTTTGAAGTGTGAATAAATTTTTTAATGGCAGGGGTGTGAAGTGACTCTGGGATATATGGCTGCTAATATCGGTCAAGAAAATTGTTTACAAAGAATGCATCTGTTTCCAGATAAAATTAAAGACTCCCCTTTGTGGCTTTACTTTACACAGAAATTATTTATCTCAGTAGCAAGTCAGAAAATAGATAAAAGGCAACTCTAACATTTGTTGTTGAAAGGGGTGCAAGGAGCTGGATTGGATTCCTGGTCTCTTGTCTGTACTGTGAGGAGACAGCAAGGGAACAGGGAATCACATTATCAAGGCTTTGTTTGGATGTCAGAATTTGTCAAGATTTTAGTTAATTATTATTATAACTCAATCGTAATTTCCAAGCTCCTTGACACATGACAATATCATGAGTGCCCCTATGTGCAGCTGTGATGGAAGTTTGGAAAAACATAACATGAAAGGGTGTTGCAACCCTTCATATCAGACCACCCCAGCCTGTCAAAGCCTGGCAAAATAAAAGTGTGCCACGTGTGGCACCTGTGTTTTGGGGAGGGGAGGATAAAAAACCATGGTGGTTGCACTTCACAGAGAAGTGTGACTCTGTCCCTTCTGTAGAAAAAACCAATCACATGTTTGCTGTTACCCCTGATCTGGTGGTTTTGCAGTATTTTGTGTTTCAGTTCTTCTCCTGTGAGATTAAATTGGATGTGGCTGAACCATGCCTGTGCCTGTTCTGGTCATAGGGACTTGATTGTGTTCATTGTCTGTTTGCGTAAAATGTGCTGAGGCAAAGGAGAAGCAGGGATAGGAATCCATGGTGTCTGCAGCCTAAACATTCAGGTCATTGTTCAGGTGGTCGAACTCCATCCATAAACCATCCTCTCTCATACCAACCAAAAGCCCATCCCAGCATAACAGGGACTGTAGAAGCACTTAGGGTCAAAAAAGGATGGAGAAAAGCTTGAAAGCATAAAGACACCATTTTATTTTTTGACTAGAACTTGTGGAGGGGAGAGCTGAGATAAAAACCTATCATTCCTTCTAAGACAGGAAGCTTTAATTTTACCTTAATATTAGCTAAGTGTTACCCTGCTGTCCTTCTGAGCATGGAGAGCAGCCCTGCAAGCCAGAATCCTGCCTTCCACTCAAGAGAGTCACTTTTAATCCTTACAGCCTACTTTCTGAAGTGGTCTACCATGCTGCCTATTTAACATGCTGCTCCTACAGACATAATTTCTGAGGCAGCATCAAGCAGGAAAAAAAAAATCAGAAACTCTTAAGTGAAAGTTAAGAACCACTCAGTGTGGTTAAGTGAAAGAGTTAAGAAAGCTCAGTGTGGTTTTGTGATGGGTCCTTTGAGGACAAAAAAAGATAGGAAATAAAATTTTATTACAGATGTCAGGAACAATTCTGTAGTTAGAAAATGCAATTTATGGGTGATTTCTTTAGTATTTCATCATTACCAATATTATGAAAACCTACTTTGAAACTTTCAAAATAACGTGAACAATAATACATTGATCATAAATTGAAATGGCCTCATTTGGTGATGATGTTTCACAGTGGAGCTTAAACAAACAAACAATTTGGAGTTATGACTGTATTTCTATCCAGGAAGCAGGTAGACTGTCCACTTAGCTTAAAATAAAAGAAGGAAGACTTTTCTCTGTGGTTTTTAAGTGTTAATTTGGTGTTTATCAAGGGGTGCTGCAGTCTTGCCTTATTTGCCAGTCTCTAGACAGTCTTATTCTGTATTTACTGGTCAAGTGCCTTTTCTTATTGAAATATAAATAAAGGCTCATTTCATTCAGGTGGCTTTTATAGACTTTTGTATAGTGCAACATAGTACCCAGTGAAGCAAGACACACTTGCTTTCACTGCATTAAAGGATATTGGAATTCACATGACATGGCTGAGTTACTGGAGCTGCTTCTGTTCTATGGGATGGACTTAAGGCTATGGATTGTTTATGGCAGCTCCAAAAATACTTCTCATGTATGTTTGTGTCTTACTGATTTTTTAAAATTATTTTTTCCTAAAATACACTTTAAAGAAAAATCTTACAAGGCAAGAAGAAGTTCTTTAGTAAAGCAAATGCCATTTACATCTTCATTGTGTGTTTAAAAACAATACCAATTATTATTCTTCAGTGAACACTGAGACCACTGGTCATTCAGCTGCAGTAAAAGTACAATGTGAATGTATCTCCTCCATATTTATTTTTGTCTAAAATAAAATTTAGATGCTTTGCAATGAGCAGGTGTCTCTATTGAAACTCTTTTATTGTGTAATAGATGTTCACAACAAAAGTTAGTATTAATTTGAGAGATCATCCTATATCTTCTGATGGCTATTTTCTTGGGTAACCCTACCAAAACTGAAGGAATGTGTTCTAGACCTGAAATTTCACTTGTTTATATATACATATCTATATTATGCCATATTTAATTACGTAAATTTAAAGTAATGCTGAAATAATCATTGATAAATCAACACACAATTTGGGTTAAACATTAATTACTCCTATTTCTCTGCCTGGGAGGTAATGGAATTGTTGCAGCCAATTTAACTAACATATGTCTGTGCCTAAATAGGGCTGATGTGTGAAAACTGGTAGATGAAATTACTGCTTTGTTCATTTGACCACTGCATTAATCTCTGTGCTTGAAAACTACTTTAGTAAGTTACTTCCAGGAAATTTAAATGATGGCAATTCTATAAAACCTGATGGTTCCTCATGGATTTCTCAACTCTGACACTTTCACAGCTGCACATGTTAAATCTTTTTGTAGGCCAAACTTGATGAACTCCAAATGGGACAATGGAAGTTGCTTTTCAGGTTGGATACACTGAAATAGATACCAGACAAATACCAGTGCCAGTTGCTTGTCTGCTTTTTCTTTTAGTGCTCTGCAATTTGGAGAAGCTATTATAGTCTCTCTTTTACTCCAGATTAAACGCCCTATCTCCAGGGCTGCTTTTTCCCCTCCCCAACAATGCTTCTAGATGTTATCACCACCTCCTCAAAAAACTTTGCCCTAATTGCTTAGCTGTTTGTTTGTATTGCTAAGACAATTTATCTCTGGTCTCTGGGTCAAAATGAATTTATCAGACCATTACAGTACAGAAAGCTTAGTATGTGGGCACTGAAGCTTACAGTCATTGCACGCTATATTGAGCTCTGTTCCTCCTGTTTGCTCCTGGCCTGCTGTAATGGCATTTTTCATAATTCACTGATACTTATCTCCCCTGCTTTAGTCAGCCAGGCTGCCTACACCCAGGCACTGGCTAGAATAGATAAATCTGATGGTCTTTTTTAAAATTTTTTTATTTAGTCAGCTGTCTGCAATATGTGTGGTGCTCATTAGAATAAAAATATGCTTGAAAACAAAGCTCCAAGAGCTCTTGAAGCTGTTCTTATGCTGATTTCTCTCACTCCAGCAGTTGTCACTGAAGGATCCCCTCCAATGGGTTCTGTGATTTGTCGCTGCAGTAATCCAAATCCAATAATACAATAATACAAACTACTTTCCACATGTTCCTGTGCCTACTTAGCTACTTTGGTATTTTAAAAAAATACAAGCTGGTTCTAATCTGAAATGTGTGGAATTTGCAGCATTTCAGATAAACAAAGCATGTGCTCCTCCTGTGTTTAGTTCTTTCCTTAGTCCTTCGACACTGTGGCTGCTTTAAATGTCATACTTCATCTCTGAATCTTGGAGTTAGTGGAAGCCCACAATTGTTCTCATCTTCACAAAGAATTGTCATTGGTTTGGTCTTTTTAATGTAGGAAAAGTTTCAGTTTGATTTCTATGCATAATCTTTCTGTGTAACCTTGAGTGAAAGGCTTCTATTAGTGTCATGTTATCCACCTGCCAAGCTCTGATTAAATTTTAATTTAGAAAACAAGCCTGTTCATGTTTAACAAGCACTGGGCAAGGGGAACTTGCTAGCCAAGGAAGGGCTGTGGTACCTTGAGGGTTTTGACTGCAAATCCTTTATCTGCCCCTCATGCAGGGAAACCCAAGGTCAGGTCTAAGTAAAATAAGGTGCAATTTATTAAGCCAATTACCCCTGCTCTTTCTATACAGCACTGCTCTGTCAGTGAGGGAGAATTGCTTTGTGCCAAACTTTGTCTCAGCAGCACAAATGGGCTGGGCCTGTTCTGTCTTTTCCTGCTTGTCCCTTTTCCCCCTGCAGCTCCCGAGACACAGAAATAAAGTCACTTCCTTAGCATGGGGGGTTGACTAGTGCAGTGTGAAGTGATGAGGGTAGGGTCTGTTGTTTGTGTTAGAGAAGTGGACAGGAGCTGGGGAGCTTGTGGCTGAAAAGATGTGGCTGAAAAGCAGGGAAAGCAGCACCCGCCTGGATGAAGATTTGAAGGCCTTGCTCTCACCCAGAGCTCCCTTGCACATCTTGCTGGTGACTTCAGAGTTCCCTGGGCTCCTTTCAGCTCCTTTCATCATCCATAACCACCTCATCCTATCATCAATCCCTGCAGTTTCTCTTCCTCTTTGTGCGGTGGGAGAAGTGCGTGTGTGTGCGTGCGTGCATGTCTGAGAAAAGCCTGGACAACAAAATTTGACTTTGCTCACTGTACTGAAGAGCCTTGATTGAGCTCTGCCTTCTATTTCAATGCTCAAGCATCTGAGTTTTGCCTCTAGCTGGTCAAGAATCTGAGTTTGTGTCCTCAGATGACCTTAGAATTTTCCCAGGAAGAATGTCTAACATCTGCAGAATTTGGAGAGAAATCTTTATCTTTTGTTATCAGTACATCTCTGCAGCGACCTCACAGCAGCTCCCTGCTGGATGGAATCTATAACCGGGATAAAGGGGGTAGCCCATTCCCTTCCAATTTACAGTCAGCCCTGTATGTACTTGATTAAACAGTTTTAGAGATAGAATCATGTAGGTTTAGAGCTATAACCACATAGGTAGCTGTTGGATTTCTGTGAAATGTGTCTATACTCTGGCTTACAGAATTCTCTCTTTCCTGTGATATTGTATTACACCTTTTTAGATTTCTTTTGTTGATTGTTTGCCTGGTTGTGAAAGCAAACCAACTGGTGTGTTTGAACCCCTGCATATTTGCTCGGAGTCTAAATTTAATTTTATCACTCATGCATAGTATTAAACCCTGAAAATTAAGTCAGAATTATCCTCCTGCTTACTTTACAGCAAGTCTCTGTGTGTGATGAGTAAACACACTGTGGGTGGCCGAGGGTAAAATAAAATTTCAGTGTTTGTTCGCAAGGACGGATTTCTTCCCCTTCAAAAGATAAACACCTAGCCACAGTTTAGTAGATTTCACCAGCTGGTTTAATTGATTCAAAAACAAATATCTCACAGATGAATGTAGAACTTTTTAAAAATTATTTTGGTATTTTCATAAGCATATTGTAAAGCTTTTGGAGTCCTCTAGCGCTCAAAACATGATCCTCGTTTCAGATGTTTGGATTAAAGACTTTGCCACAGCCCATATCTCAGGCCTCTGCAACTAAATTGGAAATACAATCCCAAAGTATATGCCCTGACTTTATCCATTCAGTATTTATATCAGACAAGTATTATACAAGAAAATTATAGCAATTGAGAAAAAAAACCAACCCAAAACATTCATAGTATTACACAGTCATCCTCTCTTTTCAGTTGTATCAGTTGAGCACTAATAATGAACATTTCCAAAATCTCCATTTTCAGCACTGTGATGCTTTAATGCATGAGCTAGTGAAGAGCTGGAGGTTATTTTATCTTATCTTTGCCTGTTCCTTGTTCAGAAAGTGCTAATCTCTTTCACAAACAGAAGGGGCATGAGCTCATTATAGAACTTGCTGTTCATGACATCACCACTTCCCTCACTGCTTCTCCTCTACTTCTCTTTTTTCTTCTAGCACTGTCTGAGCAAGGTAAATATCAGTATCAAAGTGTCACAACAGTTGTACTTCTCCCTGGGAAATTGGTTTCAGCCTGTTCTTTGGTTTCAGTGTTCTTGTTTGGGCAGCAAAGAGACAGTGTAAAATTGTCTGACAGTTCAGGTGGGTGGCCCCATCTTCTTTCAAGAAATACTTGAATCTTCCCACTGGTGGCCATGGCTTCCTTATCAAACTGTTTTAAACTGCCTGTTTTTTGGGGGGGTAGGAAAGTGAAGGAAGCAATTTAAGTCCAAGGTCTTTTGGTTTACACTGTTAGCTCTCATTTGAGTTCTTTTGTTTAAACACAGCTGGCCTGTCTGGGGCTAACACCCAGCTGTGCTCTGGCAGGTGAAATCTGCAGTCATGCTGCTGAAGCCAGGAGTGGAAGTCCACGGAGGCAGGGAGAAATCTGAGGAACTCTGTGACATGGGACATTAGGCCAGCTCATTCTCCAAGTGCAGTGGATTAACTTTCCCCATGGGCTCTCTGAACCCAAATTATTAAAAGGGCTGTAAACCCTGGTGATAACACACGAGCTTGTGCTGAGGGGCTGAGCTGCAGCCCAGGAGCTGCCTCATAGCAGTCACTGTTAGGCAGGATCTGAAGGTCCTGTGGGATTGGGAACACTACACAGCAGCCTGTGGGAGAACACCCTTTTGATCAGACACAAACCACAAAATCCAAATCACAAATGGGAAACAGCTTTTGGGTCTTGTAATTTCTCCTTAATATTACTGGAGTATCTCTGCTTTGTTGTCCTTGGAGATGCTGAGGAGAAGATCTGTGAACATACATTTTTCTATCACGGAGATATTCTGATAGTCAAGTTTAGTCTTCTCTGTCATAAAATCCACCCCTTAGTTTTGAGTAACAAACTAACAGACCTTATCTTCATTTCCTTCATATTATTATGGAAATATTAAACACAGGGCTTGATCACTACTTAAGGCTTGCCATGTTTGTTGTAATGTTCTGCCAAACTGCATTTTCTACAAAATCCCATCTTCATTCCTCTTTTGCAGATGTCATTTTGCAAAGTATCTATGCAGCAAAGTATCTTTAAAAGCAAAGGATGGTAAAAATTATTCTGGTATTAACCATAGCTATAGGGCTGTTATAATTTTGTTTTTTAATAATAAAATGGCTCCTATTTTTTTTTTTATGTCAATCATCTGCAAGAATGTTTGATGTAGGCAGAATTTAACCCTGCTTTCTAAAGGAATTTTTAGTTTGAGGCAAGAAGACAAGAAGAAGTTTAGCATGAAAAAGTGTTATAAAATTTTTCTAGTTTTCTGTTTGTAGGTCTAAGTCAAATGAAATGCTGATGTATTAAAAAAATGTTGTGGTGCTGGGAGTTACAAGCCTAAATGACTGTTTATCCAGGCTTGTACCTATAGACAGTAAAATCTTTTATGATTATAAAGACAAGAAATGAACATTTATCTTCAAGTTCTTGTTGATGCCTGTCTGTTCTTAGTCAGTAGCCACGTTTTTAGAACAGTAAACCTTTTATTGTCTGACTACTCTAGAGAATGCTGCTTTCCAAAAGCATGGTTGTCAAAAGTATGCCTGTAATGTTGTGCTGAAAGTATTTTTAGAGGGAGTAGTAAATGATGCTGGTGAGGTGTTTTCTTTTGGGGGAAAAATGCTTTGACTCACTGGCAAAAAGTCAAGTGAATGACCATAGAAGGTCAAAAGTTTGTTGTTGATTTGCCAGCAAAAATGAGATGTGAACTCTGTGAACTAAAGGAACATATGGCCACCTGTCTGGAAATTTGACTTAGTGGGGGGAAAGGGGCAGTTTGTGCTGTTTTCCTTTTCTTATATGAAGAAATGCTCTTGTAGGCATTCTGTATTTTTGCTTAGTTCTTCCAGTTCCTTGAAGAAAAACAACTGAGCTAATTAGTGACATTTTTGGCTTTACTATGAATGTGCTAAAGGGAGAATGCCAATTCTTGCAAGTCTGTCACTTAGGGTGACAAAGGGTTAATGTTTCTTCTCTAACTATGCTCAGACTTACTGTGCTCATTCTGTGGTCACATGAAATGCTTTTAGAAGTACAACAATGACACATTGCCTTTGGATCAGAAGCTCCCTCTTCATATGGGATTTTTATTTAATTTTATTAAATTTTATTTAATTTTTATTTTTATTTAATTTTTCTTTAATGATAGCCATTGAAATAAAACACAGAGCAGTGTAACTTCCAAACACTTTTTAGCATTACTGCTTGTGGTTTTTTTGGGTTTTTGTTTTGTTTTGGTTTGGTTTTTTTTTTTGTTGTTGTGGTTTTTTATTAGAATTGAATTAATAATTAATAAACGTGATGCAAGTGGACTAAAATGACAATAGAGAAGGGAGCAAAATGAGCTGTTAAAATCAGCTGGTTAATAGTACTAACCAAAGAGAATTTTAAGAAAATTCTATTGAATCTCAATAAACAAAAGGAGTAGGCAATGCAATAATGCAATTACAGGTGAATTATAATAAAGACTATGTAAAGTTAGTCCTCTTTGGACAAAGAATAATAAAAAGCCACAGATGTGCCTATTTTCTTTTGGTGGGGGGTGTTTAATGGGTTCATATGAACTAACACAGGTTTCTTGCAGAACTCCCATGAGAATGATGAATCAGAAAGAGTATTTTTATTTTCTTTTTATGATTCAGAAGAAAAATTGATACATGAAGCTTTCTCTAGGTCTAGTTTTGTGGAAGGTGTGGCTCAAGAAAACTGGTTCCTATAAGTGGAAGACCTGACTGGGTGGGGAGTCTCCATAAGCTCTTGAGTAAATCAGGGCAGTAAATTGTTGGAATTTTGATGCAGTTATTAAAAAAGAAGTCACATCAAAAAGTAGAAGTAATATTTAAACCAACAACTTGCCATCAAGACTCTCTCAGAGCTGAGAGTAGATGCCTCTCCCCAAGTGATTCACTTTGTTTCACCAGATCCTTTCTCTGTTATCTCACTGATACATTATAGAAATCCTGATGGTTTCTTGCTCTCAGGGTTGTGGTTTCACAATCAGTTTGAAGTGATCTAAGACTGTGCTGCCTCCAAAATGTTTGTCTGGCTTTTCCCTCTGCCCTGCTGCCTCTCTACTTCCCCTTTTCTGCTTTTCTCAGCAGATATTATATACTAGATATTATACAGATCATTTACCTGGTTAAAAACCTTCAAAAGACCTCACAGAAGTAGCTGAGAGTATTAAAGTTGAAAATAAATCCTTAATTATATTAGGACAATTACTTATTCTGAAAATAAGGATTTTTTTTTCCATATGGGCTTTCAAGTTTTATGGAACTACACTTCTTAACTTTTAATTTTTAAACCTTTTGACCCTCTTCTTTCACTTTATGTATGAGCACCTTAATGGTATGATCAGGTTTCTGTTTGTCTGTCTGTAGTTAGGTCAAAATTCAGTGATTAATGGATTCTATTGGGATGACACACTACAGTTGTAAACATCAGTCTGAGAGATTCTCCTATTCCTTATTTATAAAGTTCTGTGTCAGGATAGTAATGTGAAAATAAGCAGATGCATTTGAAGCATGTGTCCTAAAGCATCTTGATGTGTTTTCACTCCAGCTTTAGCAGATGTTTATGTACAGCACAGAATTCAGGGGAAATATCTTTATATCCACCCAGGGAGTGGCAGACAAAGAAGGAACTTCAGCTACAGTGTCCTGTGTCAGATTTATTTCTGCAGGAGAACAGGACCATTTTATAAATTCACCAGCTGGGCTCTTTCAAAGAGAAAGAATCAGAATGAAAAAGTCCCATTGCACAGTGTTAAATCAGACATTTGGCCAAAATGGAGACAGTTCAAAAGCAGAGTGAAGAAATAGGGATGTGCCAAGATTGACTGGACAAGGAGCCAGGTTAAGGAACAGAAGGGGGCAGGGGTTAGGGAGGAGACCATTCGCCAATGCACTGAGTGACAAGAAGTAATCCACATAATTATTAGACTTAAATATTCCTCTTTCCCCACACCTCTCCTTTTAAGTAGTAGAGGCAGAGCTGTTTTTTTTCACAGGCAACTTCAGTCCTGTCTCAGAAAGTATTAACTTTCTTCTTCAATTCCTTTTTATTGTCCACACAGCTTTAAGATGGAGTTTTGCTCTGCCACAGTTTTTTTTGTATCTTAAAAGGTCTGGGCAGTTCCCCACTTTTTCACAGCCCACTTGGACTTGCCACCTGGCCCCATTACTGCTTTCTTTGTGCCAGCTCTTCCCACTGGGATAGAGGTTGCAGGATGAAAAGCACTAATTTTTGGGTTGCTGGTGACTTCAGGAGTGGAAGAAGAACCCATTACTCATGCAGTAAATAGGTATTTTTAGAGTTCAGACAGAAATAAAAACTCTTTTTTTTCCTCCTGTACTTCCTACTAAACCCCAGCAAGAGTAAATTCTCCAGTCCCACCTTTGTTATTCTCCATGGACAAAAAAGGACATTTGGGATTTTTTAATGACATTGTGTTGCACTGGCTATGACCAGTAAAAAGAGGAAAATTCTGTTTTTTTCAGGGGAAAGTCCTGTATTTACTGATTGCATTGTGCATTTCCCAGATCTGCTAAGAGTTGTTGGCATGGAGATGTGTCACTCTGTCAGGCTTTATTTCTGCTGCTAATTAGAATTTGTGTGTGTAAGTGCACAGAGACATTTTTAATTTTGAAAACTGAGTGCAGTGTTAGTATGGGAGAGTTGGGCTTCTGATGTGATGACTGTGGCATAACTTGCTGTGTTTGTTCCAATCTCTGGATGGGCTCCTTTACAACTCCTCCACAGACCTTCTGTGCAAGTTTCCAGCTAAAATATGGGTACATGCTGAAAAAATGCAGGAAAATAGTGCCACACCAAACACAAAGAACTTCCAGATTGGGTACAAATATTTGTAAAGAAAGCTTCTGAGTATCAGCCTTTATAACTTATCTAGGCCCTTGGGGGTCAAAATGAGTGTTTCCTGTTTTAAGTAGCTGTTTACAGATTCTGCAGAGTAGGTTTGTAGATCAGTCTTGTAGCTGATTCGTATGGGGAAAGTCAGTAAAATCATATTTTGCCTCCTTCTATTCAGTGATGACACAGCAAATTTTTTTTCTTCACCCAAAACAAACAAGTCTGAAGAAGTGGTATGGAAAATTACATCTTTTTTTTTTTTTTTCTCCTCTGCTAAACAAGTCCACTTAAATATGTGTAAAAGTGACCTGGCACATTCATAAAATTATACATTCCATCAACATTTTGCTACTGTTGTCCCTCCAAGGTAACACTTTGTTCTTCCTCTTCCTCTGCTACTAACTTTGACCTGGTAATACACAGTGGCTTGCAGCTGAGCAGCCATGCCTTGGTGAAGTCACTGCATCCCCACTGTATCCACGTTCAGTTAAACTCTGGAAAAGCTACTGCTCCCTATTTTGTGACAGATAGGACAGAGCAGTCGGGTTCCTGGGGCAGCAGGAAGAACAAGGGGAAACCCACAATCACTTGGACATGAGGTTTGGGACACTTGGAAAAGCTCAGTGTGTCCCCATCAGGATCAGTGTGGTGGGTGAGGCTCTGGGAGTTCATGAACCCAAATACTTACAGCCCGGTCAGCCTAAGGAGCCTGGAATGTGGTGATATCATGGGCAGCTCTGCCAAGTGACTAACCCAAGTGACTTTCTGTTATTTGGTGAATCTTGTTTGAAGAAATCCCTTCACACTTCATGACATGGCCTTTAGATGTTTTCAGAGAGCTCTGGGGGTTTCATTTGGAGAATTCCAAGTGCTCCCACCCTGGGACGTTTTCCTGAGGTCTCACTGGATATTCTTGATTTGCTGCCCTCTATTGCCTGTGACTTTCAGCCTGGATTTTTTGAAAGATCTGGAAGCAAAGGGAAAACAAATCTGACAACTTTCACTAGTATCATAATTGAGGTATAATCTTCATCATGACATTCTTTTTTATAAATACCACCTTTCAATGACTCCTGAAGATGCATCTCTTAGTTCTGGACCATTTTGGTGCGAGGCAATCTGTGTTTCTTGTTGGACTCCATAGAGTTTAACTGCTTTCTTCTGGCAAGTGACTGTGTATGTCACAGTCAGCAATGTTGTTAAGCTTTAAAAAAGAAAATTAGACTGTCATTTGAAGTGTACTACCATTTCTTTAATGTTACATCTTTCTAAAGCATTCCCCAAATATATTTTAAAACCTACACATTAAAAAAAAAAAAAATCAGTCATGCTGATGCTTTCTTTTCCTTTTGCAGCAACTGTTGATATTGTAAAGTCCCTTGTTCTTTTCACTTTACCCACCAAGTTCCCATAGGATGGGGTAGAATCTGACACATATGGGAAGAAGAACAACTGGAGGTCACAGAAATAAATGTTCCTGCAAGACTTCCATCCTAGCCCAGACCAAATGCTCTTTTCACTTCGAGTCTCATTATTGGTTGTAATGATATTCCATATTAAATGATTATTTTTACAAAAATATTTCAAAGTAGGAAAAAAAAACCCTTTTAAATGCAGATACTCCAGCCTGTCAGAACCTGTGCATTTCATTGCTGTTCATGACAAGAAATGGCAAATTGCTTTTGAGAAAAAGCTCCCACTTGCAAATAAAATACCCTCACACTGACTTGGATGGTAAAAACTTTTTTATTTGCCACAGATGTTGTTAAATTTTAGCCAGCTTGGAATTTTATGGATAGCAAAAAGCTTTTTTTTTTTTTTTTT
>VZRH01004251.1:70550-163396 GCA_013397555.1 Urocynchramus pylzowi | reverse complement strand
GGGGGGGGGGGGGGGGGGGGAAGTGTAAAAATCCTATGAAGTTCAGAAAATAAACCACCTTTTATACTTAATTTTAACAGAGATATTTGCTGTTAAACACTGCATAGCATTACAGAGAGAGGGTACAGTCAGCCAGAATAAAGCATTTTTGTCTTTTCTACTTCAGATTGTTACGGCACAGTTGTTTTCTAGTTCACTGGATCCTAAACTCATTCATAAACAAGGACAGTTCAGGCCTTCCCTGTTATTTCAAAGCAGAAAATATTTGCCCTGGTTCTCTTCCCTGTTGCAGAGGCTGCTGGCAAACTGCTTAGATACCCAGGAAATTGTTATTCTTCCATGCTGGCAAAGCCGAGGATGACGAAAATTTCAGAAGGAGTTAATGCTTTTGTTTTTCCTGAAAAAGAGTTAATGTGTAATTTTGAGAAATGGATCTTTGTTTTTATTTCAATTAAATGACATTTGTCATTTGATAGTGAGCAGACAGGAGACATTGGGTTTATTATGGAAACATGGCATGGTCCAGTTGCGCCTTACAGCAGCCTTAACTCAGGCAAATATCTTCATTTTTCTTTTCTAACCCATTTTATAAGCCCTAAATCTGGAATACCTAATTCATATATCAACTTTGTTTTTCTTCACAGCTCATTTAATCTGTTAATACTTGAAAGAATTTAGCAGTATCTTTTTGTTAAATTATTTGATCTAGTTAAAGAACTAAATTTCACTTAACTATAAAAAGCTGTGTTTCCCAACACTTTTGGAGATTTTTTTCCAATTTTGGATGATTCCAAAACAAAAATACTTCAAAATTTCATGGTTTGGAAAACATCTGCTCTTCAGCCTTAGCCTCTAAGTAATCGGCACTCCTGTCTTAGAAAACTAAATAAAAAGCCCTTACACCTTCAGGGCAATCAAAAGTATGCCCAGATTTGGGCTGAATTTGGCAAGTAGTTTGTCAGAGATGAGGATTCATTCCATAGCATTACTTAAATGTTTCTAATATTCATGTCTTTATTTTAAAAATCACTACCAAAATAGTTAATCTGAAAATGATGAAAAATTTAGATTTAGATCAATGTAATTAAAATTATTTTTACACTGGTGTGTATAACACAGTGTAGTGTTGAATCACTTTCAGGTAGACTTCCCTGCTTTTACTGAATTGGTCTCATTATGGAGGTAAAAGCAGGTCGTGTTCTTGAAAACCACAGGAGTTCAACACTGCAGATCTAAGAAGTTTTAAAAATCTTGCTATGATTTTAAAACATGCTGAGTAATTTTCTCAGTATAGGGAAACTTACAGTGGTTCAATTTAATGTGCTTATTAATCCCTTTATAAAATAACAGTTTGCTGAAGCTACTATGGATTATCCCAAAATGGAGTGAATGTGGTTTTTTGGTGTGAGTTTATTTTCTACAAACAGATTAAGATAAAATACTTTTAATCCTAATTTAAATATGAAGCACAAATTATCAGACATTTGTCATGAAAAGAAAATTGAATTTTGAAAGTTATTTATCTTTTAGAGTGTTTCTGCTTTTACCTCCATGGCACAATGTCATTCAGATTTTTTAAGGGGTCTCTGAAACACATGAAGATTCTGTTTGCCAAATATTTGAAGATAAAGGAAATTAAATGACATTAAAGGTTTTTATTTTAGTTATGAACAGAGGAATCTAGGGACAGATTCACAAGGAATTCTGTTCTCAGAAAGAAGTAACTTTTTTTTGTAGTGTGGAAGTAGAAATGACCCTCAGAAGTGGGCAAGCTGTGCCTAAGCAGTTTTTTCACCCTCTTTGCTTTCTGTGACACAACAGAGGGAGTGCAAGGTGTTGAAGACTTGCTACTGTTTTTCTGACACCTGCCAACCCACCAAGATCAAATCTGTTGTATGCTGAACATGGGAGAAATACATGGGGAATAGGGAAGCTGAAATCCCCCTGTGCTGCTCCAATTTTGTTGTAAGGTTTGAGCAAAGTTTAGAGAGGATTAGTGGCCTTCTTACCCCACATGGCTGAGTTTATTCTGCTTGAATTTCGACCAGCTCAACTGCACACCATTTTTTATTGTGTTGCTTTTTGGTGTCTTTCTCCTACCCCCAAATACTGCGCTATCAGCCAAGAATAACTTGAGGCTGAATTCAGCACTGCTTTTAAATGTTTTCAAAACATTACAGGAATGTATCTGATGTTTTTTTCACTCTAGATGCAGGTTTTTGGGGTTTTTTTTAAGGTACTTAGTAAAGCTATCAACTCCCTGAAAGCAGCAAAGAGCTGGTGATGGAGCAGAAGAGAGCAAAGGTTCTGAACCCAAACCCAAGATGCCAGGCTGCTGGGCTGCCTGGCAGCTCTTTGGGTTCAGGCCTCTCAGCTTCCAGAGAGCTCTTTGTGTCAATGTAGGCTAGTTCTGTTCCATTTGTATTGAGAAAAATTTTATAAATATCAGAGAACTTTGGCTTTTCCTGCCCTGAACTTCGTGTATGTATCAGCACTCATCACCTTCATTTTGTTACTAATTGACTCCTTTTCTGACTGTGATGTATTCACAGATGATGACATTATGAACATCATCACACAACAGTTTCACCTTGAAATTTAATGGGTGACAATGTATGTAGTTTTATTAGCATTTTTACTATTGCTTTTTCTTTATGCATTAGGCAATATTTGCTGAGCAGGTTTTGGGTGGAGTGAGAGAGGAAAGTATAATGACTCAGGTAATCATAATCTCAGAATCCCAGGATGGGTCAGGCTGGAAGGAACCACAATGGCTCATCTGGTCCCACCTCCCTGCTCCAGCAGGGCCATCCCAGAGCACAGGGCACAGGATTGTGTCCAGCTGGTTCTAGAATATCACCAGTGGGGAGACTCCATACCCACCCAGGGAAGAAGTTCTGCCTCATGTCCAGGTGGAATCTCCTGGGATCAGTCCCTGCCCGTTCCTCTGGTGCCATTGCTGGGCCCCCGGAGCAGAGCCTGGGCCCTGCTCGGAGCCCTCCCTGCAGACAGGGACACCCAGGGCTGAGGGCCCCTCTCAGCTTGGGCTGCTCTCCAGGCTGGACAGCCCCAGCTCCCTCAGCCTTTCCCTGCCAGGGAGATACTCCAGGCCCTTCCTCATCTCTGCAGCTTCTGCTGGCCCCACTCCAGGAGCTCCATGTCCCTCCTATCCTCATGATGCCAGACCTGGACACAGCTCTCCAGATTTGCCTCACAAGGCTGAGCAGAGGGGTAGGATCACTCCCTGACCTGCTGGCACTGCCCTTCCTGATGCACCCCAGGGTTCCACTGGCCTCTTGTCCCCCAGGGCACTGCTGGTTCAGGGAGAGCTCATTGTCCACCAGGACCCCAGGTCCTTCCCCACAGAGCTGCTCTCCAGCAGATCAGCCCCACGCCTGTACAAGTGCTTAGGGTTGCTCCTGCCCAGGTGCAGGACCTGCATTTGCTCTTGCTGAATGTCAGATGGTTCCTCTCTGCCCATCTCTCCAAGCTGAGTCCCTCTGAAGGGCTGCACAGCCCTCAGGGCTGTCAGCTGCTCTTCCCAGCTTTGTGCCATCAGCGAGCTGCTGGGGAGGCATCAACCCCTCAGACAATCCCTGATGAACAAGTTGGACAACATCTCAGTTCCACCCTGGCTTAGGCTTACACTGCTCCCACAGAAGCCACAGCGTGGACTGTGAGAGTCCTGTTTGGGCACTCACAGGCTTGCAGTGGCATTAATGGATATTAATGGCCTCACAGATCTCATGATTAATATCTATTGTCATGAAACAGTGGAGGAATCCCCACATGAGTTGTGTGAAATTTAGTACCTCACCCTAGTAAGTTCTTTAAGGGTGAATACTGAAAAGCTTTTCCATTCAGTCTACAGCCCAAGTCTGTGCATGATTGCAGATTCTGCCTTGTGTGCAGCAATTTGATGGCTGTGCTGTACCAGCTGGTAAAAGACATTGTCCTGAAGGCTTTCAGCATCTTAGGTATCTGTTTGGAGTTGAAGTGTAGGAGAAATAGGTTGTAGTTTGCAGCCTCCCCCAAGTCTTCTGCATCAATTCTCTCATTTTTCAGTCCCTCAGCTTGAACCAATAATCCCGCATGGGTAAAGACGGTGAAAATAGGGCCTGGGAAAAAGCCGTAGGAAATCTGACTGTAAAATTATTGAGTAGGGAACTAGGTATGTCAAGCTTCTTTAAATTTTAGAATCTGTGTTATTTGATAACAAGACAAGCACAGCCCCTGATGATGGTGTTTGGTTGTGAATTACTCAGTAAGATCTGATCATGCTGCTTGTTTTTACTCAGATCATTAAGCAACTGTGAGATCGCCAGTAGCCTTGCCCTGGAACACTTAGCTGTTTCAATTATCTCAGCTGCAGTTTTATTCTGAAATGTTCAGATTCTTTAAATTAAACTGACAACTTAGGTCCTACCATTTGTCACCTTAGTGAAGCAGGAAATTCTGTGGTTATGGACTCTACTGTGATTCAGTACAGTCCAGTACAGACTCTACTGTGATACAGTAACTGATTGCCATCACAACTTGGGTCATTTAGAGTAGCTGGTTGTGTGATGTTTCTATCAGGTTTTCTTTGCTCTGTTGGAAAATGCACCAGTTTGGTTTGGGATGGAGTCACATGTCAGAGTCAACAAACTGTTTCCATTCTTGCATTGTTTCCAAACAGACAGAAACGGAAATCAAGATTTGAAAGCTAATAGACAATAAATACAATATTTAATGTCAGAATGACTACAATATTTCATTCCACGTTGTTTGATCTACTTGTTTGATTTGCTAAGATAAAATATAAAAATTTCTCTAATTTAATAAAAAAGAAATTTCATCAGAAGGGTATGTGTTGTACCCTTCAGTAGCTAAATCACAACATTCATATAGTTCCCTTAGGAAATGTTATAAATTAGTCTTGTACAGTGATATTGTACAAAACTGGCAAGAACAGTAGGGCATAAAACAAAAGTAAAAAAAGTTGTTTAAACAACATGAACTCAGTACAAAATTTGTGCAACATAAAACTGAACTAAAAGCTGCCCTGCTGGGTTGGGTTTTTTTCTGTCCCAAGAATATGATTTCCCTTATAAATTTTACTCTGACTTTAACAATATTAGGGGAACAAAAATATTCATTCTGTCTGCATGGAGGTGTGTTGGCTTTTTTTGTTCTCTTACCTTTTATGTGTTCAGCTCTCATCTCCAGTTAACTCTACTATAATTTAAAATAGAATTATACAATTTAGATTTAATTAATGGGACAACATTCACTTGTTTACAGTTTTATAGAGTAATTGCAAAGCAGTGACTTGGAAGACTTTATCATGGAGCTACAGGAAGGAGCTTGGATATAGTAGAGATGATTTGCCAAGTAGATGTATTATATACTGGTGAATGCAGAGATAAAAACACTCTGCTGACAGGTAATGAAATGAACTTTGAGATTAATATCATTCTGACAAGGGAAATATTCAATGTATTTCTCTGCTGAAAGTCCCAGTCTTTCCTCTCAGCAATGCAAAGTGCAGAGAAGTATCCAGGCAATGGGAGGTACTGAAACTACAGAGCAGCTTTTGTACTCCAAGCAAAAATAAAAGTGGGCTCTTTTCACAGCCCAGCCTGAAGTATATGCTGGCAAAATAAATCAAGTTCTGGCCAGCTACAGATAGTTGGAATACTTTCCAGAGAACTCCATTTACCAGGAGTCCTGTAACTAACCATGCTATCAAAAGAGGGGTTCCTATGAAACTGCATGTGACATAGGAAGCAAATTAATTTGTGGTTTTATTGACAAACGTTATCTGACACGATAACATGCTGTATTATTGCAAAAATTACTGCCCACTAAGTGAAAAAGGTTGGAAGAGACTGGCAAGGAGCGTCTTGTGAGTATGAATGAACTTAACATGTGCCAGCCACTGTAGGTGGAATGTGCCACTTTACAAATTATTCTATTTTTAGCAACCAAACCTTCTTAATATGCTTCCAATCAGGAGAGGAACCTGGTGTGTGTGAGTGAGGAGGCCAAAGGGAGCTGCCAGTCGTGGCCTTTCCCTTGGCTCTCCATGCTCTGGCTTTGCAGAGGGAAGGATCTCACAGCAGCTGGTGGCACAGGGCCGGCCCCTAGCTGTAGCCATGGTGTGGAATTTCCCCATGTTCAGGCTATTTAGACAGCAGCACACTTACAAATGTGTCGTAAAATTGGACGCCTGCCGGGGGAGGCTTGGGCCTCCTGGTTTACTTACTAAGCCCATGTTTCAATGGAGAAGCAAATTTGATTTTTCTCCCCACTCCCTCTCTTCTTCTTTCTCTTTTCCCTCCTCCCCCACCCCTCCTTTGCTAAAGAGGCATCAGTGACTGGTGAGAAGAACTGACCAACTTGACCTCCTCTCCCACTGGTGGTCATGAGAATAATACTGGAGGAGGTCAGAGTTCAGCTTTTGAATACTCTTAGGAGCTAATTTATTACAAGGAGGGAGTTTCACATTGGCTGAATTATTTTCTTGAAGAGAAGACCACACTTGAGTTTGTTTATGCCTTGTGTTCATTGGGAGTTCTCTTTAGGAGCCTGTCTATGCACCTGTGTAGAGCACAATAAAAGCCCTTTTCTGTAGGGCGAAATAGCCGACAGCCAGATGCAAAATGGGCTGGCCTGCAGCAGAAATTGCAGTTATTTGATTACAAAATGGAGTCTAGAGGGGTTTTCCATTGTAATTCCCTCTTCCCACCCCGTTCTTTTGCCCTTATCCTGCTGCTGGATGTTTTTTGGCTGGTGGAACATGGGGAAGCTGGGATGAGAGAGAACAGAAGGAAGAGGAGTGCATTTGCAGAGACATCATGCTGAGAAATAAAGGCTCAACTCCTTCAGGAAATAGGGGATCTGGCTTTCTTGGAAGTCAGTGACAGTAAGAGCTGCCATTCTTTCAGTGCTTCCACTTGCTGTTGCGATAAAAGGAAATTATATATTCTGTTTGCATTTCTAGTTGCCTTAGCTGTCGAGACCACTGGGTTACCTTATGACTTACGAGTTTGGAAATTATTTGCCTAGATTTAAGTGTCCTGGCTACACTTAATCTCTCTGCTGCTCGGCTACAGCCCAGCAACCTCCTCTCTGTCATCCCTCTTGGTTTTGTACAGTGTCTGGTGATATCTCAAGCATCACTTGCTCTCAGACAGGGCAGCTGTGGCTGCATATTCTGTTGAGACTCCTATTATCCAGAAAATCTTGACCTATTGCAGTGATTTTTCTTTTTACAAAACAACCTCCAACCTTTGTTTGCAGTTTAAAGAAGATCTGTTGTGTGTTAGGAGGTGTTGTGCATTAAGCTCTCTGTGCTCTGAAATCTGTAACTTTGCCTGAATGATCCACTGATTTAAATTTGTCCAGATTGTTGGGGAAAAACTCTGAAAGCCAAATTCATGTAAACAAAGCAACTTTCTTTTGAACACAGTGGGATTAGGAGGCTGAGCCTTCTCAGCACTGAAACCTGAGTTTGTTGAGGGAGTTTTACATATTCTGCATTTTCAAGCACCAGGACTAGGTAAAGCTCAAGCTTTGAATGTGCTCATTAGCTTTGTCTGAGCAGGCAAGAGGTTGGAGCCACTCTGGGGGGCTTGAGAAGGAATTGTGTAGTTCCCAGAGCTGAAGTCAAATTTAAGGAAAAAGACTTTCTGCCTACAAGATTTCTCCCTGCCTCTGCAGTTGGTATTTTGTCTTAAATAAGTAACATAATTAAATAATTAAATAAACAATTTTCCTGCTACAATTTTGGAAGGAGATTTGTAGCCCTTTAGCAGATATTGCTGGCAAACATTTATAAGTTATATGATGAAAAGCTCATCTGCACACAGACAGAAGACCAGACAGGGTTCCTTCCCAGGTCTTTCCTAAGGCTGTCACAGGGGAACATCAGCTCCGTGGTCCATCAAGGTGAGAACACAGATTGAGAGGGTCACAGCCTGGGGTTTGGTGCTCATTTTGGGGTGCAGGCTTCTGGTTTCAGCCTTGAGGAGTTAGTTTAATATTACCTGAGGGAGTAGTGGGTTGCAGAGCTGGGTGGGTGCCTGTCGCTGACAATAGTAAAAAATCTTAGTGTAGGCAGAACATTATCACAGCTGTGATGATAAAACCACAGACCATAGTGATGAAACTGAAAGGAAATAAGTACATTTCAGTGTAGATCTAGAGGGAAGAAAAAAAAAAAAAAACAGACATTTTTCCATGCTCTTTGAACATGTGGAGTCAGTGATGAGTCCCAAGACTTCAGAAAACAAGCACCATCCTGGCAGAGGGGCGCACCCAGATATTCACACTTCCACCAGGACATCTGAGCAGCATCCCGAGCCAAATGCTTTTCATGGTGGCTACACTGCCCAGTGGAACAGGAAGACATCTGGGAAAAGGTTCTGCTGTGCAGAGAGAGAGGCTGGAACTGAGCACATGCTCCCCACTGCCGCCTCCTTCCATGCTGCGGCCCGTGGGCCTGCCCCATGGTCCCCTGATTTTGTCCTTCAAGTTATGGGATCTGGAGGCCTGAAGCTGTCATCTCTCCCACCTGCACTGTGTCCACAGCCCTCAAAGCAGTGTAAATGCTGAGATCTGCCAGCTGAGGTTTCCATTCAGTGACACAGGGGTGCTGCTGCTGAGCTGGACCTGCATTGTTGTTGTGGACAACGACACACAAACCTTTATTCAAAATGTGCCTCTGCTTTATTCCATATTTTCTCTGCTGCTTTCACTGTGGCAGGGGTTGACTTTTCTGTGCTTACAGAAGAGCCTTGTTCACAGGGGTTTTACTGATAAAACACAATCAGGGAAAGCAGAGCTGAGCCAGCCTGTTGGCATTGAGCAAAACCAGGCTGGAAACAGCGCCCACGTCACTGCTGCTGGGGGCCTGGCATGGCCTGGGTTTTTCCAGGATAACTGGATTGGATTGCATCGGATTGGATTGGATTGACCACATGCCAGACTTCTCCTGTTGACTTCCCAGAGGAAGGAATTTCTGCACCCATGGAGTCCAACAGCCAAAGCAACACCGTGTTAGTAGTTCATGTTGATATATCAATTTTGTGCTTTCATTGCTGCTCACACCTGGTGGAGCCTGCCCAGCTTCAAAGTGGTCATGTCTAGGAGTAAAATGATATCTAAAGCTTCAGCTGCTTCCTCAGAGAGTTGTCAAACAAGGATCTTACAGTTGTTTCACTTTTGATCAGCAAGGACATATGTTCAAATGTGCTTCTTGCTTTTGAATTTCTTAGGGATACAAAGAGCAGGCTCAGTAAATCCAAAAGTTTGAAATTAAATTGACTGCAGTTTATGTAAGTGTTTAATATATAGAAGCTCTGGTTCTATACAGAATTAAAGCTGGTTTTTAATTTAAGTAACTAACCATCAAATAATTACATACACATTTATTATGTCAGTAATACTGAGAGTCTGTATGGATCACTCAGCCTTTTTCTCTTCTCTTTTCATTTACACTGTATTCCACTCAAGGAAATCTTGATTTCTAGGAATGAATTTACAGTTTATGACAGACAACAATTTCTTTTTGTGTTGTAGCATCAGGATGTTTTGCTGAAGCACTGTGGTAGACATTAAGGTTCTTCATGTCTGTTCTACTTTGAAAGGTCACAATCTCTGTTTTGATTTATAACATTTTATCTCTTTTTAGAATAGCCAATCTGCCAGATTGAAAATTGGGAGCCATGAAGGTTAAGAAAGATTTTATGATGGCTGAAAGCTGTGTAAAAAGAGTAAATACAGTGGTTTTATAGTGGCTCACCTGCCCTATATAACCAAAAAAGCTCTAATCTCCACTTATAACTGATATCCAGAAGCAATAAGTAAATTATTCTTCGTGGAATTTGGTTCTGTCACAAATAATTGATGTCACACCACCTTATTCTCAAACGAAGCATTCATAATTCTTGACAACTTAGGGAAAGGTAAATATTGATACACCTATTTATGTTGTTTTGGAATTTTTTAAAATTCTTGTCAACTCTACTTTTTGTAGGTTCATTTAAAAAAAACAGCCTATTGAGCAGGTTTTTTGTCAATTTACTAATTCTAAAACTTTCAGAAGGGAGAGCTCTGCATGAGCAAACACTTTGTGTACATGCATACAACCACTCACCATGTTAAAAAATAATTACCCGTTTCTAAGGAAAAAAGATACATTTCTGCAATAAAAAGTGGAGGAGTTTCATAATTGCATCTTGCCAAGAGAGCTGCTGGTTGCTTAGCTGGTGTGCTCCTGGTTGTAAGCTGAAAATATCCCCGTTCTGGCAGGGACAGCTGAAATTAAGGCTTTCATTGGGTGAAGGCTGTTTGCAGGGTCTCCTGCTGAGCCTGCTAAGACAGATATTGTGGGGTAATTTCTGGAGTTTTGCCAGTTGCAAACAGGGGGCCCCACCAAGCCTATTAAGGTAGGAATGATGTTGGAATGCCACATTTTGCTATGCTCTGTTTTCCACTGTCCCTGCTCTGCTGACCACCAGAGTAAAAATAAATTAAGGGATTTTTTTTTTTTTCTCTATAATGTCTGCCATCCTTTATTACATGTTGTAATTTATAAATAGTTCATCTGATTGACTGTGATTTTATTTATTTTTCTTAGTACAGAATAGAATAATAAATACTTTTTCATTGACCTCCCTCCTTGTCTCTGGAAGTAGCAGGACAAGATGACATACATCCACTTCATTTTGTTGTGAAGCCATAAATCTTTATTGACCTTTTTCTGATGTTGTTTAGAAGGATCAAAATTAGAATGCAGCTTTTACATACTATTTTAATGTTTTAAAGAATGTTGTGATTAAAAAGTCCTGCCAATCTAGCTCATTTAGGGTTCACTGAAGTGTTGTATCTCAGTTCCCAGGCCTCAGCTACCCGTTGTGAGACTGATTTTCTTGTATGGTGGAAAGTGTGGCTCAGGGCAGAAACAGAGTTGTTGCCTTAAAATTGGGACAGGCTACTGCTTTGCCATAGTACTTGCTGAAGGTCAGCCATTTTAGAGTTTGGGTGTCCAATAAGGAGGATTTCCAAAGAGTGGATTTATTGAATCAATAACTTTATGGATCTGAAACAGATTCCTTGCAATGTGGCATAAAGCATGCGATGCAGAAGTTTGGAGTGTTTTGGTTGGGATTTTTTTTTGGGGGGGGGGGGGGTTTGGGGTTTTTTTGTGCAGGTTGTTCATCTTGGAATAATTTAGCATTAAAGTACTCTACTGTATGTTGCACACAGATGTGGTTTAACACACAAACTGAATAGCCTATTGCTCTTTTCTTCAAGTTTTCAGAGCTAGATTTTATAGTTTTTGGCAGTCTGTACCTAGAAGTTTCAAAATTTTTCTAAAAGCAATATCTTTTGGCCATAAATTATCACAACCATTTTAGATTTGTAAAAAGCCTACATAAATCTCCCTGTAAGCACAACAATAAAAAGTGAAAATGTGTTCAGTAATGTTTCTTGGGTCACCATTGCTAAGAGTTGCATGTAACAGTACCCTAAAAACTACAACTGGAAGCCTATCTTATTACCTATTTGTTAACTCCCACCATAACATACTGCAGTAATAAAATCACTAAGCTGTGCTGTTTATTGCCCTTTCGATATGTGGCAACACAAGTGGACCACAGGCACTCTTAAGATAAAACAGGAGGAGGCTGTTTTTCAATATTAATAGTGTAGATGTCAGATCTTTGCCTCCTTGGAGCCAACAAACCAAGTTTGATTTTTGTGGGCTTTCTGAGTAGTTGACTTCATGCAAGCTCTGGGTTCTTACTTACTGGTAGAGAGAGAGCATTGCTCAACACATGGCTGGCATCACTCTCAGTCATTCTGAGAGAACATTATCTGAATGACTGAGCTGTTATTGGAAACATCCCTGCAAGCTCAGCTGTACTGTGTGCTTTAGGAACTTATAGGAAAGCACGGTTCTTGCTTCAAGAGCTCATAATGAGGTTCAAAATAAGGCCCACCACATCAAAAGAGAGATACAGGACAGGAGGGAGGGAAGATGGGGAGAACTGAGTTGCTTTGGTCCAGTGGGGCACAGCAGCATCAGGCCTTTAACTCCTTACTGGTCTAAGCAGCTCAGTGTAAGGGTTTTAATTGTGGCTGTTCCAGCTAGTCCCCTTTCCCAAGAGTGTGCCCCAGTTTGCAGCAGGACTTGATCTGAATCCAAACCCTTCTCTGTTTCCTCAGCAGGGCTGTGACCCAGATCCACCAGCAGCTCAGCAGCTGCAGAGCACCCGCTGCTGCTGAAGGAAATGTCCAAAGCCAATCTGGAAGGGCAAAAGTTGGATAAGATTTCTGCTGTGCACCTGATCTGCTGCAATTACACTGTAAATAATTTAATAATAACCTGCCATGTGCATTTTTTCACCCAGTTATCTAACTGCCCCATGACTTTACATAAATGTTGTAATGTGATGGTTATGTCAAGGTTTACCCAAAGAATTCTTATTTTTCAGACAGTCAGTGCAAAAGATGTAACATTGTGTTGTTCAGTTAATGGTGGTGCTGATATGTCCTTGCCAGGTGATTGACAGGCAGGAAAAAGTGAATCATTAATGTATCTTGGCTTTTAATACTGATAAATATATATATATATAACTCTGGAACACTGGAGAAGGGCTGTTGGCTAGAAAAATGTGGGATTTCTTTTTTTTTATTCTGTATAAGTGTGGGAAACTGAGTTGCAAGTTTCTCCACCATAGTCAGCAGGGCAGGCAGCTAAACTTGTGTCTCCCACTGCATACTCAGTAAATAACAAAGCAGGTATGGTATTAAATTTTTTATCAGAGAATTCTTCCCAAGGCTGAGAAAATTCCCATATCACAGCTGCTAGGAACCTGCCCTTTAGGGATTTTTGTTTTCAGCTCATGATGGTTTCTCACAAAACCACAGAAAAATGTGATTTTGGAAGCTCTGTTCCAGAGGTGATGGTGGGGGAGGATAGGCAGTAGATATATGCTATGGACACACCTCAGAGTAGAAAAAGCATCATCCTACACAGCTCACAGAAATTTAATTTTCCTCAGTCTCTGGAACTGGAGGCTGCACATCCTGGAATAAACAATGTAGTTAAAAATTGGTGTAGAGTTCAGTGAGGCATAGCTCCGTATTAGCTCAACTGTCCATTTATTCTACTGGCCACAGAAGTTTTCTCTGTGCTCCCAACACCCTCATATTTCTTTTTCCTTGACCTTTGGGGAAGCCCTGCATGCTCAGAACCTCACATTACCAGTGTCCCTTTAAGGCCAACTCAAACCTGAGCCTGTTCCTATTGTACTTGCTGTGTTCTCTCTGGCAGATGATCTTTCATCCCGGCCTGTGTGCCAATGCTCCTGCAACTGCAGTTGCTGCACTCCTGTTTAGTAGAAGCAGGCCTGGAGTAGGGCTGTTCAGACAGCACAAACCCCTCCCCCCCATTCTTGCATGAACACTTGACTCACTGCTGAAATATTTTATAAGCAATATATATTGCAGGTACTTTTCAGCTGTTCTAACCATTTCTAATGTAGAAGGTTACTCAATGTAGATAATCATCTTGCAAAAAGATAAAATTGCCAAACTTTCTGACTACTACCAGCTTGTAGCAGTTCTATCACACAAACGGAGTGATAAACAGCCAGCAACTTTAGTGCCTAGCCAGCTTCTGTTTGTGTGTTTAAGTGAAAGCTCTGTCTGTCCTGCAGCTCTGTCCTGCCCAGGTGGAGACTTGGCCACTCAGTGTGAGAGTTTGAGGGTGAAATTCAGCCTTTGCCCTATAACAGTGCCACAAACCCGCACCAGGTCACTTTACAGTTGTCAGGTTTTTGGCTAAGGAGAAAATTAAAACTCATCCTTCCATTCTCTTGCCCCATGCCCTGAATGTGACTGACCTTTGTCATTCTCAAGTAAAGCAAGAAGATGATTCCCTACTTTCCACTACTCCTCAAAACAGAGAAAGAAAAGTCATGCCTGGGAGTGGTTGGCAAGAGAAAAAAGGGAGTTGGGAATCTGTTTAAAGCAGACCTTTAAATCAATGTGCACCTCAAAAGATGCAGAGGGCGCTCAGACACCAAAGGAATAATCGGTGCATTGAGCTGCTCTGCTTCAATTTGTGCCCCATGACTCTGTAAAACCTCATGTCCTGTAGTTAAAATTACTAACCAAGTGATTACACCTTCAAGTGAACGGTGTCTAAAAGTTTGTTTACATTTTGGAGGGTGTTTTTTGTTGGTTTTAGGAGAATGAAAGCTACTCAAAGGGATATGTATTGTAATGTGCTTTCTTATACTCTAGAAATTGCAATAATAGTTAAATTTTATTTTAAGGATGAAAGACAGCAGCCATTGTATACAAAACATTCCCTTCTTTCTTAGGTATAATGTTTCTAAAATTATGACACTGTTACACTTGGAAATGTAAATTGTTCCTTTGATAAAATATTTAAAAGTACATAAGTTTGTGCATTTGTATACCTAAAACCAAAACTCAACTCTAGTATTGGTGTGTGGCCTAAGATTTCCTGACAACTGTCTTCAGTATCTCAACATTCCCATGTAATAATCAAAACTGTCTCTTTTATTCTCTTAAATTTAGGCTTCAAAACCTGGCTTGAGGAAAATAGAGGTATCTTGGCTTTCTTACTTTTTTCTCTCATATATTTATTTAAGCCAGATTTTCAGATGTGATCAGCATCCACCACTATGAAATATGTTCTTTTCTGTTCACTCAGCATGGAAGTGTAAGATTTAACTTTTTCCAACTCCAGTTATCTGTGCTGAGTTTCTTTATGTTGTTTGTCAGCTTTTTTGAAAATCTGCCCTTGACTATGCCTGCATAATTAGAGATGATGTATGGAACAATACCTATAGTGAAGAGGCACTCTCCTTTTCATTTTTTAAAATGTTTATAGTTCTGCAAAATGTTTTCATTTAAGTTGAAACTATCCATTTGTATTGCTATGTGGAAGAAGTGTTTTCTCCAAACTTAAGCCTGTTCGTGTTTGCTTTTCTGGCTGAGAAAAATATTTTTTCATATGATGCATACATAGAAAAGCACATACATAATCTATTTTAAGTTGTAGTGTAGTTGAAATGGGAAATAATGAGGATGATGATGATGATATTAATTTGTTCTCCATCTGGAGGATTGTGGAGTTTTTGAAGGGTCATAATCCCTAGTCATACATCTCAAGAAAATCTGTTTTGGTGTGACTACATTACAGGGGTTTGATGAAAACAATTTGTGCAGGCACACTGGCCTTTTATGATGCTTTTCCACTCTTTGATCTTCTTCTTTGCAAGGATCACTCTCCATTCCATTGATCCTGTGCATTTAAGAAAGCAGAGTTGGTTTCCATTTGTGTTGGTTGAGCTGACAGAGATGGTCTGCAAGGTGAGAGTTTGTGGGTTTGTCCTCTGCAGCCCTTGTCTGTGTATTCTGGTTCCTAACAGTTACTTCATAGTTTTTCCAGAAGCTGTAATACGTTACTGCTTAAATTAATATTCCATATTTGTGGCATGTGAAGGCATGAGAAAAAGGCATTAAGTTAATTCAGCTCTCACGTGTCATGGCTGAGCTGTACCTCTCACATTTTCATGGTTTCCCAAGGAGAGGAGGGTTGTGAGATCATCCCTTGTCTCTGGTTTTTGTAGTCTCCTCCCTTCCTCCCCCTCTCTCTCCCTTTGTCTTCACCAATAACTTTTGAATCCCCTGGCTGAGTTCAGTCTCATTTTCTAAAACAGAAGTCTGAAATTTATTAAATTCCTCAAGGTGTAATGAGTACTGGCAGCCAGGTAGTGGAGAGACACTTCAAGGAGTGTCTTTCCACAGAGGAAAAGGCTTCCAGTATAAGATGGAGCCCTTGTTAGATCAGAGGGGCAGCTCTAAACAAAGACATTGTTTCATCAGCCCTGCTGTTTGCAGATATGTTTGGGTTTAGGCTGCTAAATATTGTGCTTTGTGTCAGGATTAATCACAGAAGTGCTGCTACAGGGGAAATTTATGGGAACATTTTGCAGTCAGACGTGAATTTATTATCTTTACTTGTTTGCACACTTATATGTGTGACACCAGCCTCCTGGGAAGGCAGACAAATGCAGCCTTTGGGGCTGGCCTTTCAGCTCTCCACTGTCTCTGGTTCTGTTCCTGCTTACAGACAAATGGAAATGTGTACTAACATGAAAAAGAAATCTTTTATACAAACCTGAGTAGTGGCTGTGTTGCAAAGGTGAAGCAGTTTGACTGTGAAAGCCTCTTGGAATGTAACTCTGGTAGTAAATGTTCCTGCAATCCAAACCCATCCTCTGCAGATATTTTATGCTACATTTTCCTCTTTTCTTGCTAATGGGGGGAAAATTTGTCTCTTCTGCTGTGCAAGTCACTGATAATGCTCCCAGTGATTCTGTGATGGGAAGCACAGCCCTGGCAGGGAGGAAACTCTTTTCCCTCTCTTCCCACTTGTGACTGTCATGGGATTCCAGGAGTCACTGGGTGCATCCAAGTTGGCTCCACAGACACCTCTCAGGCTGTCTGTAGTAGCCATGTGCCCAGAGTTTTTGAATATCCTGCACCATGGACACCCAGAGCTAGTAAGGATAGTGACAGTATGTAAAGCAGTGGAGGGGAAATTAGAGACTTGAAATAGGAAAAATGTTTACATGATTTTCAAAGGCCCATACTAAGGGTTGTGTCCCAAGGCAGGATTAAACAATAAAAACAACTGTATATATTTATGCACACCAGCGTAGATGTATTTATGTTACATTTTTTAAATTTTCATTAACAAAGAGAGTACTTTAATTGTCACAGTCCAGTATTGATATTTTCTCTCTCATGTTGTCTGTACATGACCAAAATGTGAAAAAAAAGGCCTGATAATGTGGGGATGACTCACCAGCAGCTGATCTCAGCAGCTCTGCAGTCTGGGTTTTATCTTTAGAGTTCAAGGAGGATTTTTATGCACAGAGCTGTACTTCTTGATATTTAATATTTCAGGTCTCATTCCCACTGACAGTCTGGAGCAGACGGGGTCATGACTTAACTTGTCCATGAAGTAAACACAACACTATTGATGCCATAAAGATAAGTCATATTCATTACAAAGACCACATTAAAGACACATACTTGAAGAGGCTTGTGTTTGGAAATCAGGGCAGGCCAGATTGATAATTGTCTTTGTGATATCAAATCAGTCCCTACACACATAGGCACAATGATTAGAGCTAGTTGATAATTGAGTAAAAGATTTTTCTTTTTATGTGCTTCATAATACATTAAATAGTTTAGAATCCTGTAGGGACATATTTAACGAAATATGAAACATCCCAGCAAAAATAAAAAAGACATCCATTTTCCTGGCACAGTGATACCTTGGAAAGACTGATAAAATCACTGTTTCAGTTTGCTGCTTATTTCAAATTGGTAGCAATTAGGAGTACATTCTTTAATTAATTAACTGCCTGGCTGCAGTTTTCTGACTCTGTATGGAGCAGGTGCACAAGAAATCTGTTTGCATGTTGAACTTCTGCACTTGACTCATTCAGGGTGGGATCTGGTTACCTCAGTGTCAGTGTCTGCTGTCATTTGAGACGCCAAGGCATCCCACCTGGCTTCTGGCTGCTATTTCTGAGGGGTGCAAGTCCCCAGTCAATCTTTTCTCCTGCCTGAAGCCCTGAGAAAACATTTCAGATGTAGAGTCGTGTCTCAAGCAGCTCCAGTGCTTACACACAAACAGGTCACATCACACCTGACTGACCTTTGCCAGCTGGAAAATACTTATAAAGTGGAGCTGTGTGTACAATAATGTTATGATACAGATTTTCTCACCTTAATGTTAATCCCAGGAAGAACAGCCCTCGTGTGTCAGATGTCAACATCTTTAAGTAGGGTAGCACTGCCAGTTTTGTCCCGTGGAACAAGGTATGTGCAGAAGGGAGAGCAAAACCCAGCCCAGAAAAGTGTGTCAGTGAAATCTGTGCCCCCAGGGAGGTGTGTGGGCTCCTGCAAAGGGGAATAATGTGGGGCAATGTCCTGGGAAACAGAACAGAGGCAATGATGATAGACACTACCGGGCTGTCCAGCCTCTGTGTCCATCTGTGGGCAGTGACGGATGCTTTGAGAAGATGCTAAAGCAGGGCAGAGTGTACAGATGCAAAAGTCCTCCCTGGAATTCTGAGACCTTCAGGAATGTGTCCAGTTGCTCTGTAGTCAGTTTTAAAATCATTATCCCATTTACTGACCCAGTAACACCATTTAATTTTTAACCAATAAATAGGCATCACTGGCCTACTCATGAACTTCTCAGGAGGGCAGTGTAACATTATTCTCATTTCTGGTTCCATCTTTTGGTTTTGGACCTACAAACAATTCATAATATTTTGCCCCAGAACTTTTGGGTTGGTATTTCTCAATTCACTTGTCAGACGTGAGACTAGTCTGGTTTTTCAGTGCTTTAAAAAAAAAAAGTAGAAAAGCAGTGTTTTATATTTCTTATAATGTGAAAGGCCAAATGTCTATAAAACTGTGGTAAGATTTTAAAGTTTTCTTTTCTTTTTTTCAGTTTCTTTTTTGACCTTATTCTTTCACCATTTTACACCCAAACAATGTCGTAAAATGTTGCCTCAAAATCTCTGAGTCCTAAATAAGTCCTGTGCACAGTAGCTCATCTGTTGCTGTTGTTGTTTTTATGTTGCCTTTCAGCAGGTGGAGTTTTGTCTACTTCAGATGTTTTCTCTTTACAACCTTCCACCTAATGTCCCTTTCCCCCATCCTTCTTGACATAAGTGAAGGGAAAGGGTGGGGCAGCTCTCCCATCTCTTTGGAAATACTTGGCCCTTCACCATTTCTGGTAGACAAACTGTCAACAAAATGCAATACTGGTTTAGCACTTGGTTAAAACCCCTGATTTTAGACAGCAAAACATTCTGAGGCTTCTGGTAAACTTTTGAGCAATTGTTTATCATTATGAGAGTTAGAAGTTACTCTTGGGCTGTAGTTTGTGCTGAATTTGTAGCATTATTTTCTCTCCCATGACACTCAGCAATAAAATCCTCTGCATAGCTACAATTACAAAGTACCTTCATTGTCACTTACTCTGAATTGACTACAGATTAATGTATATGTCATGTTTTCATAGTCAGGTAGTAGCTTTTTTTGCCCTCAAACCATATTTCATAGAAGGTTTTTTTGGCTTGGTCATTTCTTTGTTGTTGTTTTGGGTTGTTTTTTTGTTTTGTTTTGTTTTATTTCCCTGTAAATAAACATTTGGTAAATGGTCTGTCAATGGTCTTTCCCCATCAAATTTTAGGAAAAGTTTGCCTGAGTGTGCCACCACAGAACTTACTAATCAAATGTGCATAAATAAATAATTCTTTTTTTTTTTTTTTTTTTTTTTTTGGCAATTCGTGGAATTCTAACCAAACAGATAATGTACAGATTTTGTTATCCATGTTTAGATGACTTCGAAGTAACATATTTAAATAATTAACCCACAATTTTGAGAGCAATTGGTTAAAATCTAAACATTTGGTAGGAAAATATTCTTAACTAACATTAGTTGCATCCATACAGGCGTAGACGTGTAGCTTCCCTGCAAGGAAAACCAAGTAGGCAACTGTAGAGATGGCTCACTTTCCTTTTCCTCTCCTTTCCTTTCTTCTTATTCTGTGTAGGTGGGGAGCAGGATTCTTCTAAGCAGTTTCAAATTCCAGGTTGTTTAATTATGGAAAGTTGAACAAACTCAGGGTTTTACCAAGCTGATTTGGCTTTTGCTTCAGTGCTATTCAGTAGGAGTTGTTCCCCTGCACAGGCATTATAAGTGTGAAAATAAAAGACATCAGGGAAATTGTGTTTTGTATTTGCTTTGTTGAGAGTTGTTTAATTTTTAGATGTTCCTGGATCAGTACTACTTCTTGGACTCCCAATCTCTGTGTTATTGACACTGTCTTCATTTAGGTAAGCTGCAAATCCAGATGATTTAGCTAAAAGTTGAAATATTTAGTGCCAACCAGAGCTGGTCTCCTGGAATCTCCTGGCTCGTTGGTTCCAGTCTGTTCTAAAAATGGGAAGCAGGAATATGCAAAAGCCATTTTCCAGAGGCTACCCAAGCTATCAACTGCTTCTGGGAGCCTTGCTTTATGTGCTGCATTTGGTTTATAAATTTTTCTGCATCCTGGCAGGATTCCTGCATCTGAAAGTTAAACCTGAGAAAGCAACAAGAACAAGAAAAAAAGAAAATGCCCAGATAAAGTCAGAGCTGTACAAAGACTGATGAGCCAGGTGGACTCTGCTCAAAGTGTTCATGCTTCATTAGAGAACAGGTAGGTTGAGAGACCACTTATCACAGATTGTCACTTTAGATTTCCTCCAGGAAAACAGTCTCTCATTCCAGTATTTAACATCAGCTGTTGGTAGGACTCAGATTGATACACGTGAGTTAAGGATGGCCTAACTCTGCTTACATCTGTGTGCATTTAGTCAACATTCCTAAAATCCCACTCTGAGGCAGGATATGTATTTCCTCACCCTCGGCTGAGGACAGGGAAGGAGTTCATTTCTATGGAGTACAGCTACTGCACTTGGGATGAAGAGACTTTCCAAGGCAGCTTCCTAAAGGGAAGAGTAGGTTCTTTGCTGAGGGTAACTCATATAATTCAAACATAGGGCAAAAATTGTCCCAAACTTCCCAGTTCAGCAGCATCAGCAGTTTCCAGGGTTTCTGTTGGTCACATCAAAAGGTGATATCTCTCTAAGTCCTTGTCTTGTTTCCATGCAGGCAAATTGTGTGCGCTATTTTTGTCCCATAGCTTGCAATGCTTAATAGGGGACCAGTAAGGGAAATAATGGTTTTCCATTCAGCTGTCCCTTGGCTCCTTTCAGGTTTGTTTTTTGTTTGGTTGGTTTTTTTAATTTGACAGGAAGCAAAACAGAAATATGATTTGGGTTTTTTTCTGAGTACAGCAGTATTTCTCTATATTAAGCAATTGGTCAGAACTTGTATAAACACACTGACTCTTACACAGACCATTTTACCCTTATTGCTTAAGGTGCAAATCAGTTGGTTGTATTTGACCTCACTGACAGTAAGAAGAAACAAAATTATATTAATTTAATATAATGCTTGAATATAAATTAATAATTCTATAAGCTAGAAGTTTAATTAGTTAAAACCACTATGTAAAATGTCATGAGACATTTACAAATGGTAGTTGTTGGGTTATCTCCTCAAAGTTCCCTCAAGGCTCTCCCAGAGAGTCTTTTCACAGATACACTTTAAACAATTTGTAAATTACTCCAAACCAAACCCAACCCTTATCCAAACTCAGAAAACCTTGTGAGTATTGGTTGTTTAGATCTTAAAAGTTTCTACTTGAAAATTTTCATCTCTGTTGCAGGTGGTTAACAAATAATCTAAAGGAGAATGTAGAGAAGTAAAATTCTTATTTGTTGATTTTGTAAATCTGTGTACAGTTAGAAAAAAAATTAAAAAGTAGGCCTTTAAAAAAGTTGATGCGTCTTCTATAAAATGAAGTCCCAGTCCACTCCTGAGACTGGAGATTTGCTCTTCACCACAGCTCAGTGCCCATTAAGATGCACTGTTCAGTGTGCTTATAAAAGAAAACCACCTCTAGGTGTGAAAAAGAAATGGTGTCTCAAGGATTAGACAAGTCCCTGTGTAATTCACCTTCTGAAGGTGCACAGGGACCTCGAGCATTGCAAAAGCAGAGGGGCAGCAGTGGAAGATGTGCTGGTACTGCACTGCTCAGCTCTGCTCAGACTTCCCAGTACTGAGCCACTTCCAGGGGATCTTCCATGGTCCAAGCTGCCCTGGGCTTCAATCTTCTATGCCATCAGTCAAGAGAAGTAGCCAAGGCCTTAAACCACTCCTTTCCATTAGCCATGGGAGTGCTTTGGAATCTGGGTACTCTGCTGGGCTGATTATTGCTTTCCTATGTTTAAGCACAATCAAGGAGCCTATAAATATTGGAACAAATATAGGTGATGTGTCTGAACTCATGATTTCATTGTTCAGTGTGAGCAGGGTTGCTGTAGGGGTTGTTTTTGTCCTTTTCAACCATTCATATGCAGCAGGGCTGGACCAGGCAGGCTTTGATGTAGCCTGCATACAGATCAAACCACATGCTTGATCCGGAGAGTGTTTGTTTGTCTGATGAGAGGAGATTTTATTTTTTCAGATATCTGGGGTGAAGGGGGGTTAGACACTGGAATCTTTATTTTTCTTTAATGCAGTGAACAGATAGGTTAAATCCCATCCTATGTATAAATTGTCATGGGTGTTAGCCATCAAGACCTTCGTGGGGGATTATTTTGTAAACAAGCTTGCAAAATGAAAAGGTAAATTCCACTGGGGAATTTAAAAAAAAAATAATGGGTTTTTTTGCCTCAGTTTTCATGAAACTTCAGTTGTGTCTGTGTGGTATCACTTTCTAAATCTAATTTCAAGTGTAATGCCACAGAGAATCCTCATAGACATTGTTCTGAAGTGATTTATCCTCTAAATCACGGCTGTCTTACTGCCTGCCTTCATCTGAGCCTAAAAGTATAAATGAACTCCAAGGCTTTGATCTGGAAGGTTCAAAACTCAAAGGAGATTTTCCAGGGCTTTGAAGTTGAGCTCTAGAGGGGACAATGCACTGTGCACTTATTCACTGGGGGAGTGCTGTCATCAAACAGCCAAGACTTCACCAGTGTAAATTCATTACAGTCTTTGATGTAGCATTATTACATTAGTATTCATTTTGGTTTAGAGTCAGAATACAGCAAAAAAAAAAGGAGCTTCTTTTGCTGTTTGAAAACATTTGTTAATTAAAATATTAATTTATTTATGACAGAATTTTACAGAGTTTTTTTTAAAAAGTGTCTCCTGTTATCACCCTTTCCACTGTTAAATAAACTTCAGACAAACTGCTCAGAGAGATTCCTACCTCTATTAGGAGCTTTCACTAAATGACAGCAGGCAAGGAAAAATTGATGTAGACTTCTAATAGGGGTTGCAGGAGGTACAAAGTGCCTCATGGTTGAGCACACCATCAATATTAAATCAGCAGGCACCAAAGCTATCTCTGGATCTGAAAATATCAGAATATCAGAGTAGAATACAAAAATAAATAGCACTGTGTGAGTGTTCCCACATAACTTGGTAAACACATTTTGGTTATTCTGTGAAGAAAAAAAAAAGTGTTTTAGTTTTTAATCTCTGCCTTTTCAATTGAGCTGTGTGGCACCTCATTGGTAAAGAATATTTGATTGAAATCACTCTCTTTTATGACCTGGAACAGACTAAAATAGAAGCTTTTGCAGATAAAAGGCTTGTAGGTTTATCTTTTCTGTTACCTGCTCCTGAAGAGCTGCAAACCCCTTTCTGTAATTTCATGGTCCTTTTGTTGGGAATGAGTATCATGAGGCTGGGGACAATGGCATGCTGGGACTGGCTGTTTCAATAAAGACTGGATTATGATGAGGAGGATCCCCCCCCCCACCCCCCACCCCGCTGTCCTTGTCAATTGGGATGATAACTAAACCAAGTCAGCTGGCACATTCATCTTGATATTTCAATTTACACTGGCTTTGTCTCACTCCTTGTTCAGAAGTAAGCTGTTCTCCACCATTTACAGCTGGCAAGTACTTACTTCATGAAAATAATAGATTTTATTCTCAGTTAACCCAACAATTGAAAAGTTTACCTGGGCTAATTTAGCGATCACTATTCCTTATTGTGGAAGAGATTCCTGGTTTTCTACATGCAGTAGTTTCCTAGGCTTTTTTTATCCTTCCTTACCAATTTTCTGCTTGCTCCCAGGTGCAGTAAAGTCTAATGGGTTAAATACAATCCTTTAGTTCCTGCTGCATAAAGATTTGTATTGTAGCCATGATGTTCCTACCTGGCAAGTGGACTGGATCCTTGGCTTGCTTTTGCTACTGACCTTGCTTGGAGCATTGAGTTGTCAGCACTCAGCAGAAAATATATGTACTTTTGAGAGTCTGTGGTGCATTGTCCTGCCATTTTAGGGACACATGAAAATCTAGGAGGAAGAATATTATTCCTATCTGGCATTTCACTCCCTTATTGCAGTTTTGTGCTTACCTGTCCCACAGAGTGAGTGGATTTAAACCTTATTGGCCACTGCATTAGCTGTAATTCCCTACACATCTTACAATAAAAATAACACAATCAGTAGACATAGATGTTACCAGATTAAGGAATCAGCTATTAGTAGTAGGTGCTTAAGCATGGTAATTCTTTAAAAATATTATATCATTACAGCACTTTCTGAGCATGCAAATGGATTTGTTTCCTGAAGTTAAACAGGAAGATGCATCATAGCATCATTTAGCCCACAAATCTAGACTAGATCTAGCCAGAGGTAGAAACCCAACATGCTCATAATACCTGTCAGTTCCCCTGCAGAAAATGTCTTTACAAAGCTAATCCTTTTTGCTTCCCTATGTGGTAAAGTAAATACACTGTAGTGGGATGTAGAATATGTCTCCTAACATCTTCATCACTGGAAGTGATTGAATTTTCACTTTAACCTCTTTTCAGGCTGAAGTTTAGCTGAATGTTTATAGTACTGAAGAGAGCCCAAGGAAAGGTTTCCTCAGCATTTTTCAGGATGTTGATGCTGCTTAGAACACTGGGTCAGATGCAGAACATTGGTGTAAAAGTTTATGTAACTTCAAAAATGCTACTTGTGGCATATTTTATTTTAGCAGTGGTGAAGTCTGGGAAGGACCTCACACACTGTGTGCTCCCACCAGTATTTGTCACTCTATTTTTACACAGCTGATGACAACTGAATGATAAGTGGAATTTCATGGATGGAAATTTTATTTTGCTCCAGTTCTCCTGGCTTTCTCCAAGTTTAACCACATCTATATACAATGTTTGTAGTAGATTTCATCAGCAATGCATCTAGAACTTTTAATCTAATACTAGTTTTGAGAAGTAGCAAAAAAATAGCTGTCAAAGCCCTGCCTCCTAGTCCTGGTTCAACAAACAAAAAGGTATAACTGTGTGGATAAACATCCAGGATATTATTATAACATGCTGCTATGTAATAGAATACTCTTTCTAAAGATTTTATTATCTATCTTATTTCTGTATGAGTGCTGGGTAGGAAGGAGGAATGGTTACAGTGGTATATTTTATTCTCCCCAAGTTGTGAGTAAAAATTAAAACAGGGACTGGACCACTATGGGAGATCACTGTGGTTTAAAGCAGACATACTGTATTCCTCTGGCAGTCATAAGGAAAACAAAGACAATTTAAGAAAAAAAAAAAAATTAAGAAAAGGGCTTTTCAGTATCATATCCCAGGAACCCAGCTGTTGATTTGGGGATGAATATGGTGATTTGGGATCAAATTAGAGAAGAGTTTAACTGTACAGTTGGCTGATTATCTTGCTAAAGGTTGAGTTCTAAAGGCTAGAAAGACTTACAGCATTTCGTTGAATGTAAAAGATAACCATTAAAAGCACTGCTCACATTTTCAGAAGTCAGCTGCACAGCATTTTTTGCATAGCAGTGATTAATTTTGTTTATTTTGCAGTAACAGTCAGTGATCTCCTCCAAAGATTTGGTGCCACTGCACTGAATGTTTCTTTCCCCCCAGATCCCCAAGGATCTTTCCTGGGTAGGGCCTGCATATGGAGTGAATCACAGTGATGTTCAGTAGTGATAGGATTAATATTCTGGTTGAAACACAGAGAATAATTTCCAAACTCCTCCCTTTTTTTTGTGCTTCAAGGTATAAATCACCTCTACAGAGTTGTGTTAGCAATTTCTATCAAATTTCAAAGTCTGGTAATTGTGACCTCTGGATAAGCTAACCTGGATGAGTTCCATTTGCAGGCATTCTCACATTCAGCTTACTACTACTTCTCTGTGAGAGAATTCAGGAAAGCTTGACCATTCCACAGCAAAAATATAAATAAATTGAAGGGCTGAGGAGATTCCTCTGTGCTAAGCTTGGCATTCCTTCATAAATGTAAGTAATGATTGATTCACTCCTCGCTCTGGTGATACCCTGCAGTTCCTGAATGAAAAAGGCTGAGCTAGCTTTTTCATTTACTAGTTAAAATTGGAAGTCACTTTCCAACAAATTTGGAAATGTCTCCTAATGTAACTCAACAGCTTTTAGATATCAAGACAAAACTTTTCACAAAATTACGTGGGGAAAAAAAAAACCAAAAAAACAACAAACAAACAAACAAACAAAAAAAAAAAAAAAAAAAACAAACAAACTAAACCAAAACAAAAAAACAACAACAAAAAAAAACAAAACCAGAAAGAAGCAAGTAAAATATTAGTATTATAATAAAGGATTAATTTTTCTAATCCTTTCCTGGCTCAGAGTTGCACACTTGGGCTCTTACTTAGCAAAACAGCTCTTCCAGTTTCTGAATCAGCTCCTTGAGGAGGAAGTTGAAAACCACTAGGAAACTCTGGAAGTTTTTCTTCTGAGATGATCTATTTCCTCCCTCTTTCTCCTGTCTACTTCAGAGTAATAGAAGTTAAAACAAATGTTCATTTAAAGAAAATACTTCAGAAACAAAGGGGAGCTTGAAATAGCTTTTGAGATCTCCTGTAATAGCTAATTCTATTACATTGGTTTTGATGCAATATGTGTGGTTGGAGGGTTGAATTCACAATATTTTATGATAAATCAAGTAACTTACATTTAGAGTAAGGAAATCGCAATTTTTGTTTGTTTTAAGCTAAGACAGATGGAATAGTTTAAGTATTTTGGTTGATTTAATTATAGGATTTTAACTAAGAAAGTTGCAGGAGTCTGTGCTTTGAAGACTGTAGTATAAACTTCAAACCAAAGCATCATCACCACTTTTGATGAATTCTGTGACAGTGAAGCACACATTAAAAATGTGCTATTTATTTCACAGTGATAGTAAATATGCCCTTTAAATATAAGTGTTCTGAACTTCCATGTGTAAAAATACATTTCCATGGAGCCTTGCTTACAGTTGCTTTTTGGTAAAACACCTTGTTAATGTTAGAGCAGCAAATTCTCTAATCTAATCACAACCAAACTTGCCAAACACAGGTTCTTTTACCAAAAAAGTGGAAATATGCGATCAATTTGAAATGCCTTGGTTATCTGTTACTATCACTTTAATTTTTATGATAGCATTTTAAAACTCTCTTGATTTCAGGTGTCAGTTTCTCTCATTAAAGTAGTTTTTACCTCTCTGATCCAACCTAAATTTATAATCAACAAATCAGCTTCCAAATGAGTACTGTTGTAATTTGTTTTTAGAGAGACAGTAATATGCTGTCTACTACAAAGATGTATTATTAATTGATAAGGAATTATCTACAACATCCTTAAAATGTTAAAACACTGACTAATAAATTGTTAAATAATTCAAGCACTGTCTTCTTTGGAGTACTTTCAGTCCATTACATTTCATGTATAGCTAATTTATCCCATTCAGCCTATATTAAAATGTCAGTTTTACACTGAATTCTGAGGTCATGATAGTGTGTGACCTTCTTGGGAAACAACAATGGAAGTGAAGTGGTTCAGGATAAACAAGTGTGGAAAATGCTGTTCAGTGGATTTTAAGTTCTCTGTATTTTCAGTAGGTTTTATGAATGAGTAGTGCTGTCCATTTAAAAGAGCTTTTATTAAGTCTGCAAGGCCACAGATTTGATATGGCATTCCTGGTGTTACATTGTTAGGCAATTGCTTGGCATTTCTGAAGAGCTGGAAAGTGTTTTTTGGGAAGTGTGAAAAGTTCCTTGGATGTTACTGTTCTGTTTGGATGTGAATCAGCAAAGCTCCTCGTCTCCCACCTGGAAGCTAAATACAGAATTTGTAAGGCAGGAATGATACAAGTGTTTTGGTCAGCACCTTCTCCTGTAACTAAAAAGCTCTCAAATATGTTGTAGGAAAAAAAATGCAGCTCCTGGAGCATTTAAAATCATCTACAGCAAATGCTGTGGTGTGAGGGGAGGGAGAGGAGTGTGGGGCAAGAAGCTGAAATGAAGAACCATCAATCACACCCTGCACTTTAGAGACAATTTTTTTGTGGTTTTTTTCCTGGGTTTTTTTGCGTTTTTTTTCCTGGGTTTTTTTGCCAATAAAGCTGGTTCTGCAGTAAACCTGCTGTGGAGATGAGTTTAAAGTGCATGAAAACCAAGACCTACAAATCTGTCTCCGTGTCACAGGGTCAAAGGGGCCCTTCTCCTGGGGACCCTCCTGCAGGCAGAGCTGCAGAGGGTCCCCTAAACACAGGGGACACGGGGAGATTGTCTCATGGAGAGGGATGGCACAGCAACTAAACCCTCTTCAGGCCTCCTCAAGGGAGCTGAGAAGGAACTCCTGAAGTGGAAAAGTGCCCTCTCTGAAAGCATGAGTATTCAGCCCACTTCTCCGTTTTTCAAAGCAGTATCTCAGGTTCTTTTCTTTGACCTACAAAGTGATGTGGCTTGAAAAACTTAATAAATTGGACTGGCCACAGCTCCTGGCCAGTGGAGACATCCACAGAGGTTTGGTCACATGAATCCAATTTGATTTTCAAGAACAAATTAATTGACAATAGGACTAGCAGATAGTAGAAATAACTAATGAAAATGCAATGCAAAAAAATCATAAACCTAGATATTATCAAATATCTAAGTTACCTTGCAGTAGTCCAGTCTAAATGAGTGGTGTACTGTGTAGACAATGATTGAAATGCACCTGATTTCCTTTTAAGCATTCGTTTTAATATTATCATTTAAATTGAGATGTTGTTATTTAATATTATCATTTTTATTGGTGATAATAATTTGTAGTCAATGCTCAATTTTTTTGAGTCATCACTTATGATTCATAAATTAAATGTTGTAATGAATGTGAATATATAAATATTTTACATATATATATATACACACTTTCTTCTTCCCAGTCAGTACCAGGCATATTTTGGATTAGATAAAAACTGAAAATATTTAGGCAACAGATAAACTAGTTATGCTCACAGCAGGAACCATCACCAGTGAAGGTGGTGTGTGAACCAACACATGAAACAGATCAGAGAAGATTGGCTTATGACCCTCCTAACAGTCTTGCCTAAAGGTGTTATACAGAAAGAGATTTAATAACCCAAGTTATTAGTTATGTAAGTACATTATATATAATAATGTAATTATTAACTGGGTGAAAATGTTCAATGTTGCTAATGAAGCTCTTTTCTGAAATTTTCCCCTTTTTGTGCAGCTCTCTGTGTGAGCCACAATCAGGGTAGGAAGGTTTAGCTGCAAGTGAGGGTACACCCCTGCCCCATATACCCATAAATTCAAAAGTCATCTCATGAAAAACTGTAATATCTGTTGCCATCATCATTTATGTTTTGTAGTGGAAGTAATTCCAATCAAAGTTCTGTTAATGAAGTGGAGAGGTGTCAGGAGGGATATGCTGTTTTCTTCTATATTGTGTAAGATATAAAAAACATGCACAAGAGGTAACAATAGTTAATAATTCCACATCAGGGAGACAGAATCTACCAATCAAAGTGCCATCTGCTAAATCTTTCTCTCTAAAGGAACAAAATGCCCACAGCTTTATTTCTTGTATTAGTAGAAACAGTGTTAAGAACTGTTTCTAAACTGTTTAATTGGAAGGCTGGTGACATTTCATAACATGGCCAATGTTATGAAATGGAAGCAGAATATTATCAGACAAATCAATTTACATTCAATTCAGGAATTATAAACCTGTGATTCTTTCTGTGTTTTAAGGGGTTTTCTGTGTGCAACAGTTCTCAAGCATCAAGTCTATTTTCACCTCCTAGCCCTGAATGCAAGAAAATGGGAAAATCTGAGTCGAGGAGAAAACTCAGCAAAGAGGGCAAATGGCTTTTGATGAATTTGCTGGCAGGTCCATGTATGTCATAGTGGGAAAGCAGAAAATATAAACAAGTCTTTTATTTTGTCTGAGCAAATTTGGGAATACAGTGTAGGCATTTATTGGAAACAAACCCACAATGCAATGGAAAGTGATATTTTAGTTGGTTCTGGGCTGTTTTATTTTTTTACAGCTTCTTAATCAGCTGGTTTTCATGTATATATTTCTAGATGAGTAGTACTCCAGGAATAAGAGGTGACTGTAGTTTTGCAGGAGCTTAAGCATTAAGGTTTAATTCCCTTGTCACCTGATGATCTCTGTTAATTGAAAACATTGCTGTATCATAGTTACACCATCTGTTGAGATCAGCTGAGATGGAAGCCTGTGGGCTCTGTCATTGTAACAGGGCTTGTGATGCTGGACTTTTGGGATAAGACTAGGGGGGCATGTTCTGGTTTTAGTGGAAATTCTTATCTTTCTTAACAGTCTGTTTTAATAAATGCACCTTGAGATTATAGGGGCTTGGTTTTCCCTTTCCTTTTGTGTTTTTAAAGAAGCTGGGGCTTGTGGGTCTTTGTCTTGCTTAACACTTGTGTTTGAGAAGCCAAATAGATGAGGTCAGGAGGGGAGGAGTGCAGGGGGCTACTGCAGGTTTGGAGAGCTGAAAGTTTGCTCAAAATGCAGTGACTTTGGTTGGTCTTCTCTGGGAATAAGCATTTGAAATGTGACTCATTTTCAAATCAGTAAAAGGGGAAAGAAGGTGGCTCCGCTTCATAGGTATTCTCAAGTTTTTCATTTTCAAAAGCAGCAGACAAGATTTTAATTTGCAGCAGATTCCTCTTTATAAGAGCAGCAGTCCAACACAATGTTCTGAGCTAAGGTTAAACAGCTTGAAATAGTTAATTCTACAAAGCAGAGCACTTTTCCCTGGCCTTTTCCAGGTTCTTCCTTCTCTTTCATCTACTGAATAATGCATGAGGCTCTCAGAGATTTACACCTACGTGGAATAGAATTTTTTAATCATTTTTTATACACTCCTTTTTGTATTTTGAAAGTGAGTCTTTGCTTTTTTACCTGCTCTTAGACACAGGAAAATCAAGTGTAAAGTTGAAACAATTTAAGTTATTGTTGTGTTTTAGTTATAGTTAGTTCTACTTAGAATATGAAAAATGTGATGGTAATGAGATTATATAATCTGGAAATCATTGAATTTTGAATAAAGAGCCCAAAGCCCTTTGGGTTAAACTGATGTAGAAGAATACATTTATTTTCAACTAAACTCAATCTGGAATAATTATCTGCAATAAAAATGCTAAAGATGAGTTTTCCAAAGGTTGGACAGCTGCCCATCTTCCTATAGAAAGAGAAAAAAGCAGAACCCACTTTTGATTTGACAGATAAAAACATTCCTGCAGTAGGACTTGGTTTCAGAAAAAAAAAAAAAAAAAAAAAAAAAAAAAAAAAAAAAAAAAAAAAAAAAAGATGAATACTTAAAATCAGTAATGAGAAAACAAAATAGTGATGAGTTGGGAAGGAGTGTGTTTTCCTTCTTGAAAATGTTTGAAATCAATTTATAAGGAAGAAAAACTATTTAAAGGATTTGCACACAAGTGACAGTGGTGTTTTAAGGCAAATGGGCAAAAGCTAACTCAAACATATGGAAGTGAATCGATATTCTAGAAATGTCATGAATGCTGAAGCAGGTTACTCAGGGAGCACTAATCAAGGCTGGGAGCACATTACAAAGCAGTAGGAGTGAAATGAGATTACATTCAGTTCATAGTGGTCATACCAAAACCAACACTTGACACTTGCTGCAATTACTCATCTGTGCCACTTCTTACAAATGCTTCTGATAGAATAGTATAAATTTGGGATACAGAATATATTTTCCCAAAAGAGGCCTTTCTTGATATTGTGGTCATTTTCTAGGTAAAGTGTACCTTGACTATATAACTTTAAATTCAGTCCAACAGCGTTGTTGGAAGCTGGTTTCCAACAGAAAGTTCAGGGTTGATTCTCTCTCCCAGCTGGCAATCATATGGTGCAGGTCACCCCCCCTACCACCCTTATTCTTTCTTCATTTTATTGCCACTAAGATTGAACATTCTTACAATAGTTAGAGAGTTGCTATTTTTTTGCCTTCTCCTGCAAGCACTGTTTATTGTTTAGCCTTATCCTCTCCCAAACCTCAGCTCCAATAAAGAAGAAACATTTGCTTGAACTGCAGGAGTAAATAACAGCCCACTGGAGGCAGAAAAAAAAAGTGAGCAAATGTGTGCCTGCCAGATCAGAGATTATCTGCACACAAATATCTCCTCTCAAGTTGTTGACTGGGATATTTACTGGGCTTTAGTCTTTAAAAATGATTTTACTTTGCACATCCTTAGGTGTGGAAAGTCATGGTGGGGAGTAGCTGGTAGGAGTCAGGGAACAAAGCAAATACAGGACTTGGAATTCAGGACATCAAGGGCTCAAAAGGACAAAGGAGTCCAGAACAGCCTCTTCCAAACATGTATGGATGACATTTCAATGTCATTAATTTTGATTTGCATATTCAGCTTTAACACTTCCACATTGTAACAGAACCTTGAAGGTAGAGCTCAGACCCTTTGTTCAGACCTGTTCTCCATTCCCCCGTTTGCAAGCAGGGGATTGCTTGGAAATCAAACATTATACCAGAATTCTACCAGAGAATTTGACACTGAAACAAAGTGAATGAAGTTTCAGAAGCTCACCTTCCTCTTGTAAGAAAGATGTTCAAGATTTCTTTTTAAGTGTTCTTCTATTCATTCTATGATTGGGCCAAACTTCAGGCATTGCAGAACTTCAGAGTCAGTCTGTATTCTTTCTTATAAGCTGGGAGTAATTCAGTTTTTCAAAATTAGCAGTCCTAAATCCTTTAACAAAACCAGTCTCTGGATATCCATGTAACTTGGCCAGTCTTTTTCTTTGAAAAACATATTGCAGTTGAGACACATGACTAAGGATTTAAGACTGCCTCACACTCTAAATGCACGAAAGGTGAAACTTAGGATGGTGCACTAAACTTAACTCTGATGTTTTCTGATATTTTACTGTTAAATTCTCTGGTACAATTCTACATTTACAAAAGGGAGAATGAGCAAAGGGGTCCTAACAAAGAGTCTGAGCTCTGCCTTCAAATTTCAGCTGCAATGTGGAAATTTTAAAACTGAGTATGCAAATCAAAGTAAATTCCCAAAGATCGGGGCCATGGACTGCTCCTTCAGTTAAGGCTACTTTCATATTAGATAAATAATTTCAAATATGTGCTATTTAAGTTAAAATGGCTGAGAATCAAGTTCTTTGATAGTGTAGAAAATGTCAAATTGAGGTTTTTTTCAACTAAGGAAATTGTGATTTGAGGCAGCTCTCAACTGTAGCAATTTGATGTTAAATTAATTTGTGGCACAGTTAAGTCACATACCAATCTATGAATGTAGCCAGCATGCCAGCTGGATCAAAGGGGAACCTGTGTCTAGAGAGAAAAGTGATGGTGTACTTTTTCCTGCTATATCTGTTTAAATTTTAAGTTGTTTATTTTTCTTTGAAAAGAAGAAATTGAATTTTCATTTTAAGCTGGTTCAAATAGGCATCCAAGCTTTTATCAACTCACATGCTAGGTTGATGCACATTAAACATTTGTAACTCTGGATTTGAGCTTGCAAATAACAACTTCAGTGGGTTTAGTTTAACTTTTGCATTTTAAGTATGTTCAAGGTTTTTAAATTTCATTCAATTAATTTTTCTTAAAATGTACTATGTAAGGAGAAGGTTCCTGGTAATGTGGGTGATTTGAAGTTTAAACTCATTTTTAATACCAATGCCCTCAGTTTTGAATTCTGTTTCCCCCTAGCATTTATGACACACAAAATGCTGACTAATACAACTGATTCTGGGGAAACATGTTGTGAATTAATAAACCCCCATTTTCTTCAACTTGATTAGGTTTTTTTTTACATTGCTTGTATTTTTTGTCTGGCTCCTGGACAAGGAGTGAATCATCTGCAGTTTGACTGGGGTAGTCTGTGATTTGCTGCCTTGCAAAAAAAAAAAAGAAAAAAAAAATCTGGTTTCATAAAACAAAAGTGTGTCTCCATACATATTGGTTCAAAAATATGCTGTGATTTCATCTTTGCTATCATCAAAATGAAAGGTCTTTGTGGCCAGTGGAGTGCACATGACAACTCTGTCATTAAAATGGAATAACCCTGGAGCAAAGGGGAAGATGTTTGAAAAATGAAACTTCATGGCCAAGTACTAGTTAGGAACACTTTGTCCAGGGATTCTTTGTGCTGTTTATGGAGATAGAGATTTCCAGCTTCAGGAGTGAAGCTGTCTGCTAGAATTCAGATTTTGCTATTAGAGGTGGCTATTACTGTAGCTTTCATGCTACAGTAATAGTTTTTATTTTAACCATGATATCATGGCACTACTGAACTGTGAGTTTACCTTTCATACCCCTACTCCTTTAATTAGAAAAATTTGCTTCCTGGGCATTTAATGTTTTATTTGCGCATGGAATACAGAAATTTATTTCCACAGTTGCAGTTATTCTGCAATCGTACATTTGGCCTCTTTTAAAAAGTGACTGGCTTTTACTTTCTTAAATTTTTTATTCTGTAACATTTTGACTCTGTTGCAAATGGGCAAAGGAATGCAGAGCAGTTCTGCTATGTCAGTATGTGACTGCTCAAACATTTGTCATCCTTAGAAGTTCTTGTTTTTATTGAGAATACTTCAGAAAAGGCTTCCAGCAGATAAGTATACATTCATTTGTGAGACCATATATATGGAGACAGGGTGACCTCTTTAAAATACTAGTACTAGCAGTGGAATAATAAATTACCTATTTATTTTATCTCCTGGAAAAATATATCCATCATTTTATTATGTATGCTCTAGGCCTTTGCTGAGTAAAAAATGCAATGTGAATCTCATCCAAATTTCTGCCATCAGTTCTGTACATTACATTGCATTTCTTTCCTTACATTTCCATCAGGACTGAAATAACTTTACCAGGTCTTCACATGAGTTCTTTGAAATTCAGGCCACTTCCCTGTAGTGTTGTGTATAACATCAGTTTAATTGAGGCAACCAAGTTAGAAATGTATGGCACTGATAACAAATCCATTGTCCCTCCCTGTCAGTGCTAATTAGTTCTAGGGGTGGAAAAAACTTTCATTCACAGCTGAACTGCCCTGTTCCTAAAGCAACAGTGAACAAATAGGGATCAGCATCCAAAAAAGTGAGTCAGGACTTTGTCCCAAGGGCCTCTGTCCTGGTGTCCTGTGTGCCCAGAGCAGCGACGGTGAGTGGCTTTTACATCAGTGAGGGCAAACAGCTCTCTGAACTCCAACAATTTCAGAGCCATCCAGGGAAGTGCTCAGCTCTTCAGGAAAAGAGCCAGTGGTTTGCTTTCAGCAAGGAAAAATGGAACCTTCTCCTGATTTAGCCCCACCTTGACACTGGCTCCTGCGATGCAGATGAGCTGGAGAAATATGACTGGGAGGAGAAGGGTTCTGCTGTGTGGGTCTGCCAAAGTGCTGGGAAATCATCCTTTGAGAGTAGATTGCTGTGGGTAGGGCAGGTTGAGTTAAGATGGGATTATCCTAAAAAATGAGGAAAATTGTCGGGGAAAAAAAAAAAAAGAAAAGAGAAAATTATTAGCAAGAAGTTTCCCTAGGCTCAAAAGCAGGAATGATAAAGTGTGTGAGTAGAAGGTGGGGGGACTGGAGCAGCTTTACAGAAAAGAGTACATATTGTTGGTTTCAGACCCAACACAGAGGATTAGGCAGCACTTTCTTTTCTCAAGGGAGCAAACATCACCTTGGGATGTATAAACAGGAATGCAAAATTCCAGACACATGAAGTAATCCCACAAAACCTCAGAGGGAGCACTGTGTCCAGTTTGGGGTAACAGTGTTTAAAGAGAAAAAAAGGCTCTAACTGACAGCAATGCAGATGATCAGCAAGCTGGATGATAGGACCTGTGAGGAACCTGTTCTCCTGCTTGGGGAATGAAAGTGTGACAATGACTGTGAGGGTTTGAGAATCCACACTTGTGTCAGGAGGTAGGAACTGATGTAACCTAGACACCATATACATTTATACACCACTTTCCTAACAGACAAGATTTAAAACTGGGTATTTGCTATAGCAACATGGATTTTGCTATAGCAACATAGGAGAAATCTCATGAAAGCTTTCTGTCTCCAGGAGATGCTCTCAGACTAAAGGCTAAAACACCTTCAGCATCTCCAGGATATAATAATATCCTTTTTCAGTGTTCTGTGGAATGATTGCTGGATCATGTGAGGTCTTGTTTGAGTTGGGCATCTCTGACAGTTGGAAACACCTCTTTCACTTAAAAGTTTCTTAAGGTCATATGCTTTAGTCCATGAATTCAGAAGAATAAAAAAAATCTTTAAAAAATTTAAAAAATTAAAAAAAAAAAAGAAGATGTATCACTTAACTTCATTAATCATAACAGAAAAATTTGTCATAAGGGAAATTTGTGTTTGAGAGGAGGCTGAGACACATTTATATCAGAAATGCCATGTGTGCAAATCTTCTGCCTTAGGAAAGGGGATGTTTCTGAAGCCCTGACCAGATAGAAGGTGGGACAACACTACTACAAAACAAATATTGTTATTTGGGATTGTAAGTGTCTTTTGCACACAACTTTGAAATGCAAAGTGATTTTTTTTCTGCTTTTTATCAGGTACCTTATTTTCTTTTAGAAATTATCAATTGTCTAGTTTTGAAATGAATGTTTTGAAATTTGATTCTGGTGTATATGATACAATTTTATCAAAAAATTACATCTGTTAAAAATGGCACCTGAACTGCCCTTGCCAGTTGTGCTCAACCTCCTTATTTTTAGTGCTCTGAGCACAGAAGAGTAAAGGAGAACTTGAGGGTTTGAGAGAATTCAGTTTCCTCGTAAAATTACCAGATATTATTTTTTCCTGAAGTTGCAGAGCCACCCACCCATGGGAGCACACTGGTCACCCTCAGGTGGCAGAGGCAGACACAGGTGACCCAGAAATATCTGAGTTTTATGTAGGGCTGCTCATAGGCTGCTTCACTTCCTTCATTTTAAAAATGTTACCCAGTAATGTGCTGGAGGAATCTCATCATGACGACCCAGAAAAAGGTAAATTGTGCAGCTCCTAGGCCACGTGGGAGTTAGTCTAATGGAAATGGTTGAAATCAACCAGTCTGAACTAGAGTTTTTTTCTGTTTTCAAGAAAAAGTTGTCTGTGTGTTTTCTCCACTCTCTCATTCTGCACTCTAATCCAGTGCTGAACAGCTCCTCCTTTTTTTGTTTAGGTGCCACCTAACATTTTGACTCTTGAGCTTTTTTTTCTATTACATTTTGACAGTTTTCCTTGCATCCTCAGAGACCTGGTAAATTCCTGGCTGGATACTGTTTTTAAGTAACACTGAATCAAACTCTATAGTTGAAAAAACTCTGGTAGGAGCCAAGAGCATCTTGCTTTTTTCCCCAGTAGGTGTTCACTGAGCCAAATTTCTAGCTCAGTTCTGGTATTCCAGGATTATTGGGGTTTTTCACTGCACCCCTACCTACTACATGACAAATTGTTGGCTACCTGCAGAAAGGGCTGAAAGCCAGTTTTCTACCATGATGAATCTGTTTCTGCAGCACTGTTTCTTCCTGAAATGTGAACAAAAATATCCACAAAGTATTAATGCCAGAAGACTTCCTGCCTCTCTTAGCTAAGCAGGGGCAAACTCTTAACAAGGTCAGATAAATAAGTACCTTGAAGGACATGGGAATGCACAACTCATTACCTACAGTTTCCATACCTATATATATACATATATAAGTGTATGTATTATTTTTCCTTTGTTTTGGGAAGTAATTTTTTTTCTTGCTGTCCTGGAAGCCAAAACACGAAGTCTGTCCGGTCTCATTTTCTTGTGGGTGAGAATGCTGTTGTCAGCTCCTTTAGCCTTCCTTTCCCCCCTTACCTCAGTGCTGAGGTATCAGATGTTCATTCATTGGTGCCCACTGTGCTCTTAGTTAAGAACATGTGTCATGGCAGAGAAATCATTAGATTCACTAATTTTTAATGTAGAAGTTCATTTATGTAGGAAAATTATTTCTATGTCATATGTTAATAATAAATGTTGTGGGGTGAGGGGCTGTTTTATTTGGTTTTTGTTTGGTTGATTGGTTTAGGGGGGAGTTAAGGGAACGGAAATAAAAGAAAAGCTAAACTTTTTTTTTAAAAAAACAGTGGTTTTAGTTCACCACTATTCTTTGTTCTGTAGATGCTCTGTGTGTCACTTTTGATTAATTTCAGCGTAGAAGATGGAATTAGCCCAGTCAGCTCCATATTTCTTTGTTGTCTTTTGCTTGCTGAAAATCATGATTTAGCAAGGAAGTATTGTTTCAGCTGCCAGGACACGAAGCTGACTTTAGAAATACAATCTCTCAATCTAGAAATTTGGATTTGCTATTAGAACACTCATGTCTGTATTTCAGCTTCTGATCCTCTTCTGCTTGCACAACTAGATATAGTTTCTTCCAAGTGTTTTATAGGTAACATCTTACTTCATTTCGTCATTAACCAGCAGAGCTGTCTGTGTCTTTTGTACCAATTAAGTCAGTTTTGATGTCACTGTGATTATTTGACTTTCTGTGCAGACTCAATAACCTTAGTTTGGCCTCTTTTGGGGAGACAGATGATAAATCTCTTTTGTCTTCTGAACATATGGCTAACTTGCTTCAAATCTCCCTTTCTGGCTGTCAGTCAATCACTCTCCAGAGCTCCAGAAAGGAGTTACTCCTAATGACAGTATCCAATCACAATTGCTTGGAATGAAAGGCAAACTCTTTCTTTTTGGCATGTAAGAAAAACCAGAGTAAGCAGTCAGCTCCTACCTTTGCACAGAAGGGCCACATCCTCTCTCTCCCTGCTCTGGGTGGCTGCATCCCCACACATAGGTGAGCTCTGATGTTACACATTCAGTGGTAGAGCACAGCTTTTCCTTGTTTGGAAAAAGGAAATTAACTTTTAGTAATATGGTCATCGAGTTCTAAGATGAAGAATTTTAGTCGTGTATTTAAATTTCTGGTTCTCCTTTCATATATCACATGCATGTTTCTAAGACACTATTCTGGGCAAGCTATTCAATATATTACTCTTTGTTTCCTCTCTAGTTTCATAACTGCTGATAATATTTAGGTAATACTAAAGAAAAGATGCATTTTTCACAGTCTGAGTTATGTTCTGAACCTCAGCATGAGAACCTGCAAATGAAATGCATGTAATTTTTAAAGTGTACTGAAAGATATGGAGAATGTGTAATTAAGGATTGTTAGGAGTGTTTGTGGCCACTGAGAAGCATTATCACATGTGGACAGTGGTGTTTACAAAACCTCCACTGAAATTTCAATGTATGAAAAGATAATTGTTATGTATTGGTGGTTTATAAAGGGTTCCTAAAGGCAAGGCTTATTCTTTTTAATCCATTTAGATCATATTCCATAACAAAAATATGCTGATTTTCTATGTTAGCAGGCAAAGGGCTTAGCTGTTTATAAAACTCAGACCCCAGGCTCAACATTAATGAGTAAGCTAAACTCTAGCTAAACTCTTGATATTATTAATTTGCAAAAGTAAAGAATAGGTATTGAAACCTCTAAAAGAAGGGAAATAGAAAGTTCAGCTTGAGGCTTCCGCCCATTGCAAAGTCCTTAAGACTGTAGCACATACAGTCAGATGTTCTGGTGGGAGAAGCTTTCTTTATACAAATACGTGTAACTGTGCTATTGTACCTTTCCCTTACTGACAGAAACAAAGACAAATCCTGCTTTTTCTCAATCAGAACCTGAACCCAAATACTTAAAAAAAAAAAACAACCAACAAACAAACAAACAAATAAAATCCGAACCGAAACAAAAAAATCCTTGACACCCACTTTCCTTTCACTTATTAGCACTTTTTACCATGTCCCATCTCATCCCTCCCCAAGGTTTCTTGCTTCAGGCATACTCAGAATTTAATAATCTTTTATTTAGACATCTTTAAACTCCAAACATATGCACAGATTAGAAAGCTCATAGCTTAATATGTTTTGGGGGTTTTTTGAACCAGCCTCCAGATTTTCTGCTGCCATAAAGTCTATCAGTCAATACCTTGTCTTTGGAAGTCCCAAGGTAAATCCATGAAGGGCTGCAAATGTGTGATATGTATGTACTGAATAATAGTAAATCTGTTTTTATTCAGTGTAATCAAAGCTTATCCAAGCTTAGTTAATGCATTTGTTAAATTGCTGCATGAACTTCCTGACACTGACATGAATTGAAGGCTTCAGTTATGTTTACCACATAACTAAAATCTTGTGGTCAATGATCTCATCATCCAGCTATGGTTTAATTGCTCACTTGCCACTTTCTGATTTATATCACAGTGTCGGGATGTTTCTTTCTTAAGCATTTTACTGATGTTGTTCCTTAAGCTTTATCTCTCATTCCAGGTTTGGGGTTTTTTTTTATGTTGGGATTGATTCTCCATTCTGAGTTGGTTGGATTGTTGAAGTTACCAAAGGTTTTCTCAGCGAGGTCTCTCTTTGCTTTCTAGGAACATCCTTCCACACCAAACAGCAAAATCTTAGATTTTTCTGTGTATTTGGGGTATTTTCTTCAATACCTCCACACCTAAGCTGACACTTCCAGTGATACCCAGTGATACTAATTTCCTGCCGTTTCCACCTCCTAAGGCCACCAAATGCTATAGTAAGATGTTCTGGGAAAAGCAGGCCACTAGTCTTTTTCTGTTGCAGACTATTTTCCCCATACAATTCATTAAAAAATAGATATTTTTAAGCATCAATTTAATGGTGAACAATGTACAATAAAATCCTAAACTAAAACTCACTGGGATATGACCTGAATTCAGTTTGCTCAGTCAAAATGTCTTCAGCTTCACTGTAAATGCTGGATACTGTGGAGATCTGCGTCTGACCTTGACCCTCAGATATGCTGACACCTTATTTAATAATCTAGCTTTGGCTTCTTGCTAGAGAACAACAAGGAGCACTTGGAACACTGAATGTCTCAATCACACAGGGCAGCAGAACCTTTAGTTTTGTTTTCAAGGGTGTTAAGATAATACTATAGAAAGGTGCCAAGCTGACAAAATGGATCAGTTTAGTAGAAGGTTGCTGGAAGTGTTGGACGTCTTAGAATCAAGGATATTGTTTGGAACAGCATCAGCAATTTGTATTTTTCCCCATATCCCAGCTTCTCAGGGTGGAATGGCAATCCTGATGACATGTTGGACCTGAGGGCCCTGGTATTTCAACTGTGCAGGCTTGTGAACATTGATGCCTTTGGGCAAGGTTATCTTTGATTTGAAAATTTTCCTTTATCTGGCAGAGAGAAGAATAAACAGGAAGGGAAAAAGGAAAACATCTTCAGTCTCTGGATTAAAAACTGGAGGTGGGGGTGGGGGGAGCAGGGAAAGCAAGGCTCGCACAGTTTTTAGATATTTTTAGAGATTTTTTGGACTGCTGGGGGCCAGATTGGTCTGTTGGCAGAGAAAGGCAGGGAAAAACAGTCATCTGCCACTTTTGAGTTTGGAATAAATCCTACATATCAGTCTGGGGAACAGTGATCCCTAAGGTCACTTTTACTTTAAAACGTAACCTCATCAAGCTTCAGAAACCTTCACAGTTAGCAGTAATTGAGTTTGCTGTAGCAGTGGCACAAACCTCCCAAATCTGCTATGAATAGAAAGTGCTGTGTGCCATTACTGCCTCTGAATGAGAAACAGAGTTTGGGATAAGATGTGGAGCAGTCAAGTGGCATCACTTCATGCCAAGTTTCAGTCCAGAGTGAATGTCAGGGCTCTGACAATTCTGCTGTGCCATAAAAGCTGCCAGATTCTGAGGTTCAGTGGTGTTAGTGGGCTCCCAATACAATACAAATGTTTTCTTTATTCTTATGATTTATGGGCCTGTCTCTGTATCTTTTATTTTTTCTCGGGTCTTGGGTAGGGAAGTGGAGTCTTGAGCATGCCAAGACTGACAACTATCTCACTGGTACCAGGAGAAGAGGGATTTGTTGGCTGCAGTACCCAGCTGACAAAAGAAAACAGCTCACAGTTGGCATTGACAAAGAAAAGTGGAGTAAAAATATCACGAGGCCAAATATGCTAACCACTGACAGCTGAAGCCAAGCCTGGACAGGTAAATGGGGCAGCAGTTTGGACCAGCACTTTTTTCCAAACAGATAAAAGAATTTATATGAGGTAGAGTTGTTAATTTTCATGCTATGTAAAAATGTTCAGATCTTGGAAAGCTAAGTGGTTTTAAGTGAAGTAATTGACAAAATGAAGTGCTTATTACAGAGGAAGTGCATGCCAGGATTCCTTAAGCAGTGCCATTACTAAGGCAGGGATAATTACCCCGCTGATACAACCAAACATAAATACGTTGAAGACATTAGGTAAGTCAGGAATTTGAAATTCTATAACCTACATGTATGCCAGGCTCTGGAAACAATCTGCTGTTTGTGTGCCTAACTTACAAACTGGGAAACGCAATTTTGTTTTAGCACTCACAGTACTCAGGAAGAAGGGATTTTTTAAACACATGCTAAATATCCAAGATACTTTTCATTACTTATTAATATAGAGTCATTTCACACTGTATTCAATACTAGTTCTCTGTCCAACTGGCCATTTTTCAGCTTTTGTTCTTGAAGAAAGCACTTTCAGACACAGTACAACTTCTCTCTCTTATTTCCATGCCAGCTTAAACCTTGCTTGACCTGGAACCATTTCAGGACACACATTTTTATTCTCTGAGTTTTTGCTGCTGGAGCTGTTCAAGGCTCAGGCTGCCAGTTCTGTTCACCCATCTCTCTGAGCCAAGTCTGACCCAGGTGGTATTTTCCTTCCCCTTCAGAAATAGAATAAAAAATAAATTTGTTGAAAGATAAGAGCTGTGTCAGGTTTATAATGATGTATGATAGTGTCATCAGGAACTTTGGGAGCTTCTAAGAAGGCATCCATCATTCACAGACCTGAAGACAGAGCAGTTTGCAAAGCCTGTATCATGTTTTTTACAATACCACAGGCATTAAACCCCTGTGCTTTGAGTATAAGATGTGAGCAGAGTGGAATACAGCTGGCACATTAAACAAAACAAAGCATTTCTGTGTGGCTTCCCTTCTTCATGAGGTGTGGAACAGAACAGAAAGTATCTATTTTCAGGCCAGATTTTGTTAAATTTGGATAGACTGGATAATTTTGGAAAGTTATTTTATACTGAAAAGTGTAATTAAAGGAGATGCAATATTACCATAAAAAATTACAGGTCTGTTCAGATTCTAGTTATGTGTCTCCTTTAGCTTATGGTATATTCAAGTGACATCATAACAATTTTAATTTCAGATTAATTTTAATTTCAGATCTTAAATGTTCTTTAGAAAGAATTGATTGTAACATGCTAGTGACAGAAGAAAAGCTTAGTTTCAAGCTTTTAGCTCTGAATTTTTTCACAGACTTTATTGGTTACCAGCTTAGGAGACAGGAGGGCAGACATTTGTTGCATGCTGAGTAGAATGGGGAAATATGAGCATGTTACATGAGGCACTGCCCCCAAACAGCTTGGTAATTCCTTTCCTGTTGTCTGAAGACTGCTCAGAGTCAGTACTTTTGGGTGCTGTTCAAGCTTCTGTTTCCTCTCCACCTTGCTCATGTTTCTCCTGTTTGTGTGGGAAAGCACAGAGCAATTTCAGGTCTGAAATTCTGGTAGAGAATAAGCAGGGCAGACAAATTGACAGCCAAAGTGGGGGTTTAGTTTTCTCTAGATCGACCCTGGGATCAATAAGGAAAAGTCTTGTCCCTCTAAATCATCAATTCCTGAATGAAGCTCTAAGTGTTCTCTGAGTGATGGCTACTTTTACAACCTGTGTCAGTGCCTGGTAGTGGAATTTTCCGATGCCTTCAGAGAAGTTTTCTTCCAGGGTGTTGTTGCCATGACCGTGGAGAGAATCCAAATCCTCTGTCAGTGTTCAACCTGGCAGCAGTGCCAGTAGTTTTCTCAACTTTGTAGATCCCAGCTAAGACTTGACACAGATTTGATCTTGTGGCTGGTTTAATAAACTTCTCTGGCTCTAAATGTGGCTTCTCTGAGGTTTAATGATCATTAATTGTGTTTCTGCCTAATATGCTGCTGACTCAGCATTAGGAGGCATTTCCTTTGCAGGGACACATAAATAGGGAATGCTGTGATTTTCCTTGGCTCAAATCCTTCCTCGACTGAAAGGAGCAGTCAACAAATCAGAATGCTGATACGTCTCTACAGAGGAAAATACTAACTAAACAACAGTTTGGTTTAAATAAACCTAATTTAAAACATCAGGAAATAATACAATGTCCTACATTCCACCAGCACTTGCAGTACATCCTGATAACTGCTGCTTATTTACATAATATCTGTGCTTTCTGGTGAATATTGAACTTATATAATGTAAATAAAGTATATGTTTACCTGAGTGTCTATTTTTAATTTATGTGTTGTTATATAAAGACTTCCTTTACATAGTTAGATAAATCTCCATTTGTTTTGAAACTTTACACTGGAGTTTACTATCAGGCTTACAAGGTTATTTTTCTTCTAAAGTAGAATAGATTTATTGCACTACAACATTAATTTGCATTTTAAACATTATAGTTTGATTAAATTGTGTCACTAACAGATAGCTGAATTTAGTAAAAAAAGGAGTAAAACTGAACTCTGTTCCTTCCCATCCCTCCATCTTTGCCTGTCAAATCCACAATCCCCCCAAAATGAAAGAATAGTGAGAGAGATGCTGAAAAACAGGATGTGCTGATGGATTTCCTATAACTTTGGTTGGGAGTTGGGAGTTTATTTTTGTAAAATCCATGTATGCAATAATTAAAAGATCAAACTGTTGCTGTGCAAATTACATCAGAAGTTATTTTTATTTAGTTATCTCTTCAATCCATGCTTTAATAACTCTTCTCACCAAGCTTTCTCCTCTGTGTTTAAAACATGGTTCTTTTTAATCCATCTCATTTATTGGATTTCTATAAGTCAATGGAAAGGCTTTAGGAAACACCCTGATAGTGCAGCTCCATTGTACAAGCAGCAGGTAGGAATCATTTACAAGCTGAGGGTGATATTAATCAAATCCAGTCCAAATTAGTATTTTCCCCTCCTCCTGGTCTATACCAATCCGGAAGGGAGGGCATATTGCAAAGGAGACATGTATTAAAGTCATTTTTCTTTCAGGTGTTTCAAAATGCTTTAAAGCTTGTGCTGACAACCCTTTGGGTTTTCACAGTCCAGTTTAAGCCTTGATTTGTTTCGGGTGGTTCTTTCAAAAGGTTTAAGTAGGTATTGACTTGATTACCTAAAATCTTTGGATGCTCTACTCCTTGCAAGCCATTCCATTCCTGATGTTTTAAAGACAAACTTTTAAGCTTCAGTGTGCCAATGAGTAGTCTTTTCCTTTCATCTTCATGGTTCAATTTTGTCACTTTTCTAGACATGGAAAAAGTAGACTGGAAAGGAGATTGTTCACTTTCAGATCAGGCAAGACAGAGGAGAAGAAAGGAGGTGCTGTGTGGAGTTCCTCTCTCTTGTGATACTAGAGAATGGGAAAACTGGTCATGCTGTGCACTACATCAAACCTGTGTCAAGTGGGTGGGATGCATTCCTGGCTTTCCTCTTTCATCAGAGGCATCAGAACAGGGGCATGAACGCTGTAAACAGCTGTACTATTATTGGGCATGTGTATTAATGCATATTTGTGCTTTCTACTGGATTCTTTAAGGCAGTGCCCCTTTTCTCTTGTGCTTTCTTTTATCCATAAGACTTACATTAATCTGGACAAAATAAAAGCTAAAAATCTTGGAAAAGCAAGATGGAAATCTCCTTTGGGTTCAGTTATGCAAGAAGCTTCCTGCAATAAGGAATGTGTTGGAGATTTTCTGTATGCCCCATTGTAGCATGAAGGCCCACATGTTGCAATAACTTTTCTTTCGTTTCTGCCATGGATGACATTCCTTTCTTTCCAATTCTTTTCTCCTGTCTAGTTTTATGAACAAAGCACAGAATGTTGAAAGGACCTGAGCAAAACTCCTGTCTGGAGTAAAAGCATCCCTAGCAGTCAGTTTTCATCATCACTGTGTTCTGTGTATAAGCCCAGCAAAACTGCAGAAATTGGGTAAAATTTGGGTGATCACATTGTGCTGCCAACAGAGGATGGGGGAAGGCAATTATTATCTGCGGACACTCCTACAGCCCTTCTCTCACTGCCCTTTTCCCTCCTGTAAAAAGAGGAATCAGTGCAGTGTCTGGGTGCATCACCCACCCTCATGGATCACGTAGCTCTTACCCTGAACATACAATATACTTAGTTCCTGTTAGCTCAGAATAAAGATAGCAAAAACAGCAGCCAAACTTCCCAGGGACAATTCTGCTGTCAGAGCTCCAGCTAAAATAGCAGTGGCTCAGCACTTTTTTCCCCTCATCAGCAGCCTCTCTGTTTCCCATGTGTTCACTCTCTCCATTTCCAGTGGGAGACTTCATCTGCATCCACATGGTGGAATTTCAGAGGCAAAAATTCCCACTGCCTCTTCTGCTGCTTCAGCAAAAGGGATTCTTTGTCAGGTAGCTTCCAGCATTTCTGATGCTTTGTGTTGTAGCACTTTGCCCACCACAAATGAAAGCACTCCAAAGTCCTTTTATACTGGGACAGGCACTTAGGGATCTCAGCTTCAAGTCAGCTTTGCTGTGTTCTTCTGTGCATTGTGTATTTTATTATCTCAGCTATGTGCCTGCATGGCTATAATGCACAGGGCAGCAAACACTTCCTTTCTTTTTGCCCCCCTTGATTGTGTTGCTTCTTCTGTAAAATACAAAGCAAAGTTAAACATGCTGCATTATGTGTTTTTAATGTGATATCTTGTCCCATGGAATTCAGTGGCAATCAAGTAATTTAATTCAACAGGCAGCCTTTCTGTGGGATCTCATAACTCCTTGTAGCTTCTATTTATGACCACAAGAAGTTTTCCTCTGAAATTATTTTATCTGTAAGAAAAACTGTCTAATTACTATCCTGTGTTTTGAATTCACTATAAAATTTGTAAGTCTGCACACTAGACAAGGGCTGCCCCATCCTGGAAGTGTCCAAGGCCAGGTTAGATGGGGCTTGGAGCATCCTGGGATAGTGGAAGGTGTCCCTGCCCATGGGAGGAGGCTGGAATTAGGCAAAATTTGAGGTCCATTCTAACCCAGGTTATTCTATGGTTCTGTGAAACCTGCACTGATATGAAAACTTCTTTTGCTCTGAACCTAAACCCCACAACAATGATGATACACCAGTGACACGTTGCAAGTACATTGAATTGGTCACAAGGAGTTTGTATGTAGAGAATAACCTTCCGCTGATACACACTAATCATTTTTTCCTGATGTTGTTAAGTGACTGATATCGCTCTAAGAAGTCAAATTACCTCAGCCCAGAAATGATCAGCCATGCTAACAAGGCACCAGAAGAAGGGTTCTGCCACATGAGCAATGTGACGGGTGTGACAGTTCTAGAAGTCTTGTGTTTATATATTAATTAAAATTTCCTGGTATCCAGATGTTGGTTCCTAGTATCTTTTAATAAATGTCCAGATTAACATCTTGCAGTGCCCAGAAGTAGGCTGGTGGCTGAGCAGTCCAAACAAACAGCACAAAGTTGCTGCCATAAAATGCTGATTATCCAAGCCTCATCTTGCAAACACACAACCACATCCATAGATTTGCTCCTGTGAATGGCTTCAGGGATTTAATTGGAACCTCTCAGGGAGATACAATTATACACTGCTTAAATGTTTAAAAGTTCAGGACCTAAGAGGGAACATGTACGACTTCGTGAGAAAAAAATACTAGGAGCAGCAATGACATAGATGTTAGATATCACTTTGTTAGTTTTGTATTACTAAAATAGGGAATTGAGATACCTTGATAACTGAATACTTTTATCTCTTTAAGATTTAAGCTTTTTCTCATAGTTTAGAAGAGACTTTAGTCTGATACATTTTCTTTTGCTTTCTGTTTCTTTGATAAGACCATTAAGAAACCTTCTATCAAGGGAATTATTTTATTTGTGTATATATTAAAATTAAATGTTTTCTGTAACTTTGTTTATGAAAGCTAGCATAAAAAAACCATAGGAAGAAAAAAACCACACATACCTGGGTTAATATATTCAGGGCTACTATAAAAATAATCTTTCAGTGTATCTTCCTAGGGCAGTAAGGCATCTCTCTTAGGTGAGATCACAGTCTTTGATCTGTTACAATTTTCTCCTCAAAACTTTAAGTCCGTGATAAGTTTCAAAGCCGACAGGGAAAGGGACCTTGAAGATAAAACCACTACTGAACCAAAAGGAAAATGTGGCTATTGAAGAATCTGTTTGATAGGAGACAGATAGACAAGTCAATACAGACCCCAAGAAAGGTCTGTGGATCGAGATCACCCCCAGTGCTTGTGTCTCTTGACTGACAAAACCCTAAAGATAAGGAATTGTTCCAATGGGAAGGAGTGGAGCCTTTCCTAGGGACACGGTCCATGAACCAGGTGGTTTCCACATGGTGATATAACTCCAGTTAAGGGGAGCATGTGACCTCTCTGCATACAACCTTATTTGTAAAGCAGGTCATCTGCTTGCTCCTCTGTTCACTCCCAAGGAACTGAGGCCAGACACAGCACCTTGTTGTGCCTCTTCAGTGAAATTGGATGCTCTGACGCACAAAAGGGAAGGAGAAATGCAGTGGTGACTGAATTCTAATGATTCCCACTGACCCAGCAGTCTTTATCAGGTAAAGGTTTTGTAGTCTCCTTACAGCAGGAGCAGCTGAGAGAAGGGCATGGGATTCAGTGCTCTGCTTTGACCCTTTGAACACTAACCGGTGGGTATTGTTCCTTCCTCTGCCCACGTTCTGCCAATTAAATGCAGTAGAATAATGTAACAGTCTATTAAATGCTGGGGATGGAAACAGCTGCAGAACATGGTCCTGCAGGGGACACAGACAGGTGAATCTACTTGACTCCTGGTGCAAGTGAATGGGGGCAGAGGAAGGAAAGTAATTTAACACCACAGCACTGAAGCCAGGCTCAAGAGATCGCTTTTCTCAGGGATACCAGATGGTGAGTGGCTGTAAAGAATGACCCCACCCAGCTCTGCATGTGGCACCCACCGTTTATAATGGATCACCCTAAATATTTAAGTGTTATTAAAAAGCTTATGTTACAGCACTGCTTCAGATACGCGAAAGCCAGGGTAAGGTTACAGAGTTGGCTTTTTTGGCGAGCATTTATAGTGTTATTTCTACACTAATGAAAAAGCACTGAACTTGTGTCAGAAAACTAAAATGAAGATTTTTGTGCCCACCTAGGAACTCTGGCAGCTATAGAGATTTTAACAGGTGGCTTTGTCCTTTTGAATGCGTTTGTCAGAGAAGTACTTTTCTTTCTTCCTTCTTTCCTCATGATTTCAGCACGTGCTGGCTGACATAATTAGTAGGTTGCACTCATAAGAGAGGGGATGTGAATGATAGTCTTTGTCACTTAAAGAAAACTGCATCGCTTACTGAAACCTTTGGGGTTTTGAGTCGGTTGGTTGCTTGGGGTTTTTCTTCCTTGTTTATTTTTCATGTCTGAATGTGCAACAGTACTCAGCCTTGAGGAAAATGAGAATAGGGGATGTTGATTAAAAGGGCTGAGTGCCACAAAGTGGTCATGGCCAGCCTGGCATCCCATATCAAGTTGCAGCATTTACTTTGTGGTGTTGTCTGGAGTGGATAGCACATGCTGACTTCGCCTTTTTAAACAGGCCATGATGAGTCCAAAGACAGCTCTCCAAAAGGAGAACCCACCTGAGCTACACAGGAATTTTGGTCACCCACAAAGAGGAGGAAAGGTTTCCTTCTCTCATCTCCTGCCTTGTTCCTTATATTCCTCCCATGCCTTTCCAGGAAAACAAATGTCCTTCTGAACCAGTGTTCTCACTTTGCAACCAAAGTTGGTTGCCACCAGATTCACAGAAAACGATGACAAGAGTAGTGGGTTTTCAACATGTTTTTACTTACACATCCTAAACATTCTAAAGTGCATATGCAAACCTCTTTCACAAATATGCACAGCATAGATGAATTTGCTCTCATTTATGACATTTCCTAGCCTCTTATAAATAGTCTGCTGACTCCAGGTTTCTCCAGGCAACAGCTAGAAATCCAAGGAGCCATTATAATACCTCCCTGCTTCATCTTTGACAATAATGGCTGTGGATTTGAGTGTTCTGCTTGTCTGAACTAAATCACTTACTTAAAACAGTGGCTACTTAGAAACGGTTGTTAAAATTCTATTGTAACTGGTATTCACGAGTTAAATTCTGGCTGCATGTAAGTAATTTCAAGTCTTCCTTATTGCCTGGAAGCACATTTTTGTCATTGTGTTGAGAAAGAGACTGAAACCAGCTGGTGTTAGGGCAGAGCAGTGGAAGTAATGAAAATCAGGATACTGCTAAATGACTACAGTATCACTATTTCTTTATCTTGAAATGTGAAAAAATGTGAAAAAATTTTATAAAAATAAAAAACTTTTATAAACTGGGGAGAAGAGCACCTGTGTTCTCAGGGGATGCAGCTGATGCTGGGATGAATATTTTTGAATTCATGAGCATGAGTGAGATGTCATGGACATGAATGAGATGTTTTGAAAGTTAAGGTATAAGCTAATGTAAGTAATCTCTTGGACTTTTAACTATGATAAAATAGATTATTCATTGCCTACCCTTTGAAGTGTTTTTTTAATGTTAGCTGTGTTTCTATGCTCTTTTGGCACAAGTGAAATAATGATTATGTAAACATTTAAATCATCCTCTGGGGTCTTTTACTAATTAATGCAGATGTTTGGCTTTACTTAGATGTGAGTGGTTTCTTATTTTAGGGAAAGTACCATATTCCTCATGAATGGGGAGAGCCCAGGTGCACACATTTCAAAGGGCAGGAAAAAAAAAAAAATCAAGTAGCTAGAAATCTTTTATGTGTTCCTGAAAGACTTGAGGACAACCTGAAATGTCCTTTGAGAAAGATTCATGAGTTGTCTTGCAAACTAGCACCAGTTTGGATTTAGTCCCATGCCAAACCTGTTTGACACTTAGGAAACCTTAAAGAGACTGAATCTGAAATCTTCCAGGTAGTAGACCCCACTTCAAGTCTCATCTGCCTTGTCAGGATGTTGTTTTTACATAAAGTTTTCCTTCAAATCTGTGAAACTTGTGACTATAACATCTGCTGAGGTAGGTCTTCTTGACATGGTCTTACCTCATTATTTTATTCAATACTCTCCTGTTGGGTTTTTTTGGTGTGGGATTTTGAAGGACTAGATGAGAACGTTTTCTGAGGTTCTTTTTTTTGTTGTATCAACTAAACTAAAAATCATTGAGTCTTCAGCAGCTTCGAAATTTTGCTCCCCAAAAATATGTTTGGAAACCAGGTTTGAAAACTGCACATTTTGCATGGCTACAGCGAAAAAATTTCTTATCAATTCTGCTTCAGGACTTTCATTTTGCAGCAGAAATCTAGGAAGTAAGTTTTGACACTTCCTACACTTTAATCTGTTTTTTCACCTGCTCAGCTTACTGAACAAATGCTTCTTGTAATACATACAGAAATAAAAATGCACACTACCATTATTCACTTCACTCATGACAGCCTGAAACTGATTAGTTCTAAACTGTTCTGAAGCAGTTGTGCTGTATTTAAACTGGAGAGAGCTGTTAAAGACTTGCTCTGTGGTATTTTTCCAGAGTTTTTCTGCTGAGAGACAGGAATACTTGATGGTCTGACTTGGAATTTGAATATTTTAGCTCATGACATTAGAAGGAAAGGTGAAGGTATTAGTGAACAGAGCTTTGTTTAGGGTAAAGGGCAACATATCAAGACATTACCTAACAAATAAAAATTGAGTCTTTCACCTTATTTGTAAAAGAAAATGGTGAAGATTTACTTTTTAGAATGATTGTAACACACATGTAGTGCTGTTTTATGTCTCCAGCAAAGTATAACAGATGGACTGTGGGTTTATTGGGAAAAAAAGTGTGCTGAAAGATTTTTATTATGTGAGAAAGAGAGAACAAAACCCAAGGAAACATCTGGACAATTAATCTCTCAAATCATTGTATATAACATGAAGACAAATACTGAAATATTTCAGAAGTCTTGCTCAGAAACAAATTAACTATTGTTAGCAAAACACAATAAGTTACCACCCTTCATGTGAAAAGATCTTTGTAATTAATAATTAATTGATGCCACTTTGTTCTTCACCCCTGGAAAAACAAAGAACAGGGAGGGTAGCTGTTCCTCCTGAGGTTTCTGGTTTGTCATTATAAAGTGATGAATCACTTTCACTGAAGCTGAGCTGATTTGTCATCTTCCAAGGAAGCAAATGTCATTGTGGAGGAAAAAGGTTCTTTACCTGTTATTCAGGCCTGTGTGGTGTCTGGTTACTGATCTGGACCCAAACATCTGGCAGCCCTGCCACCTCTCCCTAACACGTGTGCACAATATGCACTTCTGCTTTGTGGGCCTCTGTGTGGGGAGGGCTTGGCTTTTCATTTTAAAGCTGCACAGTGACAGGTGAGCAGGGAAATAGGTGCTTTTTGTCTGGGCTGGTGAAACACTATCTTTTTTTGAGAGGGCAGATTGCTGTTTCAAGGGGTGTTTCTCAGAGCTGTGGGGCCCTTGAGCTGTTCTGCATGGGAAAGGGGAGGTTGCCATCCATGCCTGCTGGCTGTTTCTCCCTGTGTTGTTCTTCCCTGTGACACTGCAGAGAACAGCCCCAGATCAAACCATCCATGCTCTCATTTCTCTGCCCTTAGTTGGGATCTTGCTATGTTGATTTCTCTCCCTCACCTTTACATATTTTAGGAAATGGGAACAAGTTCCATTCATCGGTTTACCCCCTTCTACCCTTTGAATTCTGGTGTTGGCTCCCCCTCCTAGCAACCGCACTGGGGGTTTTCTGGAGATATTAATTCAAACACTACTAGAAATGTATACTTTGGCCTTTCTCCTGTTGCCCCAGCCAAATAAGAACACGGATATTTTTGCTGCACCATTTCAGAACAGCTCTCTCTCTCTGGGCTGGGGCTCCTTTTCTGTCTGTAACAGTGGGAGCTCCAAAGCAGGAACACAAAGGGAGCGATAACCTAATCCCACCAATAACTCATTCCCACAGTGCAGTCTGAGTTATGGCCAAAGCTGGGAAATCAACCTCCTTGTTGAAGCTCAGGCTTATGGGTTGTGACTAGCCTGGGCTATTGTATGTCTGGACGTTTGGTATACAATACCTGCCTTTATAGACACTTTGAATATTATTTCTTTATTATTTTTTAAATTATGAATGAAGAAAACTCTCTAGTTATGGAGAGGAATGTAGAATTATTTTAGGTTTTTGGTTTGTTTATGGTTTTTTATTTGTTTAATTTGAGGGGGTTTTTAGTTCTTTTTAGTCAATCTAACAGATAAGAAAACCTCTAAATACAGGGGCTTTAAAAATAGTATGGTTCAATCCAGGCTTTTGAAAATGGAACTACTTCCAATAACCTGATTTACAGTGCTCAGTATTTACATAATCTTCCCCATCCAATTTATCTGTTGCCAAATACTGTCCAAAAATATACTGTTGAAAAATTCCTTGGTGGCAATGTGTTTTTAATCCGACTGTTTAAGATCTAGTTTTGGTAGAACACTTATTTCATGTCAGTTGCAATACTATTCAATATGGTGTTGCAATTAGGGTTTCTTGAAACAAAATTAGGGCAGTTATATGTTAGGATAATATCTAGTGCCTTCTAAAGAAGTTGAAATTTAATTAAAGGGTAGCAGTCTTCGAAAAACTTCTGTTATCATATTAGCAATTAATTCTACTTTGGTTTTGTCTTGCATGAAGACAGAAAACAAAATTCTGTCTTGGTTTTGTCTTGCATGAAGACAGAAATGCAAAATTCTGTAGAAAAATGTACCAGGGTGTCTCCCTCTGGGAATGATTTCTTGTTTTGAGTCCTGCCATGAATGATGATCTCAAATGAATCAAAGAAGGTTTCTCATGTTCTCACCAGTGATTTAGGAAAAAAAAAAAAAAAAGCAAACATGGAATGCCATAGCTACTTTCATTGATTCAATGTGTGTGCTGTGTTTATTTGTTTTTCTTTCATGAATCATATTTGAAAGGGCATTAGGAAATATATTTAAATACTGTCTTTTGACTGTTGTCTGTATATCTATATTTAATTTTTTAGTGTATGTTACCAGTTATATTTGCCGAATTAGTTGATCTCAGCCATAAAAAAAATAAAGATTTCAGGATCTAGATTCTTGTACTGACATCAGCTTCTGTGTCTCCCAGTTCTGCATGTGAACTGAGATTAACATAAGAGTTTTCCTTTGTGATTAATTTTTTTCAACAGCATTGTACTGGGGTAAATGTTATTCTCTAAAATGGACTATTTAATATTTCCTTCAGTTACTGGTCACTGAATTAATCTGAAATTCACCATGGGTATATCCATTATCAGTGTCTCACCAAGTCATGTCTCCCTGGCATAATACTATAAATTAATTTTTTTAATATCAATACTATAAATGTATGACATAGCATGAAGATAACTCGTTTTCTTTACAGATCCTAATTCAAGGAGTGTGAGACCTCAAAGACAGAGGGTGGTGTTTGGTTTTTTCCCATGAATTACTTGCTAGCTGAGTCACAGTGGTACTTGTGGTATTTTACCGAAGAAGTGTGGCAAAAAGAGCTTGATGGCCTGGAAGGACCAAAACACAACACCTTGTTTTGGAAGAAAGTAAGAGATTATGTTTTTCTGAAGTTTGAGTAATATTTTAATTGTTTAGAGAGTAGTAATGATGTAATTAATTAAAAGAAGCAACAGGAAAATTGCGGATAGCTTTCTAAAAAAAAATAACTCATAGGAAAAACCCAGCCTTTTCTCAAAATATAATAAGAAATATTATATTTTGATAATATTTCTTCCTTCCTTTTTCCTAAAGTATTAATTAAATCCAATTATTACACATGAATCTGGGATGTTTGCAGGGCACAGCCATGGCCAACCATAATCAACTTGAAAAACTACAGCACCAAATTGCTGCATTAGATCATTCTTTAACCAAATAAATTATTTGCATGTGGATGTAAAAAACATTCTGCAAATGAAGAGGGAAACTTTTCTGCTTTATTTGCCTAATTCCACATCTACTCTCATTGATGGTCAATTCAGAGGACACCAAGAAGGGCAGGAATACAAACCAAACCAGAATGAGATGGCAAATGCAGTCTCCAGGAAAAAAAAGCATGACAACTGCTCACATCAGTCTCATCCCTAACCCTGCTGTCTCCTTCAGAAGACATGTTGGAGTCTCACTTGCAGCTCTGGCATTACGCTTGGAAAACAGACAGTTCTCCTCCCTACCCAGGTTTTTTATTCTGCCGCAATAAAAAGCAAATTTCGTTCTTTATCCTGCACAGAAATTCATGGCTGCGAGTTCACGGCAGTTTGTCCTGCTGTGCCTTTGGTCACACTCCCAAGCAAGTCCAACGGGGCAGAGCTGCAGAACCTCACACACCTCCCAGTCTGGACAGCCAGATTGCAAAAAAGTTTGGACAATTCACCCTCCTGCCCTCAGAGTGTATCACTCTGGCCCAGGCAGGTGCCCTCAAACATGAATTTTACGAAGGCAGTGAAAAGGTCGAATTGTTGTGGGAGAGCTTTCCTTTCACTTGGCTGCTGCTTGGTTTTGGCAAAATTTGGGAATAAAAAAAAAAAAAGTGTGTTCTTTCCCAAGTTTGTATTTTCCGAATAAGATGGATTTTTACCTTTGAATGTACAGTGAATGATGTTTGTGTCCTTCTTGTATGTCTGCTCCTCTTCAAGGTGAGGCTGAAAGAGGAAAAAGCCTTGGAGAGGACTTGTGTTAAGTCCCTAAGAGAGCCTGTTTTCACTGAACAAGAGGCGCTTTTTTTTCCCTTTTTTTTTTCCCTTTTTTTTTTTCTTTTTCAATTAGATGGTGTCTTCCTTCTGAATTGACTTCCCCCTTATGTAATGTTTTATTTTCCTGACTTGTTGAGGACATAAATGAAACCTGGTGAGACATTTTTAGTACCGTGAGGGCTGAATCAAGCACCTGATAATTCCCTGGAAGTAAGCTCAGTCTCTTAACCTGACAGTATTTCTGAGCCAAAACTGCTTCTTTTCCTGCCACATGCTGCAGTCTTCCAACCCATGTTGTATGATCTGGGTGAGCAGCAGACAGATAAAACCTTATCTAGGGTGTCAGTTCCTTTGAAAACACAATGGAGCCCTTGCTGTTACACACATTTTGTACAACAAGGGGCAGGTGTTGGGTCCCCTTTATTATGAATATCAGGGCTGAAGTAGCTGACACTGAGCAAGAGTTCCTTTTGTTACTCACTGAAACAACACAGCCCTGTCACAAGGACCTGACACCTGCAGCCTGTGTCACACCTCTTGTCCACATCCCTGAGATCTGTGCCTGCACACTGGCAGTTAAAGAAAACAAGGAATTCTGAGGGAATGTCTACATATTCCACCTCATTACTGATGGATCTAAGTCAATCTTTCAGTGCCTACTAATTTTCTTAGTGCCTACTAATTTTCTTCATTTCACTGAGTATTTTTGATGGTGTCCTTATTATGTCCTTTCCATACAAGTTACTTCAATGAGAAGTGTTCTCTGAACCCATTTTTGGTTCTGTTTTCAGATAAGCTGTGGAGGCTCTGCAGAGACAGAAATGAGAGAAATCGATTGTGTGTGATTCTTGATTGTTTTGTGGAGTTGATGGAGTATGTCCTCCCAGGGTTCTCAGTTTGTCACAATTGCCATGGAATGTGACAGCAGCTTTTTTACTGTAGCTGTGTGCTTGTAAATGCTGAGCATTTCTTTTCAGCATCTTGTCTAGAAATGCAGTATTTGAAGTGAAGAAAACAGTATCTCTGGAGTACACTGTGTAATACAAAACATATTCAAGTCAGATATGATTACTGCTTCTGTTGCATTCTGTTTTTCTGTAATTCTTATTTGCTCTAGCATTGGTGCACTGCACTCCAGTCTCCGCTGTAGTCAGAACTGCACAAACACATAAAAATGTTGTTTTTCTGAAAGAGCCTTTTTCCATACCAAAATGGGCCTCCAGCCCCAATGGGCTTCCTCATTTTGCAGAGACCCATTCTCTTGCATGAAGTGAACAAATTCTTTGAGTTTGAAACTCTACCAGATCTCTCTTTACAGCATAGACTCTTTAGTTTTTTATTGGTGCAGTATAATGGGGCAGTTCCACCAAACTGATGTGATTTGTGCTGCTTTACAACTGCACATACATGAAAAATGCAAAATTATTACATATAAAAAATGGCATTAGAAGGATATCAGTGGTTCAAATGCCATAATTCAGAGGCTGGAGGTTCACTGTATGTTCAACCTCCTGTTTGTAACCCAGTCTTTAATTGCAGAATCACTTAGCATTTTTCATTAGAATATTTGCCTGGGGTTGTATGAAAATGCATGTTTTTAACAGGTATTTCCTCATTTCTGAAGGTTTGGCTTTGACACTACATTATTCCCTTGACAGAGGTGCTTTTATTTATGTCTGTCTTAAAATCTAAATTCCAGTAGCTATGATGTCCAAATAAATATTCTTTAACTCTCATTATCACATTCCTATTTTTTTTAAGGCTTCATCTCAGGTTCCTAACAAGTGTTGAAAGTGGAGTCTTTGAAAGAAAGCATATCAGCAAGCAATACAACCCTAACTTCCCATAAAAAATGAGACAAAAAAACCCACACCCCCCCCCACCCCCAAATACCAAGAAAACAAAACAAGAAAATTTACTGGTACTTAAAGTCAGCAATTTAATTAAACCCATGAATGGAGCAAGAATACAGTAGCTATAGAAAATATTTTTTTGCTTCTCTCTCTGTCTGGTTTAGTTATTTTTGTGTTCCTGTTTCACAATTATCTGTGTTGTTCCAGTGGATGTTAATATTTTGGTTTATATAAAAAAAATATTATTATTATTATTATTACTTCAAAGCCTGTCTGATGTTTGGTGGGGAAGTCACCATGAGGGGAAAGTGTTGGCGGAAGGATCTCAGCCCTCTGCTCTTTATCCTTTATGTGTGTGTTTCTAGCATAGCTACCCTGCTCTTTCAGAAAATAAACACTATTAAAAACTTTGACTTTCTGCCACATTTCTGAATATTAGTTAATACTAATTAGGAGAGGATGTGCTTAAAAACAAGTTCTTTTAGAAGCATAAACCTGTCTTGTAATGCACCCTTGTGAAGATTTACAACCTTCAGGAATATGCAGATTTCCGGAGCACATTTTGGGTGTATCCTGCTGGGCACTCAGTAACCAAAACACTTCAAATCAATGATATTTTTAGAACCTTTGGGCAGAATTTGCTTGTTTTCTCTGTATTTCTGGTTTCTGTGTACTAGTATCAGTGGGACAGTGTTATATAATTCCAGGCATAGGGATTTTTTTGGTACAATAACTTTTTTTTTTTAATTATATTTTCCAACAATCCCAAAAGCCACTGCCAATTTATGTCACTTGGAAACTGAGCTACTCAACCATAATATTTTCATATTATTGCTTTGGCTTAAGATGTTTCTCCCTTGGGTTAGGCAAGCTGGATATGAAGTCTGGTGAGGGAACTGAAGAAAAAGAAGTTTAGAAGAATGGTTAAAGTTAATTTGAGATAAAGCATGAACCTCACTTTTGAGGAGGTAAAGAATTTCTTGAAGGATTGAACTGGGTTTTAGCAGTTTGTTGTTATGTTCTGTTTGCCACCAAGCTGAAACTTCGGCTTCCAGGCCCTTCTGAATTATTGTGTTGGAAGGAGTCACCTGCTGTGTGAGGGAGATCTGGGTAAAGTTTAAGGATTTGACTTAAAGGGATGCTGATTGGTCCTTTGAATAGTCTACATGAGAGGTGCTGCTGTTTTGACTTTTGTCATTTTAAATTTTTTGCTATTGATAGATTTTTTGGTGATGAGAAAGGTGAATCTCCTTTTTCTCTGCTGTTTCTGGGCCAAGAGTTGCTTTAAACCTCTGTGTGGAAGTGGAGAGAGGAGAGGCAAAGGGAAAGAGAAGTATAATTTTGTTTTTCTGTACCTTAAACCCTGTGTGACAGACTGCTCTAACACTTTCACCTGTAACCTGAGTTATTTGTGAAGAGTTAATTCCACTGCTGCAGACTGTGATCTGGGAGCAGGTTATTTACTAACACAGATTTCCTGTCATCAGTGGATACAGGAACTGAACATTTCGGTGACATTTGCATTTGCCTCAGCTTTTCAAGGCTCTCTTACTGGTTGGGAAGCAGAGCTTCTGATGCCCCGTGACAATAAAAAAAAAAAAAAAAAGGTAAAATAATTAATAGTCTAGAAGTGTGTGCTGTCAAATTCCTGGTTTCTGTAGGGTATGACACATATGAATGAGCTGGACTGAATTTAGTTCCCACTTTGTGAGCTGACCAAGGCCAGATTCTCTCAACTTCCATCAAGCAAAGGTTAATAATAAATTGACAGCTCATCAGTCATGTTTCTTCATGGCCAGTGGTATTATCACTTTTCAAGCTAACCTGGGATATCCTGTGTGAGATGTCCAGAAAAGAGGAAGGCATTTCCAGAAGAAGAATAGATTCTGGATGAGTGGCTGGTGAATTTCCTTGGAGCTCCAGCCTGATGTGATGAGGGATTGTCTGCGTCTGCTCATTAACGAGTTAAGTGGAGGAAGAAATTATTATTGCAGAGGCCCTGAAAATAGAACTGAGAAATTCAAGGAAGCCAAGTGGTGTCTGGTGTAATTTAAATTTCTTTTACCCTTCTCATTTGCTGGTTTGGCCCTTTTTTGCGTGTGTAACGGGGGCAGAAGGAGTGAGAGGGGAAAAGGGTCTTGTACACACTGAAATATTTCAATTACTGACAGGACCTATAGGAGAACCATTGTCTGGTGGAAAATCCAGTGTCTACAAAATCTACTTTTTCCATGTGAGAGCCTGAAATATTGCCAAAATACAGCAGGAAACCCAAATTGCAGGATATTGTTTCAGGTTAGTTTGATGCCCACTAGAATTTAGTTGAATACTTTGCAAACATTTTGTTTTAAAACAACTTAATATACCTGCTTTTTCCAAGCAGTACATTTCTCTCTGAGACCTGAAATCCAAGCTGCTTTTGTTTCCTGAAGCCTGAGCTGACCAGAGGGCTATTTCTGACATAAAATAACAGTTTTCCTTTAACCAGTCTTGGTTGTAACATAACGTGGTTAGTCGTGGGCAACTCATCATGGAGTTACACAACTGGAATTTATTATGGGATATAGAGAAAACCTAACATAAATGAGATCTTAACTGGAACTTCTTTTTTCTTTTCTTTCTCTATGGGAAGTGCATTTTAATGTTGAGATTAACTCAGCTGAAGTGTTTTGTGTCAGCTCAATAGATTGAAATGAGATGCTTTTGTTTAAAGATTATAGAAATATATGAATGTTGATAGCAAGAGAAATACAAGTAAAAATTCCCTTGGCCTTCAGAAATTCTTCATGAAAAAAAAAATTTCTGGTTTTCCTGGTATACAAAATCACCTTAACATTGTGAGAGAGAAGAAATGGATAAGCTTTATTTGACATTACTGCAATAAAGTTTTATTGATGTGTGTTTGAAATATCAAAACTTCTCTATGAAGAAAGGAAGTTTGAATATTGACAATGGATGTTGAAATTCAGGCACAGCATGGAGAGCATAGGTGTGATGTAGGGAGGCATCTGAGGGGTTTCCTTCAGCCCACAGGCAGCAATTTTTTGTAAAGATAGACATAGCTGAATGAGGTGATGATGAAATGTTAATTTGTAAGCACTTCTGTGCTGAGTTTGTTTACACATAGATGTTCTCATATTGATACAGAGATCTGGAGACCTTCCTGAAGAGAAGGGCAGAGCAGTGGATCTGTCTAATCATGTTCTGGGAATTTTACTCCATCTTGTTCCCCTCATCTTTCCTCTCTTAGCACAATTCCCCCAGTTCGTTCATTGCTTTAGTAACATAATATTGGTGTTCAACTGCCAAAGCAAATGTAAGGTTTAGATTTTCATAAGTCAGAGTTCTGGAAGCTTTTATTTGATTAACTATTCTAAAGCAACACAAGAGTTGTGTGATAAAATCTTTGCACGCTCCTTTTACCACATATGCTTACAAGAAGAACTTGGGGGGGTATTTATATACTGTGGCAAAAAATTGCATTAGCACTTGCTGCCTCAGCAGACTCCTTGGGTTTTGCTGGAATTCTCCTCTGATTATCCACTGGCCCCACACAGTAAAATGTATTTTTTGGGCTTTGGGGACGTTTCAATACATCAATTATCAGTTTTACATAAAGGGCCATCCGTGGGCAGGGCACTTGCCCAGTGCGATGGAAAGACCTGTAGCTTTTGTTCACATGGTAACGGTGGGCAATTCCCAAAGGGCCATCAATACCCAGTTGTAACACCAGCCTAGAACTGGACAGATACCTTACCACTGCCAGAAAGGATCATTCTGATGGCCTGTTAGAGCCATTCTTCAGTGCCAGGGCTCTGTGATAACATCCATTCAGGCCGTGTCTGGGCTGTGCCTGGTTTGTTGTTGTAGTTCCTGGGGTGGAAGTCAATTGCAGTGTAACCTGTGTCAATAAAGGCCCAGCACAAGCAGTGGGGTTGGTGTGTTACTAGCCATGTTGTCATGGACTCTTTGTTTTCCCCTCTTTGGTGGCTGCTGAGGTCAGACGTCAGTCTGGGGGCACACAGAAAAGGGCTCTGATGGTCAGAGATAACCTCATTAAAGGACTATGTGCTGTATTAATAGTGGCTTTCCCAGTGTTACTTTAGGTAAACCCTTGCTTTTTCTGGCCTAGTCATAACACTGAAACACTTCCTGTTAATTATGAGCTTCCATCCACGGTGCCTGGAGAAGAGACAGATGGTGTGGACGTGCCTCTGAGCCTATTTCCTGCCTTCTTGTTTGGTGCAGCTTATAAATTGGTGTTATGATGACAGTGGAATGGGAGGGTTGGAAAGGACAGAGGAAGAGAAAGAGGAACAAGCTGGCTGCTTTTCTCTTCCTGCCTCTTCCCACTCTCTGAAAGAGCTCTGCTGAGAGGCAGTGAGCTAACTTAAGAAACGTGGTGTTATCCTTGGCCACACCCTTTCCATGGAAAACCCTGTGTCAGCGCTGCAGAGATGCCTCTCCCCACAGAGCAGTCTGCACAGGCTTCCCCACGTATCCTGGGATGACCTCTCACGGGCACCTCATACTGCGGTCTCTTGTTGTCCTTCTGATGCCTTAAGTTTTAGCTTTATTTTCAGATTCTGTACTGCATTACTGTATAACTCTGAACTTCATATGGAGTGTTAGTAAGCTCTCTTCACATTATGGTCAGGCAAAACAATCCTTCCAGGCCTGAGAACCAAGAACACCCTCTGCCTCAGGCCCCAGAAAGTGTAAACAAAAGTGAATCAGGGTGAGCAAACTGGGGATACATGACTTCATTACCTGAAGGTGTAATTGGAGAATTAACCTCTGATATGCAAACAGACCAAACGTATATCAGTGTGGAAAACTCCTGATCATCATCCATCTCGGGTGTAGCCTCTGCGAGGCTTTTTGCTGCTCCAGTTGTACCTGTTGAAGGCCTTTAATAAATACCCACTTTATTTTCTCTTAACTCTGTCTAGCCCCTGTTCTAGGTAGCCACTCCAAGGCATCACTTCTTCCTTAGCTGGGCTTGCAGCCCTGCTCCACCCCTGTGCTCCATAGCCTCCCTGTGCTGGGGGCTGGGATCCAATGACACCTCTACCTTCTTTATGTTGGCTCCCTGGAAAAAAAGTGAGTGGTTTGATTTCAAAATAGGCCTTCAGGAAAAGAGTCTTTAGCACAAAGAGGTGTTTTAAGGTATCCAGGACCTGCTGGTTTTGAGTTTGGAGGTGGCATTAATTTTGAGTCTCGTAGCCTTGATTGGGCTGGTAAAATCGTTGCTTTAAATGATTCTTGAGATGTAGAATTTGTTCCTTTTGGACAGCTGCCTCAGCAGAAGAAAAAAAATTCTGAAAACCATTTTTTGGTTGTTGTTTTTCAAATGGAGTTATTTTCAAAAACATGGCTCTTGTACATTTTTTTCCCCTAAGAGATATGTATGTGGCTTTTAATATGTTGTTACGCTTTTATAGTCTGTAAAATTGCATTGCATTTTAATTGGGTGGCTCGTCTCACTGGGGCTGGAGAGAGTGGTTCAGAAATGATTGGTTTGGTTTTTATTTGAGAGAGGTCTTCTATAACAGAAGAAGTTAAGTGACTGTAGAAATAACAATTAACCTTTCAGTACAGAGTCAGGTGTGGTATGTAGGAAAATGAGCAACATTAGGAGCAGTTCCAAACTTTCTCACTTTCACAGACCACCTTCTAGCTGGGACTCACAAGTGCTGTATAAACATAAATATATATGGCTAGAGGAAGCCTGACCCATGGGAATGTTTTGATTTTTTCCTGAGGTCACACATTGGAGCCTGGAGAAAGAGTCAGGAAGGGTGCCAAAGTTTCCTGATTTGCAGTGCTTTGTTCTTGCAGACAGACAGTATCTCCTGCAGGCTGCATGTGTGCTGGCTGCATTTACTGGCATTTGCATGTACACAGCTGAGGGCATGAACATGGGATCAAATCTCTCATAAATACCTATTTCCCAACATATTGTCTGTGGGGAGTGCAACCAATGAAGCTTGCTTTCCTATGGATTTGAGTTTTATGGCTGGACTCTTTGATGTCCAGTAAAATCTAAGTTCCAACTGAAGCTTTTCCCACAGCTGGGATATTGCAGAGCCTCTTGTGTACTTTCATTCTCTGGTGTCTAATAAAATAGAAGTTTATATTGCAGTCTTTTGTGTTTGTGGGGTGCCACTGATGGGGGCTCCTTTTTTCATCTTTGCTGCTTCTATTTTCAAGAGATTTATTAGAAAAAAGCATAATTGTGATCATTGCTCCTCTGTCAAAGTGGTTATAAAAGTCCATCTCAGATATACTAAGATGGAAGGCCAACAAAGATGTAAAATTATGCAGACATTACAATCACTTTAATTTTCTTATGACACAGGGCTAAAAATTGGGTAGACTTTTCAAGAAAGGTATTGGTTTTTCTTCTAAGTAAAACAGTAATAAGAACTGGTATTTGCAAATGGTGATAATACTTGAATATGATAATATGGGTTGCCATCAAAGCCATTAAGAAATTATTAGTCTGACTGATGATAATGGATACAAGTGCCTCAGGACTTCTAAGTGGAAGAACAAATCCAGTACCAGCAGGGCCTGTGAAGACAGGCAGAAAAACTGGAAATGAGAGAGTTGATACTATCCAGAAGTAAAAGAGATTGAACAGTCAATTACTTCTAGAAGTTGTTTGTTTAAACATTGAACTACTGCTAGCATTTCGAGTTATCCATCTGTGAACAAATAACAATGCTGCTGTATGTCCCTCAGCCATTAACTGCAAACTCTTAGGAGCAATTCTCTTGAAATCACATATTTTTGACAAAGCAGCAGTAATAATGTGGGTTGCAAATTGCACTTGGTTTTAAAAAAAAGAAAGGAAAAAAAAAAAGAGTTAAACTGCAATTTAGCACAGCCAATGAAAACATTTATTTCACAAGTTTAAACTTTCCCATGGGAATGCTGGAGCAGCCCTTCTGATCTCTCTGTGTATATTCAAAGGAAACATCTTTACAATACAGATGCTTGGGAAAACACTCTGGGACATAGACATTGCTTTTCAGGATCACAGAAACACAATAAACTTACTGGTGTTTGTTTATAGTTAAAGGTTTTTTTAAAATACAAGAACAGATTTGGTGGAGTGTTGTTTTTTGTTTGGTTGGGTTTTTTTTTTTTTGTTTTTGTTTTGTTTTTTTTTTTTGGTTGGTTGGTTGTGCCTTTCATGCTGAGGGTCTTATCTTTTCCCAAACAGGGATAGGCACAAACAAATCTCCGTGCACCTGCAGTAAAGAGGTGATTTTGATGTCTGCAGTGGCAGTGGATGAAGCTGCTGCTGTCATAGCTGGACTTGGGCCAGTTGGATCAAATTCCCCTCACACAGGATGTGTTTCAGTGCCTCCAAAGAGACAGTGGAGGAAACTTCCACCCACTTGGTGCTTAGGTGATGTGTCAGTATTCAAGACATGACAAATCTGTAAGAATTTTACTCCTGCATCTGTGCTGGTCATGATTTTGTGTCTTTCCTTTGTAAAACCTTCTCCTCCAAGACAGATGGATGTTACTTAACAAAACGAGGTGCAGGGCTCAGGCACTGCTGGATCATGTTTCTGCAGTGGATGTGACGTGTAGGTTGTGGTCCTCTTCACAAACATCTCAGCACCAACCTGTGCCCTGGATTGTGGGACCTGAGAGGGGAGCAAAGCTTTCACGTGGCATTCCCAGCCACACTGGTAGAACTGGCACAAATACCAATGCTGGTCATCTCCAGGACTCCCTGAAACACTGGCAGCAGCTCTCCTACCATCACCAAATGGCTTTATGTAATTTTAAGGAGTTGTGAGAATCAGCTGGTGTTTGAAGAAGGTGTTTGTTTTGCAGTAAAGCAGAGTAAGCTGTTCAAAAATATCCTCTTCACTATCAAGTGAGGGAGCTCAGCCCCTGTGGCAAATGACTGGGTAACATCTGCCAGAGGTAAGGAAATGACTCCAGACTGTTTTAATCATTTCTTTGAAATATCCTGCTAGGTCTGAGTGCCTAAATCTTGGTTCTGTGATACCTAAATTAATCACCTCCACATGGTGATATGAATGAAGTCTGAATATGATTCAGTCTTGAATATGATGCTGTATCATGGTATTTTGGCTGCTCCTTTAACTTGTTCTGGGTGCTGAGATTCCTTAAGGGCCAGTAGTTCAGACCTGTCTTTTAGAAGGGCACTCAGGATTGCCCTACTGAAATTCCTGCTGCATCCAGCAATCTGCATTCAGCATGGCTGAATAAAGGAAGTGGAGTCAGGTACTGTTTTTCTTCTCTCTGATCTCACTGAGGATTTCCACTGAGTTCAGTGTCATGCCTTGCTTTGGAAAAGCTCATGTGGAAGTCACATTGCTCATCCATCCTAGTAGCAATCTGGGAACATAACCTCATTAAGCTGCCGGCCTTTTTCCTCCTATCATGTATTTGATTTTGATGTGTAATCTCTAGATTGTCTTACTAGAGTAAGACAAAACTTTTGGGCGTCCTTCAGTAGATCATAAAGGGACTTTTTGCAAAAGAGTGCCAAATTTCACCTATGGCACAAAGCAGTAAATTAGTGTAGGACCTTAATTTCAGTTACATACTGTAGTCTTGGCATAGGAAGAGTCCTTGCTGCTGACTGCAGAAAGATGGTCAGTAATGATTTTTGTTACTGCTGCTTGGATGCCTGATTCATAATTCTCTGGAAAACACCTGGTGATTGGAACTAAATATAAAACTAAATTCCTAAGAAAACTGCGTATGCTACAGGAGACAGCAAGAACATTTAATTCCCCAGAGAATTTATTGGATAAAATCAGAAAAAAAGACAATGTTTTCTTTTCTTTTATGTTTCTAAGGCAATGAAGCATTCCTGAAGATAAACTGCTTTAGCCATTCATCAAAGCCAGTCACTGCTTAATTAAATTAACTGTCAGACCTTATTATAAGTTGGGTTTTTTAAAATATTGTAACAGAAGCCATCATTCACTTAGACAAAAAGAATCAAATGTGTCACAGACCAGCTAAAGAGCCCAAAATGTCTGACTTAAACAGCTGGCCACAGGAGTGTGTTTCTTAAATTTCAGCTGCTCCCACTAATCTCTTGCCAGCACACCTACAGCAGCCTGATCCTAGCTTGTATGAGTAGCTGTCCATGTGAACTGATAAAATCATTATTGTGCCACTCTCTTCCAGTAATAGTTCCATTGAAAAGTTCCAGCTGTTGGAGGTAAAAATGTTCTGATGAGGACAGTGTGGTGTTTTTCTAGTTCCCCTCACTCAGCAGTTAAGGGGATGTTGCCTTTAGCAATATTTGCCTTTGTTCAAGGCCTCCTGACCTGAGGGAACTGTTTTATAGTGCACTCATGACCTCTCATTACTGCATACGCAAAACAAGATGTGGCTGGAATGACAGAAATACATCTGTTAAGTGAAAAAGCTAAAGGACATCTATCTGAAGACATATATCCTGAAAAAATAAAGCATTAATGGAAGGGACTGAAGATCCCCTAAAGTGAAGCTGACAGTGAGTCTGCCATCCCTTACTCTGAAACTTTAGTTTTATATTCATGCTGGTCCAGTGGCAGGTCCTTTTAAGAAGAGTGCAAAAGCCATGTTTCTGTGTCTGTCTCTAAAGTTGATGTTCATAATAAATGGTTTTGTCAGTATTCAATTATTGTGGAAACTCCTGAATCTTACTGTTCATAACCCTCAAGCACTCAGATGTTTATAGAGATCTAGGTATGGCCTCAGTGTGCTCATGTGTCAAACAAAGTTATATTTAAGCAGATTAACTTTTTTACTGAGCTAATTTCACAGAATTGTTGCACTAAAAATAGTCTTTTGAAAAACTTGATATAAGTGGAATGAGCTTTCAGCCTGTATCCAGTGATATCAGGTTGTTCATGGTTTACAGCATCTGGGTTCATGACCAGAGTGCAAATATCACTGAATGTCCCATTTTATAACACACATGTGTGCTGATTGTCTTGGTAGTAATTTGAACAGTATTGCATGTGTAAAGGTCATTTTTGCTACTGACCAGCAGTTGTTTAGAGCACTAAGAGAATTCACAGTGTGTGGAGGGCCAAACACTTCTTGGAGGTGCACAGCAGACACAACTTCCATTATTTGGAAGGGAAAAGTACTTCCCATGAGAGCGATGAAGGGCTGGGAGAGGCGTCTGAAGAAGGTGTGTGAGGTGTGTAATCTCCACCCCAAGAAATATGCAGAGTTAAGTGTGCAAGGCCCAGCCAAGCAACTCGACCCAGTGTGAGAGGTGGGATTGGGAAATCTGCTCCAGAGGGCTCTGCTGCTGCAGCCTGCGGGGTGATGCTGCACAGTGTGGTTCAGTAAGGCTGTTCTGGGGCTATGGAACAGGTGTAGGGTTGACTAATCCAATCAGAGCTCAGGGTTGGATGGGGCTCAGAGCAACCTGGGATAGGGGGAGGTGTCCTTGCCCATGGCAAGGGGTGGAACTGGATGATCTTTGAGGTCCCTTCCAACCCAAACCATCCTGTGAATCTTTGACTTCATGGTTCTAACCTAGGGAACTTGCTCGGTTGTAGTGCTGGAACCACACTTTATCAAAGAAGGTGCATCCTTGTTGATAACAGCAGAACAGACCCCTGGAAGTAACATTTATTTTATAAAATACTATTTTTTAAATAAAATACTATTTTATTTTATAAAATACTTTTTTTTTTTTGTTTGAGCACTCACTGCTTTCCAGCAATGAGACCAGAAATTCTTATCATACTTCAGTGTGCAAGAAGCTTCCAAATACTTCACATTCCATTCCCTAGGAAATCTGCACTCTGTGAAAAGTAGATGCTTTGGGAGTATAGCTGGACTGTCTTTGATAAAGAGAAAAAAAAAAATGGAGCAGAATGGTACTGAATAGTGACTCTCATCAGGAAAAAACTGAATTTGCAGTTCAATTGGATTAAATGAGTTTGCATTAAGAGCATGGTAACATTAAAGGCATTCAAACCTTAATGCAATAATTGACCAAATTATTGCTAAATTGTCAAATACCTAGCTAATAAGCATTTAAGCTTCTTAAATGCATAAAATTTCTCTGTAGCTTGGAACTTTAAATGACTTAAAGTCATTGGGCAAAACTGCTTGTATAAAGGTACTCTGGTCAAGGTGTTTTTGTGTCCATGTTGCATGGCTAGGAAAAAATTCTGCTTAAATATTTGTAGGAAGGAAAACATGGTCTTTTGACCTCAACATTTTGAATTCTGAATTCTTTAATTCTGAATCAGTGATAAGAAATAAATAAACAGGTCAGACAGTTTCATTAAAGCGCATATTTAGAAGCGGATTTTAAAATCAAATGTTGAATCTGTCTGATAAGGCTGATGTGAGTGTGGCATTTGTAATGCAGCAGATGGCAAATCACACCACATTGGAGGGGATCTTAAAAGTGTCTATTAAAGTGCATAAATACTGATCAAGCTTTTTTTCCTAAAATCTGAGACTAATTAAGCAATTGTGATTACTTTGTTACAGTCAGAAGATCAATCACTTAGGAGAAAGAGGAATATAATGATGAAAATTTTCGATATCTAAAAGGCTTCAAGCATTATTAAAGCACAGAAATAGTAGAAGTGATCCAAGTCTCTCTGAGTGTCCCACTGTTAATTATTCATGTCCTGGGGAAATGCTGGCAACATCAAAACAGGTGACCAAACTGCTAATTAGCACCATTTTGTCTCCATTCCACAGAAATAAAAAATCTGGTTTAAATTTCAGAACTGCAATTTTACTTTAGCATAAATCAGGGATGGTTTCTCCCTTATTAGGGATTGTTTGACTGGTTTGTTTTTTTTTTTTTTTTTTAATTGAGAGTTTAATGTGTGGAACTCCCAAGGTCTTCAACAACACTACTACTAATTATTAATAATTTGAGGGAAGTGTGTTTATCTATGAGGTTTTGTAGGAAGTTAGAATATTAATTTTTATCTATAAAACAAAATAGCTAATTATTAATGGAAATGTAACAGGTAAGTGGTATTTTGACAAAGAGCACCACCTGGGCCATTAAAAGGTTGCTCATACTGCTGTTAATTTCTGACATCTGATGCAGGGTTGGATATTTAGAAGTTTTGATGTGATTGAGCTGATTAGTGAAGGCTGGGTTTGAGAGAGAGTGCCAGCAATAGCAAATAACTGGGGTTTTATAGTCTTTCTTGGCTTGTTTCTAATATGATTATTGGACACTTGTGTATCCACTGTTGTACCTCTAAAAATCCCCATTTTGTATTTGATAAATAAAAACCATCCTGTAAAAGAGAAGCTCCTGCTGGGTTAGGATGTGTCCCCTAAGTTGGTTATGGATTCTCCACTAGCAGTAAGGCTGTTTTTCCTGATCTGAGGCTGGATGAAGGTTCACCTGCATGGGGTGTGTGGCTCAGTTCCCGGCTTAGGTGGGAGAAAGGTGTGCAGTTGTTTCTGAGCTCATAGTAAGCATTACACCTTGCACTTTCTGCTGTGTAACACTGAATAATTATGCATTTTTAAAGGGGTTTCTAACACCCAGATGTGCCACTGAAACTCTTGTAATGCACAAGTGCTTCTGAAAGATGTGAGAGCATTGAGAGCACATCAGACAGCCTTTTCCTCTGAGAAATAACTTTTCTTTAGTGCTTGGAAACTTTCATTTACTTTACACTTAACCAGATTCAAATATATTTTTTTAACATGGTGTTTTAATCTGCAGCTGTTCCATCTGTCTGGCAGAGTATCACCAAATGTTAAGGACTGGGGTACCTGACATGTCCATGGCACTGGGGGATAAAAAGGGAAGGCTCAGGGGAAACCTTGCTGTTGCCTGCAGCCACCTGATGGGAGAATGTAGGAAAAAAATTCATCCCTGTGACAGATCAGGGCAGCAACAGATGCAAGCTGGGCAATGGGAAATGCTGGGTAGATACAGAGAAATTTTTGTAGTCATGAGGAGATGGGGTACTGGCACAGGTGGTGGTGAGAGAGTGGGGACTCTCCATCCTTAGAGAGATGCACAACTTGAGAGACCAAGCCTTGAGTTATCTGGCCTAGGATTGCTGTGCTTTGAACAGGAGCCTGGACTAGATGATCTCTGTCCATCCCTCCCAAATATTAATGTTCTGTGGTTCACTCCAGGACTTCTGAAGCAGTGATCTTTTACAAAATGAAGAAAATCAGCTGTTAATAGGAGCCATTCAGATTTACTGAGGTGCTATGGAGGAGATGGTGCTTATTTTGGAAAGTGATTGTGGGTTCTGTCGCCACTGTGAACTGGTACCAGGTATGATCAGGAGAAATTCATGTAACAAAAGTAATGAATGGCACTCCTGTAGTCATCAGAACATCCCCATTGTTTTCTTAATGTTCCAATACCTAGGATATTATCCTAGAAGCCAAATGTATTTTTAATGTATTTTTAATCACAAGATTAAAACCCTGTAGAATATTCTCCTGATTTATCTTTGTTTTGGGAGACACATAAAGATACTTTATATATTATTGTTAATCCAAATGTATGTTTTGAAAGAACAGTTTATAATAGGAAAATCATGATATCATAACTCACAAATTAGAACAGCCAGGAGGAAATGCCAGAATCACAAGATTAGCTCAAAGATTTAAGTAAGGTCAGAGACTTGACTCACTAGTTGTACTTTGACTTTTTTGTGAATTAAATGAGGGAGCTGTGTATGAAGCACAGAGACAGATAAGCTCTGTAATTCATCTGTAATTTTTATTCCATTCTCATTTTGGAGTGTGCTGGTTTTTGGCATTTCTGGTTCAGGATAGCAGTAATGACTCTCTCTTGCTATCAGTGTTATTGGGTATTTACCACAAACCTGGCAGTTGGCTGTACATAACTTTTCCAGAACACAATGATAGAAATTAAGGTTTTCCATTCTCACTTAGCTGTAATGCACTTCTTGTTGCTTTTCTTTCCTATTTTCTTATGGAAACTTTGGTAAATTGAAGGAAAAAAAATCATTGCTCCAAAAGAAGTTAGGGAGAGAGTTGCCTCATGTAACATCACTACTGTGCCATTAGCTGTCCTTTATCAGGTACCATAAACTAGATAAAGCTAAGCCTGGTCATTACTTGGCACAGATGTTTTTTGTTGAAATATCCTTTTTTTGGGGTTGTCCTTGCTTCATTACTGCAATTGAGAATTAGAAGTGCATCCTGGCACTGGAATTATTCAAATGAGTTTTGAACTACAGATCCAGTAAAAAAATCAGGAGCAGCAATGTATATACTTAGGCTAAGCTTGGTAAAAATCCAGTGTTAGTTCCTGGCACTAAAAAATTCAGACATCTTTGCAAATGTATTAAAGGCTTTGTAATCCAACTGGCATCTCTTCCATCCAAAAAAAACCCCAAAAAGCCACAGTCCAAAATGCAGCAGAACACACCTGCAGTTTATCACTGATTTTTCTGAATCAAAGGCTGAAGCAAGTAATTGATTTTTGTTGCTCATTTTATTACCACATCTTTCACAAGAAAGGTGAAATGTCTTTAATTGACTGTATTTAAAATGTTATCACTCATGAGAATTGCAGGGCTTAGAAACAGATTTATACAAGCCTTGGTAGAATTTCTTAGTCACAGATGAAATCAACATTTAATGTGAGTCTCAGATGAAGACTTTACACAGACCTAGATATTTTCTGAAGGGAAAAGATATTCTCTGTCATTACATGAGCAGCTAGCCACAAGAAAATGAAATCTTAGGCTTATAGGTTACCAAAACTGTTCTTTCATGTTTGGAATGATGTCTTTAGCAATTGTTCTCGCTTAACTCCATGACCTAAAGATGAATAGTTGATTTCTAGTACTTAGTGGTATTGGAAACAAAAGTATTTTGCCTAAAATTCAGCACACATGTTTCTGATGGAAGAACATATTACTGCAGTCTCCTGGCTCTGAAGCTTTTGATCCATAAATGCAGGCTCTTCAAACATTTCTATTCACCTGCTTATTTAAAGATAGGTTTTGTCCCACTCATAACTTAAATTGAAATCGTGGCCTTCACTAAAAGGGAAAGAGAGAAGCACCACTTTTCCCCTTGCACAGGAAAACTCTGGGAAGCAGTTAGTGGGAATCTGCAAAAGAAGTTCTATACTCCACTCCTCTGTGCTTTCTAACAAAACCAGCCCTTCCAGCTGGAAATCATTAATGTCCTTGTGAGCAGATGCAGGGCAGACAAAAAGGGCTGAGCAAGCCATGGGGATCATAGCTGTGTCTTCCCTGAAGTGCTGGGCATGCAGGGGGAGCCCAGTTCTCAACATAAACAGCCCCAAGTCCAGCATGCCACAGAACAATGCTGCCTCGAGTTCTTCGTTTTGGGCAAGAGAAAAATTCACTGCCAGTATTGAGCATTGCAGTATTGAGTGTTCAGAGGTCACCTAAGCCTTGGCACTTCTGAATTTTGCATGACCATTACCAAAATCTCAGTGTGGTGTGAGCACTGTAAAGGGTGGTGGGAAGCAGGATAGTTCCTGTACACACTACCCTGGGTTGTGAGCCCAGCCTGAGAGCCTACTCTGTCACCACTATTTTTGTTTAAATTTCTCCCTTGAAAACTGCCCATTCAGAATGTGGAGAGTGTTAAACATTTTAAGCCAGGAAGACTGATTTTTTTTTTTTTTTCTCCTTTTAGAACAGGCACTTAAATGCTTTTTTGAGTGTGCGTGTTCAGGTTTGGCAGGCGCTCTCTGTACAATGTGGGTCTCTGGCGAAATCAAAGTCAGCTGATCAAGCTGCACCTTTGTAAATGCAGTAAAGTAACTTTTTGGAAAGGCAAGAATTTAATTTGATTTAACATGCACACAGAAAATTAAGTTAGTGAGCCTCAGGGTGAATAATTTGTTCACTTGTAGATGAGGTACCTCATGTTTCTGACAACACAACAGAATACTGGCATTCAATCCACTATCTCCAGAGCTTTTCTAGCCCTTTCACATCAGAGCTGGAATTCTTCCAGACTATGACCTCCATCCTCTGGCAGAGCTGCAGAGACTCAGCCAGGTAAATCCTGGCTGCTTACCTGGGTGAGGAGTTGCTGTTGGCCTCCAAATTCTGACCCTTTTTTTCCTGTATAAGGGAGGCCATCTCCATCTTCAGAACATGGTGATATCCTGAAAAATCCCTGTGTTCCAGAAACCAGCTGCCTTTTCAGCTGATTCCTTGAGAGTGTGTGGCATGGGTAACAGAGTGATTGTTAAATCTGGATGCTGTATGGAAAAGGGGAAGTAAGTTTAACGGACATTATGAAAAGGGAAAGCCTTGATTTGTGCAAGTCAGCAAGGAAGTGTGGATGATGAAGGCAGGGCTATCTCAAATTGGGAAGGAGGGGAGGTGGGTTTGGGGTTTCTTCCACACACATCATTTTCTGGCCTCATTGCAAGTTTTCTGTGGCAGACTAATAACTTCTCTGACCTCAGGTTGTCTCTCCAATTTAGGCTTATTACAGATAACTATCAAGCCTTTTCTCCACATGTATAAATCCATAATTAACTCTGTTTGCAGCACATACTGTAAGGGAACTTCTGCCTTATAGGTCCATCAAAGAACTTGAAATCCCTTAGAACACGTTGTCCATTTAGTCCTTAGCTTCTTATCAGTGGCATTTCCTGCTAGCCTAAATACATCCCCAATTAAATCACATACCTCAGCCTTCAGCCTATTTTACTTGGGTAGCTTCTACTGCTCAGTGAGCTTTCTTTCTCCCTGCTTTTTGTTTGTTCTTTTTAAAGAAGGATTTTCATACCTAAGAAAGCTTTTAAACATGTCAGACGTAAATCCTGGCTGATGTGGAGTGATGCAGATCTGAGCGAAAGTGCCTTAATTCCACAGAGAAAGGTTTTGGAGGATCCAGAAAAGGGAGTCTGCCTTTTCCCCACTGTCCTTTGAACCTGTTACAAAAAGGCTTGACAGCCAGTAAAGAGGATGGAAGGTAAAAAGGTGTCTCAGGTGCAAAAGGCAGTAGGTCTGTGAAATGTGTGATGTTCCTGTGGAAATTAATCCTAAAGAAAGCAGGATGAGTGTAGTGATTGCTTCTTGGCAAGCCCCAGCAGTGGTGCCTCACCAGTTCTTGACTGGAAAGAAAATAATCTCTCCTTCCTTACACGATTAATTTCTTGAAAGGCTGTTAGCAAGGTGACAGCATTGTTCTTTAAACAGAAATTATTTTGTTTGCTTTTCAAAACTGAGCTTTCTGATCATCTTAATTATTGAAAATGTCAGTGGAAACTTGGAGCTCTCTTAGTTTTTTGGGGGTTTTTGTTTTGTTTTGTTGTTTGGGGTTTTTTTGTTTGCTTGTTTTTGTTTGTTTGTTTGTTTGTTTTGTGTTTGTGCTTTCCCATCTGATTCAGTTCTGGCAAATCTGAATTGGATCAATGTCATTATATGGGTAACAGATTCCGTTGTCTCAAACCCAGGACTGTTACCCAATGGCAGGATCAGGCAAAAAAAGAAGTTTGTTAATTGTAGGACTCAGCTCTCAACTGAGACTGATTTCCCTATTTTTGTGTGTTATTTTTTCCTTATTTGGATTCTTCAAAATTCACTTTGTGTCAAAAAGATTTAAGAGAAACTTAGCAGAATTTGTGCTATATCTGGCTATATTTGCGTTTTACATACAGCATCACTTGGAATTCAAAATATTTTAGGTGAAATGCTATGACCTCCTGCTTTCTTCAGACTACTGGAACATGCATCACTCAGCTGTCATAAGTGATGATAATAGTTCATTAAAAATGGCACCATTTGGCAAGCATATTTCTCTGAGTATGAGAAAAAGCACTAGCACTTCAAAAGGTGACATTTAAAAACATACTGATAATTTTAAAGGACAGTCTCCCTGTCCTTTAAATGTTTAGTTAAAAAAAATCTTAATAGAAAGAATCTTAAGGAACATTTTGTTAGGATGGGATTGTCCATCTGCCACTTTCCATATGAGCACTATTTAAACACTGGGGTCAAGACATGTCAGGGTTTTAGGGCTAACTCCGTGGTCTTACTCATTTGCAGCAATATATGACTCAGTAAATGGTAGCAAATTTGCCCCTTGAAATTTTGTAAAGCACTTTGTAAAGATGTGCATAGCACCATTCAAATTCCTCTTACTTTACAGGTAAAATGATTTTAAATGGATCTTTTGCATTCAATTGCAAACATCTTTGGTGGCATTTAATAATTAACTGGGCAATTAATTCATAGATGGTAGGGGCTGTCTTTTTTGGTTGATGGGGCAAGAACATCCACTCTAAAACATGCAAAGGGTCAGACCACTGGGTATCCCACTGTCCAATGATAGCAGTAAATTGGCATTGAAAATAAACACAGTAATACACACTTCTGGGCACACTTGGTGGACCTGTCTGTTTGTTAGAGCCTGCGCTATTACTTCAAGAGCAGCTTTTGCCTCTGGAGTCAGTGTCCTGGGAGAAGTTAAATCAGGATCACCTTTTAGAAGGTTGAACAAGGGTACTAATTGCTGAGTGGTCAATCTGAGATAAGGTCTGAGCCAGTTTATGGTACCCAAAAGTTTTTGAGCATCATTTAAATTTTTTTATTTTTGTTGAAAATTGAATTGCCTGGGGCTGTATGGTCTGATTCATGATTTTGAGTCCAAGGTATTTCCAAGGCAGTTGCTGCTGTACCTTTTCTGGTGTCACTTGCAATCCAAATGCTTTCAATGCTTGCATCAGGCTTCGCCGAATTAGTGAAAGATCTTCTTTAGTTGGGGTTGCTATTAAAATATCATCCATATAGTGGTAACAGTATGCCCCTGGGAATTTTTCCCTTTCCTCTTTACTGATGAAAGAGCCTGTGCACAATACCATTGGCAAATTGTGGGGCTATTTTTCATTCCTTGGGGGAGTACTTTCCATTGTTAACGCTCTACTGGTGCAGCATTATTAATGGAAGGCACAGTGACGGCAAACTTTGGGGTATCATTTGGATGCAATGGAATTGTAAAGAAGCAGTCTTTGAGAGCCACAATTAAGATATCCCAATTGGCAAGAATCATTGTGGGAGATGGCATACCTGGCTGTAAGGCTCCCATACTCTCCATGACTGCATTGATTTTTCTTAAATCATGGAGCAGCCTGCATTTTCCAGATTTCTTTTTTATAACACAAGGGTATTCCAAGGGCTTATGGATGGCTCTATGTGCCCTTGAGCCAGTTGTTCCTGCACCAAGGACTTGAGGGTATGTAGCTTCTGTTTCTCAAAGGGGCCACTGTGGGACCCACACAGGCTGAGTGGTAAGCCATTTTAAGACTAGTGTGGGATGTTTCACGCCCTTTAGGAACAGTGGCCCCTGTTAAAAATCCATCCCCATCTGGACTCTGCAAACAGATAAAACATACCTTCTCCAAAGGTTAAGTGGTGCTGCCGTGATGTAAGGTCTAATGGTAGCTGTTTAACCCTCAGGATTTTTTCTAAAACAGGTTTACTACTCAAACAGCTCTGTGTGATCCCTCCGAGGTCAGCTGCAGTGGATTTTGCAGGCTCAGTGGGCCATGATGAAGGCAAATTACAGGTAGAGATGACAGTGATACCTGCTCCCGTATCTATCAGCCCACTGGCTTTTATTTGGGAGGGCCTTGCCCATGGCATCGTGATGATACATTCCATGATGGGCCTCTGCTCACCTACAACCTGGTTCCAAAATACCTGGGGTTTTCCTGTCAAACCAAAGCCCTGGTCTCCTCGCACCTTGGGGTCTGTACGTGGGACAGAAGACTTAAACGGGATAAGCAGGGCAATTCTGGTTTTCTCAGGGATAGTCATGGGTGGAGTGGGGGTAGAAACTATAGCATATATTTGTCCAGTAAAGTCTAAGTCAATAACACCAGGGCGCACATAGATACCTTGCATTGTAGCACTAGACCTTCCAATCAATAGTGCACTTAATCCTTTCCTGAGAGGTTCTCAAGCTTCAAGAGGAGTCTTATGCACCTTTATTATTGTGTTGGATGTGAATACATCCATTGCAGCTGCTCCTCAAGTCCTTCCTGTGTCATGGTCACATAAGGAAGGCGAGGAGATGCTTTTGTCTTCGCGTATCCCCTATTTGCGCTGAGCCTTTCGTTTCCCTGGTCCTTGAGAGAATGTCCGTCAGCATGAAATTTTGATCTTGTTTAGTCACATGACCACTTTTTCCATGCCAGTTGCAATTTAGGTTTATATTCCTGTGTCCAAGAATTGTCCCTGTTAAAATGGGTTTACAGGAACAATCTGCTTTCAGATGGCCTTGCTGTTTATATCTACAATACTGAGGTGACACTCTTACAGCAGCAACTACTGAATTGCCTAGTAAGGTCATACTGTGGGAACGAGAACCTACTTTAGCACAGGGATTTATTCATTTAGTGATGGATTTTCATTGGGTAATAGTTCTATGATTTTTCTGCAGTCCTTGTTGGCCTTATCTTTTGCCAAAATCACCAAAATTAGGTGATTTCGGATCTCTACATTAACAATTTGTTTCTGCATTGCATCTTGCCATCTCTCGATAAACTGCAGATATGGTTCATTAACTCCCTGCTTAATCTTTGAATATGTTTGGGTTGGAATTGCCATATTTGCTACCTTAAATAAAGCTTATGTACCTAATTCTTTGACCTGTGCTAGCACCAGTGGGTGCAGCCTAGCCTGGAGTTGTGAATCACCCACTGGTGGCAGCCCCAGGAGTTGAGATATCCCTGCCTCATAATGTGCATCTTCATTTGCGAAATCTGGATTTTTTAATTCTGTTTTTCTGCACTGCTTTTCCATGCAGATTCAACCACCACATATTGGACTGTTGAAAACATTAATTTAGCTAACTGTTTTATATCAAATGGAGTTACCTCCTCTGTTGTTAAGAAAGGTACCATATTAGCAACAGCAGGCAAATCTAAACGTGTCTGGCAACAAGCTGATGCAGCTCAGAAAGAACTGGCCACTGGAAAGGGGTATATTTGTCTACGTCAGTTCTGCTGCCTCTTACCATGGGGAAAGCTGCTGATGTCCCGTCCTCTGGCTCCCAGCCCTTGGACATAGGCACATCAATAAGTTCTGCCCCTTTGAAGTCCTTATCTGCAATAGCAGCTTGTTTTACCGTCTGCCACACAGACACTGGATTGAACAAGGTTTTTGGCAGTAAGGTAAGGGTGGTGTTATCATCAGGTGAGGTGTCCCGCAGAGGGACGGTGGTTCTGGGTTTTTTTGCCATCATCCCTTGCTGGTATACATTCAAGGGCCACCTCCAGCTCCGGTGAACTCTCGGCAGCAGCAATTTGGGGATTCCGGGACTCTGCTGCTTCTGGGCATGACATTCGTCTGGGACTCGGGTCTGGGAGGAAGCGGTCCTGGTGCACTTGGTGTCTTTGCAGGCGTTGTTGAAACTGTGAAGTTCTCCATTGCCATGGGAACCATGCGATCAGCACAACTAAGCGCTGTCTCAGAATACCCGCTTGTGACAGCTGCAGAGATTGGCTCGGCCACAGGCAGGGCTCAGAGAGGCTGTAGAGTGCCCATTTAACACAGCACGACCGCTTGGGGCGGTTTCGCTAACAACCCCAGGGACAGGGCGATCCGCTGACAGATCTTGGTCCCGGGGGATGTCAGGGTGCTCCCCAGGTAGGTCACCCTCGCCTGGAGAGGCTCCATGGCTCTGCCCATAGGCCTCCCAGCACACTGAACTTTCTGCACTCATCCTTTTCCTTCTTGCACCTGGCACAGCATCTGCCCACCCTGCTGCCTCCCTTGGTACCCTGCTTTCACCATTCTCCTTGGTGGACGGCACTGGCTGTGACCCCTCTGCTGTTCTCACCACCTGCTTGCTCTGCAACATTTTTGTCATGTTCATTATGAGTCTCCAAGGTTTGATAATATAAATGGCAGAGTCATCTCCTATAGAGGCAGCTGTGAGGATATGTCAGCCAGCCCACTCCCAAGTTTTTAAATCTAGGGTGGTCCCTTCTGATGTGTCCAGTCCATGGCTTTCACACCACATTTTTAGGGCTAATAAAGCCTGTTCCTTGTACTTTTCAAATCTCCTCTTTAAAATGGGAGTCCATACCTGCAGGAGGGGGTCCTCCAGTGTTTAAGCCCATGCTCCCATGCTGGTGTTGTCTTGCATTTACAAAAAGAAAAAATTAAAAAAGAAAAGAAAAAAATAAAGGGGGTCCAGACCAATCATGGCTCTATACACTGTTCTTCACAGCTCAGAGGCTGTAGGCAATTCCTCCTGTGGCGCTGTGAACACCGTTCTTTGCAGCTTGAAGGCTGCAGGTGACTCTTCCTGATTGCCCCATGGTGCTGTGAACGCCACTCTTCATAGCTCAAAAGCTGTGGGGGACTCTTCCTGGTTGCCCCGTCTGTCTCTCCGCTCTATTGGCGGCAGCTGTTGGGATCACGCTGGGGTCACCAGTTGTCCAGTTTTCAGAGCCAGACCAGTGACAAGACACACTGTGCTCAAGCAGCAACAGCACACTTTATTCAGATCTTTCTTCCTTATATACCTTAGGAGCCCATGAGGTTAGTCCTTATTGGCTGAGCCAGTTACTTCCTGGTCAGCCAGCCAATAGAAGCCTGAGTCTCCAACGACCTGGGCCTGCTCTTACAGGTCAGATTATACAAGTAAGATAAATATGTAACTGATCACATATTTCCATTATAAATTTATAATTATTTATACTTTGAGACCTACAGGCCAGCTGTAGGCCACCACAGTACTGTTGTTCCTTATCTTTAGTCCCTTATGTTTGAGTCAACAATATCTTTTATGTCTGGATTTTTGTGATGGTCTGGAATTCTCAGGAGCCTTCTTTATCCTGCTTTTCCTAAACTAAGGACCCTCCTTATGTTTTATGGTTGAGAATATTGCCATTCACATAACCATATTCTCCCATGAAATGAAAGGGAAACTTCTGGTTATTTACAACATAACAAAGATCTGTTTGAAAAGAAATTTTCTCATTCAGTATTTTATTACAATTTTTATCATAGAACTGTAGCAGATTAAAAGAATTCATAAAGGGATGGGGTTTTATTTCAGATACACAATTGGAATTTTTCATATTGTTGTAATTTTTTAGTCATCGCTCTCATATTTCCCTAAACTTATAAATCTGAAACTAGATTTTCATAAACTTATAAATCTGAAACTAATTTTTTTGAGTTTGATTCTAGATTATGTGAGCTACTTAAAGTTTTCCGCAGTCACGCATTTTCTTCAGTGCCTTTCTTTGCTTCCTGTGCATAAATTTGATTCCTCGCTTGGGCCTTGAAATACTAAATTAGATAGGGATAGAGGGAAGAAACAGGATTTTTCCTGGATTTCAGTTTAAGACAGCTGGCAGGTCTGCCTCTCCTGCCCTTAAAACATAGTATTTACTGTCCTAACATTTCCTTCTCTTGGGATGTTTTTATTTAGGGGAGAACCCAATATTACCCTCAGCAAGGACACATTGAGCACAGAGGTATTTATTATGCTGTTTTTCTTCCTGAATTTAAAAACTGCGCCATTGCTGGGGTTTTTCATGGTGGGAGAGTGGATGCTGGAGATTCAGTTACAGGTTTTTGTTTGGCTTCTGCCACTGAGAAAAATCCTGGCCTGGAACAGTCACTGCTTTCATAGATCAAGCCTAATAGGTGTTGCTTTAAAAAATCCTCTTAGGTCACTGTGTGTAAGCTGAACTGGGAAATTTTCACAAGAACCTCCATTGCCACAATACATGTCCTGATGGACTGATGTAGGATGTGGAGATGGACAGCTCAGCACCAAAACCCATCCTGCTCATGGATGCTCTGTGTGCACTGCAGGGTGCTGCAAAGGCGGGGATCAGTCAGCCTCAGGCAGCTCTCCCTGTTCACTACATCTCACCTCCATCCTGCCACAGACAGAGACAGGGCTGGGGTCTGCCAGGGAAGGGGGAGACTGCTGGGTTGGGTTGATTAAGCCTGTGCACATGTCTGGACAAAGGAGACATCAGCTTTAATCACTCAGCCTGAGTTTCTCTCTGCTTCTCTCTCTTGCAGATAAATGTCTGGCGCAGGTCACAGGGGGAGCACCCCACTAAAGCAGGAAAGTAATCAAGGGTAGATACTTATTATCTTACCCCTATTGTTTTCTTATTATGTTTATGAAGTCTTAAATGGTCTTAAAATAAGAATTTCTAACACATTAGCTGAACTTCTCCTTACACAGCAGTCACAGGGAATAATGAATGTTATACATCCACTTAAGAGCCATTTGATAACAAGTTTTTGGAAATGCCAGGCTCAGAATTTCTCAGTTTGTAACTCTGATCTCTGTTTTATTTGCTGGAGAGTATAAAACAGGAAACTATTTTGGTCATAAGCTCTTCTGAGAGCAACTGGATCCTTTGTAAAATACATGTGTATTTCTTGTTACTGGTTTACAACAGCCCAGTGATTCCCAAGTCTGCAAAGCCTTGATGTAGCAGTAGAAAACACAGTGTATGTTCATCATGCAAAGGACAAGGAGCTGCCAGATACTGAATTTGCTATACATTTTATTGTTTAAAACATTTGTCTAAATTGTTTGCATAGAAATGTGAGGCAGAAAAAAAAAAGATGAAGGGAAGAAAAAGCCTAGAAGAGGAAAAGGAATGTAAATAAAAAAGTGAAGGAAAAATTCACAGTTGATCGGTGATTGAAACTATTGCTGCTAATGTATTTCAGAGTTGGCCTCAGTAGTTACAGCACATGTAAGTAATTTTTTGTAAGTGCTGGCCTATGCTACGTAACATAAATTGTCTCCTTTCCATGCAGTTAAAATAACGTACAAACACAGCAGTTGTTTATTATTTCTAATCCCTTGGTTGAGCAGGTATCAAAATCCCTTTTGTTATTTGAAGTAAGGGAATAAAATGTCTCAAAAAAAGTATTCCAATTTGGACCTTCAGCCCTAGGCTTCCTCTAAAGTTCTTTTTACTGGATCCTGGAATATGCTCTCCCACAACTTCCACACATCTCCAAGGCTCTGAGTTTGCTGAACTAATGCACTGTTTCTTTTCTATCTCTAAGACTCTGAACTGAAGACCTTTGGAGACTTAGAAAAATATTCAGCCATTTCCAAGGAGTTCCACTGTGGCATGTTTGGGTCTTTGTTAAGTAGGGAATGCGACAAGTTGAAGGAGACCAGAGAAGCATCCAAGATACAGCAGTAAGAATGGAGTGTACTGCCCAGGGAGGAAGAGTGGGATAAGAACTGAAACAGACAAGCATGCAGGATTTTAGTTTTAACTTGCAGATCCTATTAAGTCACAACTATTAGGCTGAATGCTAAACGTTGCAAATTAAAAGAATTGACCTGAACTGAAGCTCCTTTGGTAAAATCCAGGATGAACTACTGCAGCTCTTGTGTATTGGTCTTCTAGAAAACAGTGTAGGTAAACTTAATTTATTCAAAACTTTGCAGTTGGCTCACAAAGTTTGCCCAAGAGATAAAAAAAAAAAAAAGTGCTGAACACTTTGATTCTCAAAGTTCCGATGATGCATTTGCAGAACCTGGGGGTGTTAATCCTCCTGGTCTGGCCAAGCTTCTGCTTCAAGGATTGCAATGAGATTTTCCTTCACCTCTGCTGCAGTCACACTTGACCCTAAATTCCTTCCTAGACTTAAATAATTGTGTCATCTCACTGAGTTTTGTAAACCCTCCTTGTTGTCCGTGTATTGGAGGCTCAGAGGCTGCAGCTCAGACATGCAGAGGAGCACAACAGCAGTTCTTCCATACTTTCCTACACCACAGGAGCTAAAGCAGGACTCTTTCCCTGGCCATGCCCTCCATTCCCTGAGCTGATCTCCATGTGCAAATCCCAAATCTGTACCCTAGTGCTGCACATCCCAGAAGTCTGTTTTGTGTAAATATTCCCTCCAGTCACAGAGAATCTCTTACACCCAGGTAATTCCTCACTGATGCTGAAGGATAATTTTCCTCTCTTGCAGGCTGGGAATTTACATCTCACTTAGCCAGGCAAATCCATGTCCTTGGTTTGACAGGTGAGTTTGAATCTACTTTGGTAAATGAGTTTGAATAACTCATTTTACCATATGGAAAGAGGGGTTGTGTTGTATTTTACTCATCAGAAGGAACATCTCCAGCAGCTACATGTGATTTCTTGTTACTACAGGTACAGGGTCAAATACTTCTATGAAGTTACACTTTTTCCCTTATTGTTTTGCTCTGCTACCTAGCCTGGAAGACAGCCTGAAATAATGAGAGCTTATCATCAGTTGTGGAAGGAATGTGCCCGATTTTTTTGTTCTCCCTTGGGTGAATTAAACTCTGATTTTTCAAGCAAGGCATTCATTATTCTCTCTCATCTTGGCATTTATAAGCCTCCATTTATTTTAAGGTGTGATTCAACAGAAAATGCTGTATTTTCAGCATGCCTGTTTTCCTTAGGTAAAACTTTTTTTTTCTACTGCTGGCCAGCATTTCCTTGTGCTTTTATTTCATTTTTACTTTACACTTTAGTGTCTTAACTACAAAGTGTAAGGCTTGATTAAAAAAAAAATACTACTCAGTTTGAATGAGGGAGTGGGGCTACTCTGGTTAATGGGAGTAGTTTCCTGGTATAACTGAAGGTTTTTGTAGCAGAGAACACCATTCAGTAGGGTACTAGATGAAACACCCCATTTCAGATGCTCCTGTTGAATAGCTTCTGAATGGATTCCTTGACCTAAAAATTCCTGATGGAAACATCAAATTCTTCTATCTTTTTGCATGTCCTTTATGTGCAATAACTTATGGAAGGCAAGCATCCTTCTAATTTTATGTGTTTCTTAGACCTTCTAAGTATAACACGTTGAGTCCTTCTTCCTGCTTGCTAATTTTGACTTTTATCACTTTATTAAAAAAAAAAAAGTTTTATTACTGTGGTGGATGGTCATTCAGCTGCTGCTACTAAAACCTTCAGTTATATCTGTAAACTACTCCATTAACCAGAGTAGCCCAACTCGCTTGTAAAAACTGAGAGATGTCTTGTTTAATCAAGCCTTACACTTTGTAGTTAAGACACTAAAGTGTAAAAAAAAGAGAAAGAAAAACACAAAAATGCATTCCACTAGATAAGCAATAAAAAGCACATTGTTTTTCCTGTGACAGTGGGGGTTTTGGCCAAGTACAAAAGAACTGTAACTGTAAGGAAAAAAAAATTATTTTGAAAGATGTTGGCCACAGTGTAAATAATCTGCTCTTCCTGAAGGAGGACAGTGGCTACATTTACATTACCAAATTCCTTTCTGCTTCTAACTTGCCTTTGGGTTGTTCACAAGCCCATAGGGATTTAGAAGAAAGAGAGAGAAACACAAAAATTTAAAGTGGAGCTAAGAATATGGTATCATTATAAATTCAAATATGAGGGAACAAAAAGGAAGCAAAATAGGATCATAAAATCATGAGATACATTGAATGAGCCAGTGTATCTAGAAATTTTGTTTTACAGGCAAGGAAACCACACTTAATCACCATATCAGAAAGTGAAACTGAGGAATGATATTCTGATGTTGTAGTCTGGTAACAGCCCGTGCTGGCTAGCAGGATCCCTGACACAGAAATGTATGAGGTTCCTAGGCCAGCCAAGTGCTTATTTTCTAGGAGAAGTGGAATTATCATTTTGAGATCTGCACTGCTTCAGCTCCTGGCATAAATGTGCTTTTTATTTGTGTTTCTTCTGAAAATGTTTCTCTCTCTGTACAGATCCAAAGGGAGAAAACTTCCCCTAAGGCTGCAATTCAGAGAGGCAGGACTAGACCAGATCAGGGGCATTTCTGAGATGAAAACAAGAGAGAAATGGATTGGCTGGCCAATCCATCCTAAAGGTATTGGGTTTTTTACTGTATTTTCATCGACAGCATCCTGGTGTAAGCCTGTCTCATGTTGCAATTTACGGCACACCTGTAATTTACGTGGACACTTTTGATTCCAGTCCCAGCCTTCATTTTTGGATCTTACTGCAAAAATAGGCTGCAGTGGCAGCCCTGGGGCACTCTCAAGGGGAGATCAGGGACCACATGGAGGCAGAATTATCCTACCTCCAGCTGCCTTAGGTGTCATTTCTTCCAGTCTGAGCAGAGACTTTATGGGAAGAACTCCAATCTCCATAGTGGTGAACACATTTCATCAGCAGGAAATACCTGCCCTTTCTGATGGGTACAGTTTTATCCTTGTCCATGTCACCATTCCTGAATCATCTTCTTCCTGAATGCCTTCCCTTAGAATCACGCAGAGTGGGTCATGCTGGCATTTTCTAAGACTTGTATGAAGCTTGTCTTAGAAAATCCATGCCTTTCAGTCAAAGGTTTAATTAGTTCAGAGCTGGGGGTTTGTTTTACATAATTATACCATGGTCAAGACTTGAAACAATCGCTCCAAGCATTATCATTCTTATTAGGAGGCCCTGTGTTTCAAAGATGCTATCAGGTTGTATGACATCTGTAATTACTCCATCATACTCATATCAGCCTCTGCAGCCCTGCTGAAGCATTTTGGGTTTGTTTTTTTTTTTTCTCCCTGGCTGTGCCACATGGTGTTACAAACAGCCAATTGTTGTAAATACTGCAGGAACAGAGGGGCGCACAGACAGCCCATTGACAACTGAGAGGTGACCCAGAAGATAATTGCTAACATTGCTTGGAAAAAAAAAAAAAAAAACAAACAAGTGTAGCCAGACAAGGAAGTATGTTTTTATGAAAACAGACAGTCTTAATTCCAAAATTAAATGTATCTCCAGCCACTGATAACTAAAGTGGGGAAAGAGGGCAGAAGCAGTGCTTTTCCCTTTGTTCTGTAATTTACCTTATCAGAAAAACGTGCTCACATAGAACAAGACAGGTTTGGAGGATGGATTATCTGGCTGTGTTTTGGAGGTTTAAGCACCGGAGAGGGAGTGGTTTAGGACCAAGAGGCTGCAGAGAGACTTGTGTCCAACAGGCTTTAAATGGCTTTATGTGACAAAGAAGTGTCTTCTGTGTTCACTCTGACATGAAACCTGGTCACATTTCCAGAGCAGCACAGCCAAGTGCACCAAACCAGCCCTGTGCTGGGTCAGCAGGCTGGGCAAGGCGTTCTCTTGGCCAAGGCAAACCCAAGTGGCTCACTCTGACACTCCAGACTGTAAAACAGATAGTGGAGACACAGATGCTGCTATTCAAAGTGCAAAGCAGCCTGCAGAAAGTTCCTAGTTTTGCCCAACCCAGTCTAAAGAAGGTGGTACTCAGGTGTGGATGTCCTGTTTGAGTTTGCTCTTTGGCACAAATACATCCTTTAGGATTAGGAACTAAGTGAGAAAGATTCTGTGGCTGGTTTTGGAGAGCAGAATTACACACCCACTGCATCCCTTGTTGTGTCCATCCTTGTCTTCACACCAGCTGGTAGATGCTGCTGTGGAACAACTCCTGGTGCTACAAGGGGAGTTTAAATGTCTCCTGCAAGTTTCCAAAGTCATACTCCAGCTATTCCTCTGTACTCCAAACCAAACACAGACAGAAAATAGAGCTGGCAAAAAATTCACTTTGCACATCTTTAATTGCTTTATTTAAATGCAGAAAATCATTAGAAAAAATACCCCCAACCAATAAAAAAAAAAGCCAAACAAACAACAAAAATATGCCAAGCTTTTGGCTGCATTTAAAATAACAGTTTACTGCTACTGTGTGCAAACAGTATTAAAGGGATGAAACATGATAATTGTAATTTCTGATAAATATATTAAAATATTACTATATATAAATATATAATAAAAATTATTACTGAACAGTTAGCTGAGAAAAAGGGTCTATAAGTATTGGAGAAAAAAAAGGGGTAGAGCATTTCATTCCATATCTTTCTCTTCCTGATAGCTGTTTCCTCAGCAGGACTTTCCCATATTTGCAATACAAAATTCAGATTTCCATTCTGCACAGGTTCCCAAATCCCATTCACTGCCAGATCTGCATGCTGCAGTGGGGCTAGCTTCTGTCACATGTTGTTGGTTAGCATGGCCCTTCAGCCCTGGCAACTTTCATGTCCATAGCTCTGTAAACTGAATTTAGTCCAACAACACTCGTGCTTAAAGTCTGAAATGAAAAGCAGCCCTATTAGGAAGGTGTGTATTCAGTGCAGTGCCACACATGTAAAAATAATCTGGAGGGGCAGTGCTCAGAACAGGCACTGAGAATTTACGCATGAATTAATTCTCTCACTCTCATGACTATTTCGTTTGATCCCATGAAACTGGAGGAAACAATGCCAGACCAGCAGTTTAACTTCGCTGATGGAGTAATTGAGTATAAACAACCCTCATGTAGGTTTAGGGAGATGTGCATGTTCACAGACATGTCAGGGAAATTCCACTTTAGCAGCACAAGGCATTGTTACAGTGCTACAGTTATGTGAAGGCTCATATGCATATAAATATTTCAGGGAAAGTCTTAGATCCTTAGCCAGATTAATTATATTGTAAAAAGTAGTAATAATGAATCTCTCTTTATATTCATTCTCAGGAAATATAGGCCAGAATTACGCAAGTAATTTTCCATTTTGGGAATTTTGGTACAAATTTCAATATTGAATTACTTTAAATGGTTACTTACATCTGCCATAATGCATTTGTACAGTATTTTTCCTCAAAGTAGTAGGTGAAACTGAACTGTATTCTTTCCAAAAAAAAAAGGGCAAATTAAAACCACCTAGTTTTCTTCAAATCTTGGCCTTTAAATGCTGAATGACAGAAATGTCTTTTGATTGGCTAATAACAAATCACGATTCCTGTGGGGTAAGAAGGTCAAAGCATTACATTTTGCTAAGTGGACAAGCATTTGTTACATTTAGGAAGGTCAGTCCAGTATCCAGTGTCATTACTGCAGAAATACAATGTGTTTAATTCAAATAGGGAATCAGATTTCTGCCTGGGTGGACTCAACTACAGCCAGTGTCCAAGGGAGGAGTACTAACATTTTTAAAAATGACGGATGATGTTGAGTACTTCAGCTGACATTTTAAAGAAACTTGATGTCTTGAAGCTGTGGGTCATCTGTCATTAAAGAAAATATCCTACTGCAGGTTTCCAAGGGGTGGAAAGAACAAACAGGTCACTGGGTTTTGGAATACATGCTGTTTCATCTGTGCATGGGGACTGATATGTTCTCTTATAAACTCTTATAAACGCTGCACTATAACCAGTGGGGGGGAAAAAAAACATAATAAATATATGCCTTTCACCAAGGATAATTTTGCTTAGCATTTGTGTTTCTGGACACCAAGGTGTCATTGTGTTAGACAGGATGGAAAACCAGAGAGGGCAAGTGCCATAAATGATAGAGGGGAGTAAATTTTAACTCTTTCCCAGCAAAGGGATCGACTCCTGAGTAGATTGTTGCAATCCCAGAGCTGCCCACTCTCATTATGTTAATTGCCTTTCAAACTGATACCAACCCAGCCTGGAGTCTGACAGACTTAAGGCTTTGAGGGCATCACAGCACTGAGCCTATTCCTATTGGGGTTTTGTGGACATGGCAGTATTTGAACAAGATAAAACTCTCAGTTCTGCTATGGAGCCTGTGGGACGTGTTCCTGTATTGTCATGGCAAACTGCACTCATGTGATTCTGCTGTTTTACCATGGCCATGGTGTTATTCTCATTCCTTTTCTAATAGTGGGAGAGAGAATTTACACATCCTTTGGACAGTGCCAGGCTTTAAATCACTTGTAACAGCAGTGGAAAGTTAATATTCTACACCTTATATTTTTAGTTACTATTTAGTAACAAATGTTTTCCTAATGTCCACATTTAAAATACACTCTGTTTTTGTTCTAAGACATTTTTGACGCACTTTTTAAAAGCCTTTCCTAGTTTGCTTCTTAAATCTAAAGCATTTGAACTAGCATTCTACTCTCATGTTGCCTTGCAGTCAATTTTGGTTTGTAATGAATTTGCTTTGACTGTGTAGACAGGTGTTTTGAGTTTGCCGAACTGGAACACCAGATTTTTTAGCAAATATTGTGAACAAGTACTGCAGGTTGTATCTATCAGAGCTAATCCTTGGGAACTGTTGGCTCTGAGGATTATGAACGTTATGATACCTAAGCAGAACTAATTGAAACATTTGCAGTCATTCTTCAGGTTTTTTTCACCTATTTCATTATTGTTTTATCACTATAAAGGAAGGGTTTGGTAGTGAGCTTCACTGAGCTCAAGAATTGTTCATGGATTACTTCAGGGTACTACTGAGAAACCTAATATCTCACTCCATAAGAGTAGTAGAATCTTTTCTTTGGAGAACTGGCCAAATCCTGCCAACATTATTCACATGCTGTGTGCTACTAAAATAATGTCTTTAAAAAAAGTAGCAATCCAAATTATTGTAATATAATGCAAGTTAAACAACTGGTGTGTTAAAACATAGCTCCAGGCATAATAATATAGAAGACAACGAGTGGAAGGACTGTGAGTGGAATTAATTCCCAGGGCAGCTGCCTAGCATGCAGACATCAACTCACTAATGATGAGATTCTTGATTTAAAATCACCTTGATCCTCCTTAAAGCACATCTCACAGAATGCTTACATTATTTTGTAGGTGATGGAACATATCTGTGTTACTGATAATTGCTCTTTCTAACAACTGGATAGAAAATACATTTCAGATGTGACCTCTCAGTCTGCTTTTGAGCATAAACCACTGACAGCACAAATAGGGCAAAAGTGAATAATTGTTTAGGGTTATTTTTAAACATTATTTTGATGGATTTGGTTGTCTTCTTGCTAACCACTTTTAGTCACTGGTCAGAATTAGTCAGAATAAAAGAGTTTGACAGGTGGATGCTTCTCAGAACATTAAGCATAGGGTACTAGTAGTTTTTTACATGTTGAAGTAGACTAAAAATGTAAAGTCTAAAAATCTAATCTCATACTATGACTTCAAAAGTGACATTTTAAAGGTAGCCTTTAAAGAAATATGTCATGGTGGGGCTGTTTTTCAGTTTAAATTCTAAATGCAATTTGAAGTTGCTGCACAAAAACAATAGGTAAGTTAATAATTGCAGCTCTTCTGCCTCTCATAATTTACCTATAGACTTCTTATTGTATCTAATGAGCAGTGCAGCCAAAAGTTCAGCCAGTATTGTCATTCCAAAACATTCAAAAATTGCAAACCAGAAACCTCAAAAATCACAAAATGCTGCATTATTATGATTAATTTTCAATTCTTCCATATTTTATTCCAAGTTTTGGATCGCAGACATCGTACACACATTTTTCATGAGCCCTGGGAGCTGGGCCTTCAGCAATTCCTATACAATGCCTTGCTGCCTGTGGCATAGGACTCTGAGAAAGACATGGAGTATCATGGGACTGTCCATGGGGTCACAAGAGTAAATGTTCATTAGCTACTTCAGAGCTCTGATCTCATGCCTGTAAACAAGCACATCCACGAGTGCCCAAATTTGCTTTTTATCTGCAATACTTTATCTGCTTCTCTATGTCATGGTCAGCATACAGACTACTTTTAAAACCTAGCACATTCACCTCCCAGGAATTCTCTGAGACATAATTCTAGTTTGAAATGGGGTTTCACATCTCAATGAAACATTTTCTGAGTAGAAAACATGATTCTGAGAGTCTTAGTGCTGTGGTCCAAAATAAGTAGTCCTGTTTTTCAGATTAGTGTTTGCTGCCAGATTGCATGAATATATTTTTATGACCCCATTTTTATTATTCATTACTGGATAACTTGCTGGTTTGGATCCTTGCAAGAACCTAGTCAAATCAAAGTATTTAAACTGCTGCTAATGACCATTTTGTTAGATTATTGACCCCCGTCTGTTCTGTCTCTGCCTGCACTAATGGCCAATTTTCAAGAGATTGTTTCCTAATTAATTCTGCCATGTGATGATTAGCATTGTCAAATATTTAATATCTCCTTTCAAATGGTGAGAAGAACAAAACTTGCAGGTTTTTGTTATTGCTGCTATAAGACCAGAAAGTTTCTGACTTGATGATAATTCAGTTCTGTGGAGATCATGAGAATATAACAACCTTCTGCAGGTGCTGCTTAAAATAGTTACATGTACAAAAATTCCTCTGTTCTTCCAAGAATTTTTAAAAGGTTTTGCCCTTCCTTTAGGGAGGAAGGGAAGTTAGATAGGTGCCCACCACAGTTGTCACCCCGTTCTGCAAGTAGAATATATGCCAGTGCTTTAATGCAAGAACACCTCAGTCTAGCAAATGAGTGTCACTAAGATATTAAAGATTCTTGTTATTTTCCATTACCCATTTTTTCCGGCTCTAAATAGCCTCATGTGCCATCTACTAGGAAGAATAAAAAACAGATTTTCATTTTCTGCCTATTACTTTTGTAATTCAGTGTTCAGCAGAAAGTCATCCCAGTTTAGGCATCTAGTTTTCCAGTTTGTTCAGCAATAATGGGGTTTCCAGAAGAAACATGGATATTCTGTTGCTCAGAGCAGAGCTCAAGGGTTTTGAGAGCAAAGTGACCATGCCACCAGGGCTTATTTTCAGAGTTAAAATTGCCTAGAACTGAGCATTATGCAACCTCTGCAGATTTCCACAGAATTCTTTAACTTAATTGGCAGTGAAGTTTGGCCATCTGAGTTTCTGGAGAGAAAGGATTTGAGTTTTTAAAACTGCCTTAGATGTTTTAAATTCAGAAAGAAAGTGGTCACAATTAAAAACTTTGTTGTGAAGGACTAATACTGGTTTAATTAAGCTGCATTTCAGATTCCCAAGGAATAATCTGGCTTTCAGCTTCTCTTCCCTGACCTGAGTGCTTTTCCTGACAGAAGTTGCTGTTTCATACATTTGCTGAAGAATAAACACTGCTGTGAAAAGTCCCACTTGGTCTGCACATGCCTTTCGCTCTGAAACCCTAGCTTGGATGTACTGACATTGGCCAACAGAAATAAAAACCTGCATGAAAACTGCCAAATATTAAGAAAGAAAAACGTCAGAAAGCGGAGTATCTTGTTTGTTTGTTTTCTTTTTTTTTTTTTTTTTT